>OY978501.1:7530859-7895887 GCA_963854855.1 Nasturtium officinale | reverse complement strand
GGAAACAAAGTAATCATGATAACAAACCAAACAAGATATATAGGAAGCTAAAGGGATAACATCGTGTCCTAAGTCTTATTAGGTCAGTACTGGCCAGACATTTACACAACATGGTTGGCTTGGAATTCAGACTCCACTTCCCACGGGAAATATGTGCCAGAAAGAACAAACCGTAATAAATAACTTCAAGAAAAATAAGGAAATAAATTAAAATAAAACCCAAACAAAAAGAGAGGGATATATAATTAAAACTCGAGGGTAAGTACACAATATACTGATCGAAAAATGTTAGCCTTAGAGGCAAAACTATAATAAAAAAAATTAGGCAGTCCTACCATAATGCAAAATCATGACATGATCAGTGGTTGATGAGTCCCGAAGCAAAGTGAAAGAGGAAGATGATGATTTTGGAGTCCAAATGTTATCTCTAACATGCTGCATTGTCAACAACGGCGATAATTGTTGTCCTCGACATCTTATTTCTATCTGCATCCATCAATCAAATCAAAAGGAGTCAAAATCACATGTGCGTGCTCGTGTGTGTGAAGCATTAAACATGTGTTCTGCAGAAAAAATATTCAGTGGAGAGTAGTTTAGTTGTTAACAAAAATAAATAAATTTGTAGTTTGCTTAATTGAAATGATCAAGTTTTAGCATACTGTATATCTAAAAAAATAGACCCGTATGTGTAATCAGATTTAACCGGTTACCACGAAAATCAGATTGAATCATGATCTGCAAGCTCAACCGGTTAGATCCTCCTTTTTAATTTTGACATCATTACCCGATCTATAACTATAACCACTAACCAGGTATGAGGTATGAGGTAACCACTGAACTTTATTAATTTGGTTTTTATTGTTTACACTTTATTCTGGAGAAACTTGGGCATTGTTGTCATAGAAGTTGTGAGGATTTTATCACAAAACAGAAGGATATGTAAAGTACGACATACCCTAAATCCCTAATTTTCCTCGACTTGACGCCAAAAACATCATCTGGTCAGCTCCAAGATAGAATTGTCTAGATTTTTTAATTGAGAATCTTATTCTGTACTTTTAAAATAGTAATCCAATAACTTTTAATATTGATCGCACCTCAAAATCATGTTTCCATGCACGCCGACAATACGTTTGCTTTTAATTATATATATATATATGTTTCACGTAAATTTTATATGTAGATTTGGATTTTTGAATATTTTAATTTAATTCAGTTCCTCTTTCCGCTCCAAGTGTTCGAACTGGTCATTAATGGTCGATTTTATTGGTATTCATAATTGTTAATAATATATATATATGTATGCTTCATATTTTTTAAATCATAATTTAATTTATGCTTCAAAATTAAAGCAGTTTCCAATGCAAGGTTTTGAAATTATTGTTTCGATTCATAAAATAAAGTTACTGTTTCTTTTATGATCACAGATGAAGTTTTGTGTTATTCTGCTGTTGAACTGTCAAAGCTAGTGTTTTATTTATTTATTAAGAAATACATTGTTTCTATTCTAGGAACGTGATTGGTTGGTGAGGCTATCGATGACAAATTATTTCAAAATTTGTGAAAGTGCAGCACTTGGGATTATGATGTGACATCTTACACTTAATTTCAAGCCCCCCCCTAATAAAAATCTATATATGATATTCTATATATGAGATAAGAAGCTTATATATGCTATTCGACGAGAAAATAAGAGAATAGCTGACCTTAGCAAGCATAAGCGTGACAACACAACAGATCCACTCTTAAGATTTTTTTTGTTGTTATTATTATTTTTTTTTTCATAATAATTTTGTTGTTGTCGTTGTTATACTCTAAGAAAAATTTATGCATGGAGATCCCTCACGAACTCTCTAGCCCATCCAGTGGACTTCCTTCTAGTTGTGCCTATCAACTATTTTCAAACCTAGTGCTCACGGCATTTATTTTCCGAAGAAAATTCAATACTTTTTACTGTAATACACACACAGAAACACCGTACACACACAGTTTGATGTTAATTGTTATTAATTTTCCTACCTGTAATTGTTATTTCTTTAAGGGAAAATTTCTCAAAGATCATTCACAATTTTATGATGAAAAGTGGACTTCTATATTTAAATTTTCACACCTAAAGATCTTTTCACAATAAAATCGTGAAATGGTCTGTTTCAAGAATTAACCATGTCTTTAATTTGTTTTACTTTAATTAGTGTGTTCTTTTATCTTTAAAAAATCTACTTCTTTGCAAGCTTTAGGATTTCATCTAAAAAGTATTTTCAATTTCCTAAACGGAAAATCTTCACATAATCTTTAGAACCTACAATTTCCCTATAAATTATGTAGTGATCATTAAGAGGATGTATACACCATCAAAAATCGATTCCTAATAAAGGTATACTAACACAAACTTATCATCACATTATTAGAATAATTTTCAGATTAAAATCCTAGATTCCGATTAAAGTGACTTTTAAATGGATTGTCAACTAATTAACTGACTCGGAAAAGTATCAAAGTATCCAAAGATTAATTAGGAAAACTTAAATATGCTTGTTGGTGGGAAAGACAAATTTGTTTGGCTCGACGGAAAAGACAAACTTAGCCATGCATGCATCAATGCTTTCAAATCACGTTTTCCATCAAATGATTATTTGAATGTATATATATATCAATATTTTGCTATCATAGCGCTATGTTTGGTTAAAGTATCAATATACAATGTTCTACTCAAATTGCATTAACTAGTGGGACCAAATATCAACATATTCTTCTACGACATACTCTCAAGAAAATAAGCAAAAACTTGACATATTCTTCTAGATTTTTTCATGGTTATCTATATATTGTCATTTTTGAAGATTTATATTTCGTTTTCAAAATTCTTCATTGTTGATTTTATAAAATAACGCTCATGTCATATATACTAAATTTTAAACTCAACTACCAATTCTATAATTTCAAGATTTTGGCGCCTGTCAAATTTAAAATTATAATACTTATCTTAGCTATAATATATATATATATATAGGTGTGCTTAGTAGAAATTGATCGGCATCGCTAATCTCGACAACGAAGACGACATCAGCGAACACAACTATGATTTTAGAACCTTTTAACCGACGTCTAAAAGGATGTTTATACGTTAATTTTGCACACAACAGTTTCAGGAAGTGTTAGTTACCAAATCATGGTAAAATCAAAAAACCTTTATCACCTCCTAGAAATGTCAAAAGGTCGCTTTTCTGAAAAAAAAAAATGTAACTTATATGTGGCGAAGCTCTAAACCTGGTTCATTGAATACACACACAAATACACCTCTACATGCAGTTGATTCCCGTAGGGCACAAGAGTTGATATATCGCAAGAACATATATTTGTGAGCCTATCTAGAGTCCAGAGGAACATGCAATATACTTAGATTATTGTAAATTCTGATTAACGAGAGCATCTATACACACTTACGCATGTAAGCTTTTCGGGTTTGGATTAAGATACCCTTTCTTTTCTGGTTTATACTATTCTCAAAGCAAGCATGCCTGATGACTCAGACGTGTGTTTTTCTCCCTATTATTATATTAGTACTATAACTATAGCATGGCTTCATGGCCTAAAACAAATGAAGTGGCTAGTTATAGTTCCCCTCTCGTTGTCCAGTTTCCTATGAAAAATTATAATAACACCAATAATGATAATAATTATTGATAAGGTGATGTGGGTTCTTCGAGAAACGATCAATCAAAAACCCTATTAGCCACTATTTTTTTATTATTACTATTTTCAAATACCATAGATAAGTTTTGGGTGATCAACTCTTATTAGAGAGTTGCTTAGAAAACCTTTTGATGAATCATTAAGCCACGAATTCATATGCATGAATTAATCCGTTTGAAATTGATTAATTGAGCCTTAGGCTATTCATGCGTATTAATTAGATTTGCACCTAATTAAGGATGATATGTAGCTCTCACTTTTCAGAAAGTGGTTTCACTCAACTGTTTTACTATAATTTGAATATCTATAGCTAAGATTTAACTGAACTAAGTTACATTACGACACCATGACATCAGACAGGTGACCTAATCAGTTGGGGTTTTAGTTCCAATGTCGTTTTCAGTTCGTAGCCCCAAAATATGGAAGAATAAATATCAAATATAGAAGAGACTTAAGAGTGTGAGTTTAGATATTTACCTCAGATTCGCTATCCATCTGAAGCTTCTTCATAAGGTACTTAATTAGCAATCTAACTGTGATTCTACCATCCCTTATCCATGCAAATTCAAAGCAAATTTTGAAATTTAGAATATAATTAACAGAAATCATCGTTACTGACTTCCCTAAACATATACATTTATAATAATCCACATGACAAATTTGGACTTACTTGATTCTCAAGTAGCTTTTGTTTACTTGAGGCAAGAACGGTTCCTTTTCTCTGCGTTCATAAATCCAATGTTACAAAATATATAAAGAGGCACTTTTTTTTGATAGATAGAATCAAACTAAGAAGAGATTAGAGAAAAAGTAATTACTGAAATTGTGAAGCTTGAAGAAGAAACCAAAGACCAGAATGTGGTCTTTTTGGAGGATCAAACTCGGAGCTTGGTCCAGCTTCTCCCTCATCCACACAACACATCCTTGTAACACTATTATTGTTAGTGACGTCACGGTCACTCAATGATGACGGTCTAAACGGCGCCGTATATTGAGGTATACACGGTTTTGAAGATGGAAACGAAAGGCCACGATTTAACAACGTTTGAGACCGAATCAATTGGTGATTATAAACCAACGACGGTCCACGTATCTTCAGTAACTGATCATGAGGATATGGCGGCTGCGGCCGTATGTGATCTAGGCTACTACTTACCGCTCCTGCCGCGGTTGAGGAAGAGGAGAACAAGCTAAGCTCTAATGACTTATCTCTTCCACTTCTGTTTTTGCTACAACAACGTTGGAGCTTATACGACGCCGTGTTGTTGTTGTTGTTATTCTCTTCAGGGCCTATACCTAAACGGAGCCAAGATTTGTCTTTATCTTCTATGGTAGTACAACAAAGAACGTCGTTCTTTGCGGTGGCTCCGTCGTCTTTCAACGGAGAGGAAGAGATATTATAATAATTATTAGAAGCTACTGTTGGATCGGAGACGGAACATGTATCTCCACTAGAATCTTGATTGTTAATTGTTGTTTCTCTCATCATCATCGCGTCCGTGAAACCGCAGAAAACGCCAAAAAGCTGTGAGGATTCAAGAGGAATCATATTGGTCATATGATATCAGCATGAGCCATATATTAGAGGGATTATTGAAAAGTGAGAAGTGGGCTTAGAGAAGACATGGTTTTGTGGAGAGGAAATGATTCTCATGAAGAAGATAAGGGTTTTGTTTATTTTTTATTTTTATTTAAAAAAATTAATATACATACTTTTTCAATTATTATATATGCGTAGGGTTGTGAGTGAGAGAGGACGAGGAAGAGAATTATTCCTTTGCAAATCGTACTTTCCATTAATTCTCTTTGTTTGGAATCTTGTGGGAATGTAAGAAAGAGAGAGGGGTGTGAATGTGATGGTCTCTCTGTCTGTCAGATCTAATTCAATAAAATATCTGAAATTATGAAAAAATTTCATGTACGTAGAGATCATATATACGTAATGTAAAAGTTTATAAAATGGTAGTACTACACTTTTTTCTTTTTCTTACTCAAAATGAGTAAACAATATCACTTATTTCTGTAAAAGTTTATTTGGGTTTTATTGACTTTAAAAGGACGAAAGGCATGCCTATGCGAGGAAAAGGATGAAATGGGTGATCGATCCAGCTAATCGCTTTTTAAGGCCATGTTCCTTCCGAGGACAAAAAAAATTGACAGCCAAAGTTATTAATTTGTTTTAAATGAATTTTTAGTATTAATATCCTTGAAAAGTTTATTTTTAGCTCCAATTGAGTAGCTTTTTATGGGAACTTTGGGTTATTTTCTAGCTGTAATTAGCTAATTATATCTTTGAAGTTCATTTTCTCTTTATCTTTTCTGGTATAAGGAAAACGATTAAAGAATGTGGTATTAAGTTGAATTTGATTGTTTGTTGTATATGTTTAGACCATATATAATCAATGCAAGTTAAAATAATATTTCCGTATTATTGTCGATCAATGTCTTTTAGTATCCAATTGAGGTCATCCACCACTCTTTTATAACTTTCTATGTAATTTCTTACACAAAACACAATAAAAACCATGCAAACTTTTTTTTACAAAGTTTACTCTAAAAGTAATAAAGCACTTCTTACTGGTTCACTTTTAAAGCCCAGAAGTTCATGGATGTCAAATTAAAACCATGTTTCATACATATAAAAACACCATATATATGTTAAAAACTTAAAGTCCATTTTCTTAATGATCGTCAACTAATTAATCTTCAATTACGATCATTACACACTCATTTTTGTTTCCTATAAAAATTAACTCATTTTCTAAATATGTCAACAGTCTTACAACTTTATATTTTCTTTAAAGTCTTATGGAATAACATCATATGTTAATCATGCATGTGTATCAATCTTAGCAAAAGAATTTGCGAATATCGAGACTAATGGATGTTAGGATTGTTAGAGTTTGTATTCATAACTAAATGTTTTGTATGTGAATGTATATGGGTCACGGTGGTGAAAATAAATTACTATTGATAATTGGTTATATATTTCTAATATACTTGTCGTTTAAGTGTTAATTCTATTTATCAAATCAATTATCGATTTATACTAAATGCATTTTATGGCTTTAATATTCATATTAGTAATGTGTAAAACAAAGGTACGTGCATCTTGATTATATATTTTGTAAGAAAACATTCATATAATATGTAGGAAAATTAGGTACTTGAGTTGCACTTAATTACATTTATGCATATATATTTAAAGGGTGCATGAGTGAGTTGATTAAATAAAAAATACAACATTTAGATTAGAAATTGGGCAAGTGGAATGGGCAGAGAGTGGAGAGGAATATGATGACAATATCTGTCAAAATGTCAATAACAAGAGGGATTGCTTGGACATTTTCATAGAATATAATATATGAATATGTATACATGCATGATGGGAAGTTGAATCAAACTAAAAAGAAACCATAAAAGGGAGCGTGAAGAAAGAATGAAAGGCTAATAATAATAAAGAAATAATGTAAGGGAACTAAAGTAGGGCTAAAAATTGGTAAAGCATGAATTCTTTTTTTTTTTTTTTAATACGGGAAAAAATGTTGGTTATATATGCGATGGTTGTAAGACGACATGAATATACATAAGAAACTCTAAATTGGTAAAATAAAACCCAAAAAAAGAAAGGAATAAATAATGAAAAAGAGAGTTGGGCATGCATGATGGTGTTTGGTATCCCCATAGCCCGAGGACCCAAACCACAGACGACGTGGGGACTCTTCTGCTCTTTCTCTGAACTCCATGTGACCCCCACCCAATTGTTTTTATATTTTTTTTTACACAAACATACATTTACTCGAAACTCCAATTGTTTTTTACAATTTTTTCTTTTACTCTTTACAGTTTAATCCGATAAAGTTTAATTCCCAAATAGAGAAATAACAAATATGTTTCTGGATAAATGGCTGAATAATCGGTTTTAAAATTCAACCGAACGGAAAAATAGCGTGAAAGAAAGAAAAAAACCTATTTTGTAAATTTACGAAAATCGTACCTAAATATGTTGATAAGAAATATTTTTCTGTTTTAATCAAAACGTCGCTATAAAATAAATAAACAATAGTAAAACTTTATAATAGACTTGGCAATTGGACATCCGGTTTAATCTGGCTTGAAATCCGTAAATCTCAGTTTGGTCCGATACATAATTAGTGTTATCAAAGCGGCTCTAACATTTGAAAACTGTATGAGCAACTCTCGCTCATACATTTGACATGATTGTTTTGTTGCCTAAAGTTATTTCAGCATGATTTGACATAATTAGTGTTTTGCCTTGTTGAGAAAATCTATGACCAAGAGTATAGGAGTAGTTCGACCTTTCTAACCACTAAACCATAGAGTGTGACTCTGTCTCACTCGCCACGTAAGAATGTAGTTGTTTGAAAAATCAAGTTCATCACTTGGCGTTCCATTCTCATAACCAAATATGAGCTTGAAAGTGATAGTTGCAAGAAGATAGGATATGTGCGGCATAATCGTTTGAGTGACAACAATTTTTTTTTTATTTACTGTATTTAAACTTATTTGTGTACTATTTTAAATATATATATATATATGCGGTTTTATTGTCAACCATGGATTTTCCAACTAAATTTTTTGGATTCATAATATTAATTATTTTTCATAGATTCTTAGACCATCAAATCAATACTCTTTCACTAATCAATAAACTAACATTGCTACTTCTAGCATTTAATTCCATTATTTAATAATCCCTCTGATTTATTTTAAATTTATTTGAAGTGTTGTTTTTGGTTTACAATGTAAAATTTTGGTAAAATTTATTTTTTTACCTCTATAATTTTAATGTAATAACTAATTATTGAAAGCTAATTTATACTGTATTGATGAAGTTAAAAGAGAGAATTTTATTGTTTTCTAAATTTGTATGTAAGAATCTTAAACAACACTTAATTAATATGATTCAGAGGAAATACTTGGTTATAACTTTACTATATCATTCATGTATATTTTGTCAAATATATCATCTAAAATTTGTGCACTAAATTATTTTCAAATACTTATTTCACACCAATTATTATATATTTTCATCATTTAAACATTTTCCCATATAACTAGGAACTACACGTACTATATATGTTTGCTTCTTATGTTCCATATAACCACAATTATTCTTCTTGTTCCATCCTCTTCGAATGTCCCATACAAATCCATTCTACTATCACCCATAGGGGTATATACTTAAAACAGATGATAAGTCAACAAATAAAAACATACTTTTTACAAAGGCAACTAATAAATATACTTCCATACACATATCTCTGAGAGTTGAAATTTGCTCATAAGTTGACTTTCTATCATCAAGCATTTAATATGACAATGTTAAGCCTCTTTAGTTAGTCATATATGATGATTATTCTTTGTTGAATATTGCTTATATAATATAAAATTGATAATATTAGGATTTACGCGGTTCATTTGATATGAGCTGTGACTGCTATGAATTTCTGTCATTTCCTTTTTATATAAATGGAACATTGAAATTTTTGATAATGTTATGGGGATATTGTCATTAAATAAAACGTTATATAAAAATTCTATACAATTATAATTTATAATGGTTCGATTCTAATTGTTGTATAAAGTCATTTTTTTAAAAAAATTGGTCAAAACTAAACTCAGGAGAAACTTTTAATCCACAAATAAAAATGGGAAACAAAAGGAACAGAAAATGTGGTAAATCACATGGTGCAATCATTATGCTTTTTCATATTTTCTTTCTTTCCACGTAGCGCGCGAATCCTTAGGGCTCTTCATTGACCAACTTTAATGCAACATTTGTCCCGAATTTTCTTCCTCTCCATTACCAATGGACATTTTATCATCAATTTGACAAACCTAAAAAAAACAAGCAACCGCATTGTTCGTGTATATTCGATCATTTTGCATTATCCATTATTCATACAGCTATCACCATTTGGAGTCTAATGTGTGTTTGTGACAAACCATCAACCCTCGTGTTAATGCCAACCACAACACGACCACTATTTTTTATATATAAAACGATTTAAGAGATTAAATGAAAAGTGAGCAACAAGAAGAACTAAAAGCAAACCTAAAACAGATGTATGAGAAGAAAATGAGAATGAGAATGAGAAAGAGATGTTCAAGGAGAAGCAGAGTGAGGCTAATAAAAGTGGAGAAGCTGAGATGCACATTTGGGACAATCCTCTAAGAGTTTAGGAACCATGAAATACATGAAACAAGCTTTGCAACCAGCTACCACAAGAACATTTTCTTCTTCTTTGCGATTCTCTCTTGATGAAGGAGAAGACTCTGTTGAAGACTCTTCGCTTTCACAATAAGAACTATCTACTTCTGAAAACACACTTCCATACGATTCTCCACTGAATTGATCTGCATTGATCGGTTTCCTCGGATCTTCTTTCACTTTCATTCCATTAATCCAGTTTCTGTAGTAAATCTCTCCTGTCTAAAACATAATCATAAATAAAGATTGCAATCCAAAAGTTACAAAAAGCTTAAAACTCCTTTGATTCCTACAAGTAAAGTTTCATATCCCAGTGTCTGTATGCATGTTTGTAGCAATAAATGCAACAAAATTAAACAAAATCAAAATGATAAGGAAACAAAAGAAGCTATTATATATTTCTTTAATCTCTAAAGAGTCTCCTTGTTCCGCAAACAATACAATCCTTAATACAAAGTTTCAGATTAGAATATTTAACCAACAAAAGAAAAAAAAAAAAAAAAAAAGAAGAAGAAGAGGGAATTGGTTTTGAATATGTTCCCTTTACCTTGAGGTCAAGACATTGTTCCAAATCAGAAGGGATGGAGATGTGAGAATTGAGCTCCAAGAATGTATGTGAGATCGGGATATGTTCGTCAGTCACACCAAGATCATCATCTCCGACACTCCTTCCCCGGCTACTCAGTGAACAACTCTGCATGGATCTCTCTAGATATTCTGTTACCGTCGCCATGTCCTCTGTTACGGGAGTGTTTCCAAAAGCAGAGGAGAAGAAGAAATTGTTTTTGAAGGAAGGAAAACAAAAGCGAATGGACGACTCTTTAATTAAGGGTAGAGGGGTAGTTTCGTGATTGTGAACAAGGGACTGGGTCACGCGCCATGTTGGTGGGATTGTTGGGTAAAGAGAAAGCTGGAGTAGACGTAGCTGTCAGGTACACATTGAGCACTCAGGCTCGCATTTTGTCGCACGTCTCTGTACTGTACTGTCTTGTTCCTTCTAACATATGACCAACTTTTACACGCGCAACAAATTTATAAATTTTAAGATAGTTTTTTTTGTTAAAATGGTAATTTTGGCATGCATTATCGACTAACCTTGACAGTTACCTCTTAGAAAACAGATAATTCTTGTTCCAAAAACTGAAATACTGACAACAGAACAAGAGGAAAAATATGTTCAATAGTTTAAGCATTTCAAGGTGATGATGAGTGATATCAAAGGAATTGGCAGAAAATTTGAAGAGGATTTAGTCGTCTGAGTAATTGACAGCGAGATCCCAGTAGTGAGCAACACCAGCATCAGTAAATACTTTCTTGGCAGCTGAATCGGTCAAGCACTCTTGTACATGGAACCTATGAAAACTCGGTTTACCAACACTTCCTTGCCAAACCAACCAGCACTTGTTTCCACCATTCTCTTCTTCTTCTTCTCCATCTTCTTCCATGTCTTCCTCGCCTTCTTTCTTCTCTGCTTCTTCCCAGTTTATTCGCCTCAGCATCACCTTCCCATATCTCTTTATCGCTTTGCTTTTACCCTCAACCACAACCACACTCATTCCCTCTGTCATCACACTACACCCTGTTAATTTGTTCTGTCTTGCATTCATCTCCACTTTGAATCTTGTTTTTGGATGACAAAGCTTCTTCACCTTGTACACCGACACAATAGTCTCAACTGTTGTTGGATCATCGAAAAGCTTCCTCTCTTTCTTCTCACGTTTCTCTGCAGGAGTTAGCTTCCGGGCGGCATTCCTGTCTGTATGAGCCTGTTCACGCTCGGCAGCCGCTGTTCGGATCTCTTTTTCTAGCTTGGTTGGGTCTTGAGTTGCTTCAGACCCAAGAACCTTCATTAGGTTGCTCATCTTCACCTTTGATTTTGGCGGTTCAAGCAACCCTTGTCTGATCATCTCCTGCTTCTCCTTTTCTTTTGCTAGACGCCTCTGGGTTCGCAGTTTCTTCTGTTCCTTCTTTGTCAGTTTAAGAGGTTGGGGTGGTGGAGGTGCTGCCTCTGCAGGTGGCTCTATGGGACGAGGATGTTCAATGTAGTGTGTCATTTTTTCTATCTTCAGATGGCTTTCATTAATGATATCATCAGCTATGTCGCCATATTCGCCACTGATAAGAACATTTGCATCCCTGAAACATAAACCAATAATGAACAAAGATAACCCATCATGAACATATAAAGAGAAAAGAAACCAAAACGGCAGCACAAAGGTACTAAGTGGTTCTCAAATATAAGTCTTATTCATTGTTACCATATTCTACTCGTAATCACACTGTTAAAGCAATGAACTTTCAGAAGCAATATGCAGAAAACTACTGAGCACAAGTGCCAACACTCAAAGAAATCAACAACTGCAATATTAATTATGCGTATCCCAATATAAGGAATGGGAGAATAATTAAAAAACAAAAGAAACAAATAACCCTTTACCAACAGGAACAAGAACACCAAATAGTTACTGTTATGGTGATTTATCACTTCCATCCAATACCCGAAATGATACAAGATCAGTTAGATAAGTGTAGGATGACTTGTTTTCCTCAAGATTATGCCATGTAAATGTCAAATCTGATTAATATATGAAACAAAACAACTTGGAACAAAAAGGTTAAAGTGAGAAAAATTACGTACCACCATTCAACATCTGGAATTGGTTCCTTGGGCTTCTCTTTTCTTGGGACTCGTTCGGGTACCTCTATCAAATTTGGATTTATATCATCCTTTGCCTTTGCCAGATGAGCTTGCTTCACTTTCAGCTCTCTTGCTTTCGCTTCACCAAATTGACTCTATAAAGAAAAGACAAAAATGCACACACTGAGACTGTGAGACATCTGTAAAGACCACAGGGAATATGGTTGAAAGAGAATCCATAGAAAAGACAACGCATACCTTTAATTTCAAATTCTCAGCATCTCTTGTCCATTTTCCTTCCTCAACAAACTGGAAATTCATACGTTTAGGTCTCAAAATCTTGTTTTTATCGATACCCATCCTTGGATCAAAATGGGGGTTTTCTTCTGGATCTACTTCCAGTTGAGGTTTCAGAATCTGAAAAGCATCTTTCTTCTGTTTGTTGATATTAACCTGTAAATATCCAAGTACATTAAAAGTTCGATCATAAAAAAGAAAAACATAGAAAACTTAGACATTTTAATTAGTTTTACTGACCTTCAATGTACTAAGGTTGCTTGGTTTAGTCACACTAATTACATTTCCATGTTCATCTATCTCCCTTCCAAATGCATCTACACGCAGAACAGGGGTCTTGGTTGGTTTTTGTGCAATAGCCGTGTCTGTGAGTGCCTGCCCTGGAAATAGATTGATAGCGGGACCAAACTCTGGATCCTGACGAAATCCCATCTGAGCTGCCAGTTCCTGAGCTCTCTTAACTGCTTCAATGTTGGGAATACTCAAAAGAGGAGCATGTGGCAGTGCTGAAGCAGAAGATGTTCCTCCAGAAACAGCAGGAGTGGTAGTCGATGATGGCACTCTGGTATGTGGGCTACCTTCTGAAGTTAACTTAATACTCTTGTTCAGCTGCAAAGAAAAAAAAAAAGAGCAATATATCAAATAGAAATTTCCACAAGAAGAACGAATACGGATGACCAGAATATCTACAGATCTTACCAAAGGCAGCCTCTTCACTTTGTCTGCCAATTCCTTCCGTTTCTCTAGTAATATCTTAGCTTTTGCTATTGCATCACGGGACAAATTTGCACTACTTTTCCCAGCTGTTGAGAATGTTCTTCCATCTGTACTAGATTTTCCAGGAACCTCATGAGATCTGACAATACTAACTCCCTTATTTTCATCCGTTGTATTTATCGAAGATACCTTAGTGAGCAGGGTTTGACTAGGGGCCAAAGAAGTTTCCAATGCCATAGAACTATTAACAGAGGCGCCCTGCACAGAGACAATCATACATTAGCAATCAAACACCATTGTCATACATGAAAATATATGATGAATCCAACAACAAACATATTGAAGCTGAGCTAGCAAAGAAGACTAGAGGTTATCTTGAAGAGAGCACAATTAGCAAACTCAAGCATATCACAGCAGAAACAGAAATTAGAACTAAGAAGATAAATGAGAAGGCATAAGAACTCACAATCGAAACAACACTGGTTGAATTCATAGCACCAGAACCTTCAGCTACTTGAGCATTCTTGTTTTCAACTTCCGTAGCCACATCCTCAAACCTGCTCTTCCTCTCACCATTCCCATCAGAAAACCTAGATTTCTTTTTCCCTTCCCTAGCTCCATTCTCTTCCTCTCTATCTTTCCTCTTACTCCTAGCTTCCTTCTCTTTACTTCCTTCGTGATGATGCTTTTCCCTATCTCTACTCCCTTCTCTCTCGCCTCTCTCAACAGATCTCCCTCTGTCACGAGCTCTATCCTTAGCTCTGTCTCTCTCATCCTCCCTGTCGTCGCGCCTCGATGAACGGTAGTGATCTGAATCACGACGCTTCGAATCACCATCACGATCACGGCGGCGTCCACCTTCACGTTGTGGAGAATGGTCGGGACTCGAATCTCGATCACGGTCACGATCGTCCCGGTGGCTCCTGGAATATCTCTCCTTATCCATGGAGATTTAGGGTTTTTTCTTCCGCACAAGAAGTTGCTCAGCCGGCTATCACTGATATCCGGTCCTAGATATATACGAAATCACAAAACCGGAATAAACCACCAATTCGGAACACAAAACCAGCGAAACCAAGTTCTCGAATCAGATTTTCGTTCCCTCTCAAAAGCCAAGGAAGCGAAATGACAGACACGGGAAGAAATATAAATCTATCACCGACCACTCGTCAAGCTTCCTTTATACATTATGGGCTCAAGCCCATTTCTAAGTTCCTTTTTTTTATAGTTCTTTGATTTTGAGTATAATGGGCTTTTATGTCATCTTTTATGGGTTGGATATATATTGGAAATATAAGATTATTCCATATTCTGACATAATATTAATAGCACTAGACAAATAAAATATCTTACGATTTTTTAAAGAAAATTTAATATCTTACGATTTAAGCACGTCTTTTTTCAAGAACCGGTCCTACAGAGAAGATGATATTATCTTCTTCTTGAGAAAAAATATCTTTAATTGAAATCCATGTATATCGGTTTATAATTCACTGAACATATGGTAAGCATTGTAGATACTTATGCTGAAATCAATTGTAAAAGGAAAAATATACTGAAGCCGTAACTAGATATTTAGATACTATTGTAGATTGCCATTGATTTTAAAAAGTTAATTGTCATTTACGGAAAGAAGTCCTTTTATAAAAATCATGTGCTTTGATCTAACTTTCCCTTTATAAGCTGAAAAAATAGACTCCAAAAGATATTTAGAACAAAAAAAGGTGAGAAAAAGCAGACAAGATATTTTCATAAAGGTTCTCTATCATCTACTTCTACAGTAACTCAACGTAAGCTTCACTGTCTGATAGTGCGATTCCTTCATCACATCGTTAACACCGTCGGATCTGAACAGTCTATTCATACACTTGAGGTTCCATACATCGCAACGCAGAGTAATAAATCCCAAAACCCTACTGTACTGTGTGCCAATAATTAGATAGATACATGATTTAGCTTTTTTTTTTTTTTTGTTCCTCTGTCTTCTTTACAGATAAGTTTGACAAAGTACCGAAATGAAAAACGTGAGAAATGGATTAATCATGTTGATCAACAATCTCAACCGTCCATAATCTCCGACAATAAATTCCGATCTAGTTTCGAAATTTCTTCGAACAGAGAGAGATTTTAAGGTTTTGTGAGGAGTAATGGGAAGCTCAGAGAGAGTCCCGTGCGATTTCTGCGGCGAGCGTACGGCGGTTCTGTTTTGTAAAGCCGATACGGCGAAGCTTTGCTTGCCATGTGACCAGCACGTGCACACGGCGAATCTGCTATCGAGGAAGCATGTGCGATCTCAGATCTGCGATAATTGCGGTAACGAGCCAGTCTCTGTTCGCTGCTTCACCGATAATCTCGTTTTATGTCAGGATTGCGATTGGGATGTTCACGGAAGCTGCTCTGTTTCCGATGCTCATGTTCGATCCGCCGTGGAAGGATTCTCCGGTTGTCCATCAGCGTTGGAGCTTGCGGCTTTATGGGGACTTGATTTGGAAGGAGGGAAAGAAGGAGAAGAAGCCAACCAAGTTCCGATGATGATGATGATGGAGAATTTTGGGATGCAATTGGATTCATGGGTTTCTGGATCTGATGTTTTACAGGAATTGATGGTTCCTAGTGATGCGATGTTTAAGAAACGTGGATCTAGCTGTGGTAGGTATAAGCAGGTGTTGTGTAAACAGCTTGAGGAGTTGCTAAAGAATGGTGTCGTTGGTGGTGGCGGTGACGATGATGTTGATCGTGACTGTGGCCGTGAAAGAGATTGTGATGGAGATGGAGAAGGAGAAGGAGAAGCAGGAGAAGGGATTATGGTTCCGGAGATGCCTGAGAGATTGGAATGGATAAGAGATGTAAAGGAGATCAATGGCGGAGCAGAATTCAACCAGCAGCCTCAAACGATGTCGTTTATGCCTTTGCAGTGGAATGATACTAATCCTAGTGGTGGCCAGAGTTCTCAGGTTTGATTATTTGGCCATGATGTTGTTTTTGTTTGTGCTTAGAACAGTTTAGGTTTCTCTGGTGGATCATTCTGTTAATGAGCAAGTGAGGAATTGGTTTGTGTAAGGTTAAAATGTTTTAACCTAAATGACATATCTAGTTACTGTGTGGTTTTATTTTATGGTTTTCTTGAGAAGGTTCAACAATGAAGGGATTATTAACCTGTGGTGAGAATTTGCAGATATGGGATTTTAACTTGGGACAGTCAAGAGGACCTGAGGACACTACCGGAATGGAAGCTGCGTATGTAACAAAAGGTGCTGCTTCATTGACAATCAAAAACTTTGTTGGACACATCAATGAAACTTGTTCCACTAACGCCAAAGGTGTCAAAGAGATTTGCAAGGTAAACAGTTCTCAGAGACCTTCCTAATTTATGTGTTCTCTGGTATCTACCGAGTATACTTGATGAGAGTAGCGTTTGAAAACTCGTAGGTTCTTATTCCCAGCTGATTCTCTGAAACTGTAATAGATAGTTAAAAATAAGTTACAAGTTGGTTTGTTTTTCTTTGTTTTACCTAAGATTTTACACCAATTCCAACATTTTGCTTTGTGATATCTATGTGCTAGGCAACTTAATGTAACCATACATACGTATACTGTGATGCTGATTAGGATTTTTTGCAGGATGAGTACAGTCGATCAACTTCATGCCAGATACCAGCAACAGCTGAGAGCAACAATCTTCCAATTACCTTTGGATCCGAGAAAGGTTCAAACTCTTCCAATGACTTGCATTTCACGGAGCATATTGGTGGAAGTAGTTGTAAGACCACAAGACTAGTGGCAACCAAGGCTGATCTGGAGCGGCTGGCTCAGAACAGAGGCAATGCAATGCAACGGTACAAAGAAAAGAGGAAAACACGAAGGTAACTGCTGCTTTTTGTCTTTTCCTTTCTGATAAATATTCTATCGCCCATCTCCTCCAAGATTCTAATACCGTATTAAACTTCTTCCGTTGTCGTGGATATTGAAGATATGATAAGACCATAAGGTATGAATCGAGGAAGGCAAGAGCTGACACTAGGTTACGTGTCAGAGGCAGATTTGTGAAAGCCAGTGAAGCTCCTTACCCTTAAGTCTTTCTTTCACATAGTTTTCCTGTTAGCTACAAAGTTAGGAAGTTTCTCTATTTTTCCTGCCTCGTAAATGTATAGATCTTTCTTTTTCTATATTTGGCAACCCTTTCTTTTTGTTCTTTTTGTTCTTTTTGCTATATCTGTCCCCTTTATCATTATGCACCTTGGCTACTTCTCTAGTTGAAAAAGGATTGTTTCTTAACCTTCACGAAGCAACAATCTGTTGAGTGTTTCCTGGTCAATCCAAGCAATTTGAAGTCTCACAAGGTAATATCACATGCCTTGACTAAGTCTTTTAAGTACACGAGTCTTTCTTTCCATCATTTAGAGCTAGAGGATTTGATCTGTTCGATGACATGTGTAGTTAAGGATCAGAAAACAACAATTGCCTTTTCAACATACTGTTAAGTAGTGGAAAAATATCACCCACCTCTTATTCTGATTGGCTAACGTCCTTCTTCACACATTTAAATAACTTCAAAAAGCTTAAAACTTGATTTTTTCTTCAAATTTCAAGTTGGATAAGCTTCATTTGACTTTTCCTATATACATAAAAAAAAACAATTCTCTTACTTTCTCGACTGACTACTATAAGATAAGAATAGTTGAACTCTTTTACAAAGTTCCTTATAGCAAATTCCCTTAGTACCGGACCACAATATGACTCTCTCAAACCTACTATTAGCTTTATTTGTCCTCTTCCCTCTCCAAGACGCCTCAAACCCTAAAAAATGTCCATCCTATTCAGAATCATTTCTACATAAATGTGGACGACTTGGAGTCCCCATTCGTTTTCCTTTCTGCGGCCATGCAGGATTCAATCTCCGCTGCAATGACCTCAATAAGACAGTCATAGAGCTTCCTATGTCGGGAACATTTCATGTCGAGGATATCAACTACAAGAAGCAGCAGATATCAATCAGCGACCCTGAAAACTGCTTGGTTAAAAGGCTTTTAACCTTCAATACTTCAGGATCTCCTTTCTCTTATGGCTTCAGCGTCTACTACACGTTCTTGACCTGTCCAAATGAGGTTGTGAGGCCTTCTTGGTCTCCAATGTCCATCCCCTGCTTAAGCAATTCTACCTCATCTTTCTTCGCCACGTCTAATTTGGCTCTCGCCAAATCTATGCCGCCTTCTTGTCAGATCGTGAAAAGACTAGCTGTTCCGGTTAGTGTGCTGTTTAAAAATGTGCTACTTGAAGATAATGGATTCTCAAGAGTGATTAATTTTGTACACCTTTTGCTGGAATGGAGCTCGCCGAATTGCAGAAGTTGTGAAAAGGATTCCTTGAGATGTGGTTTCAAGAACAATGCTTCCCTCGAAGTCAAATGCTTCGCTGATCTCTCAGGTACGTTCTTGATTTAAATAAATAATAAATATGTGTTGCCTTATTACATTATTTTTCCAGTAATTATTTACTCATCACAAATACACAAAAAAAAAGAAGAGAGATCCTAGTAGCAGTTAAATTTGGAAAGTAAGAATAGACTATTAATTGTTAATTAATTACTGTAGTTGCTTAAAAATAGTTATCAAATTTAACCAAGGGAAATATTCTCAATTTATCATCCCACACGCGATCCCTAGAATATTCGGTATAAAATCTTAGTGGCTGGCTTAACGTTTTAAACTTTGTAAAAGGGAATTGTTAAACGAAAATTTATACAACAACTCTTAGTCCACTCACTAAACGAATAATTTTACCGATGCATTAAAAATGATGGAAAATCAAATTATTACCTTTCAAATAGGTTTTACATTTTTTATATAAAAACTTAAACCGCACGTCATTTATTTAAAAATGCTATAAACTAAAAGTTCCATACCAGCATAAAACCGAATTGAAACCCAAAATCATACCAAACAAAATCATGTAAGATCATTTTTCTGAATACAATTAATTAACCTTAGTTTGAAGCAAAAAACAATTATATATTAAATTAATCTTCAGTCTGATAACTACATTTATTAAATGGTTTGAAGGTAAAAAAAAAAAAAAAAGGAAACAAAAGTCCTCAACCTAATCCTTTCGCCTAATTTTTTTCATCTACATTGGCCACATGATTTGTAATTTGTATTTATTTGAATGATTTAGACCAAAGTACCTAACGTTAGTAAAACTTAACACTTTGTTAGAAAATGTTAAATTTGACTTACATCTAGGGTAATTCGGAACAGTCAACGCATAATTTGAGATTTAAAATCAAATGGATAAGTCGGATTTTTCTTACTCCCTTTATAAACTGAAAACATTGAATATAAACAAATATAAAGCCAAAATCGTAATCAATTAAACAATCTACTTTCACTATTTAAACTCATTCTTGAAACGTTATTTGGCAGATAATTTTAGCACTGGACTACGGGTAATAATTATAATCCTCTGCTCAATTGGAGGATTCACAATCTTCGTTACTTGTATAGCTATGCCCATGTACCACTCCGGGAGATTTGTCTTTCAGAGAAGACAAAATGAGCCTATAGCAGCCGGATCCCTAACGCAGCAGCCAAGAAGAGTTGTGGTCAATACGGGTCTTGACCAGTCTACAATAGAGTCATACAAGAAAGTGGAGTTGGGAGAAAGTAGAAGGCTTCCGGGTACTAATGGCATCATCTGTCCCATTTGCTTATCAGAATATGCTAGCAAAGAGACCGTACGGTGCATACCAAAATGTGACCACTGCTTCCATGTCGAATGTATCGATGCATGGCTCAAGATTCATGGTTCATGCCCTATGTGTCGGAACTCAACCTTGTGAATGAGGAGCTTGTTGTCCAAATATGAAGTGTTGAACAATGTAACTAATGAAGGTCACTAATTAATTATTATGTCTGTAGATAAATATATGTTCGTAATTATATGGAATGAAGATGTAATTAGTATTCAAAAAATTAATTAATGAAATTGGTATCCAAAAAAGAAGACGCTTCACAAAACCACGAGAAGTGTACCGTCTTTCGAACGAGTGTACGAAGCAAGAAGAGGTGGAGGACGATGGATATCGAACTGTTAATAGCTCTATGGTTAAGCTGGACGATGACGAATCTCGTACTGTTACTAGCTCTATGCTGAAGCAGCATGATAATGGATATCGAACTGTGATGAGCTCTTTGTTGAAGCTGGAGGATGTAGAAGGAGCAGAAAATGTATATGGAGAGTATAAACCGGCTGGACCGAAACTGGATTTGAGCATACCGGGTTTGCTGATTTCTCGGGTTTTGTGCCGAAGGGAAAGAATTGAAGGGTTAAGGAAATGTTAAAGTCGATTAGAGAGAAGAGGAAAGTGATGCATTTAAGGATGGTGAAGGCTTTTGCATTAAAAAATTGTGGAAGGGATTTGCTGTTTGTGTAGTTTTATTTAGTCGCATGGTAATATGCGATGTCCTTTAACCCACGCTTTTCACATAAATAAAGACATATATTTCCATTCTAATGGTACATTTGAATGTATGACGCAATTTCAATGTATGTACGTATTATACTTATTGTTTTTTTTTTCGTTTTTCCTGTACGTACGTAGTACATGCTCAATACTAGTATAAGTTTAGAAATAAAAAAGAAAAAACCAAAGAAAAGCTTCAACGAATCATAAGTCACTGTTGAAGACTCGTCAATTTCTTATAAAACCCATCAGTTTTGGAAACGAGTTCTATGTGACTTCCTTTCTCCACTACTCTTCCTTTATGCAACACAATGATTGTGTCTGCTTTTCTTATGGTCGAGAGCCTATGAGCCACCAACACTGTGGTTCGTCCCTTCATTAGCTTGTCTAGCGCATCTTGGACAAGTTTCTCCGAGGTAGTGTCCAAAGCACTCGTTGCCTCATCAAGAAGAAGCACTGAAGGATCTTTAAGAACCGCCCTCGCTATAGCCACTCTCTGTTTCTGACCACCTGATAATTGCACTCCCTTGTCACCTACGTGAGTCTTGTACCCTTCTTGCATCTTGATTATGAACTCATGTGCGTTCGCAGCTTTTGCGGCTTCGATGATCTCTGCCTCCGACGCGTTATTGTTCCCGTACTTGATGTTTTCGTGTATGGTTGTTGAAAACAGAGCTGGTTCTTGTTGGACTAAGGCTAGCTTCTTGCGCAAGCTACGTAGGTTTAGGGTTTTTATATCCTGCCCATCGATACAGAGCTTTCCATTGCTCGGATCGTAGAATCTCATGATCAGTCCGATCACCGTACTCTTTCCCGAACCGCTGGGTCCCACGACCGCAAGACTTTTCCCGGCTGAAATTCGGAGGCTTAGATTTTGGAAAACGGCGATTTCGGGTCTCATGGGATATGCGAAGGTCACGTTTCTGAACTCTATATCTCCTTTGATTTGAGTGACCGATCTTGAGTCAGGCTGGTCTGGAGGTATCTCAGTTTTTCTATGTAAAATCCTAAAAACTGACCCGAGTGCTTGCGTGCCCTTCACGATATCTGGTGTTAACGCAAGCGTTTCCGCGACCGAGTAAGCCGTGACGAGCAATACCATGAAAGATTTGATACTATCCTCAAAATTTGTCTCCTTGCGCTTAACCAAAACCGAGATGTACCAGAGACCAAATGCGTACGAACAGAACGCGAGACACTGAGACAAACCGTATCCAAATCCAGAGATATGACCTCTTAGAAATGCATTCTTGGTAGGTTTTCTTAGCTCACACGTAAACTGTTCTGAGATATGCTTTTCAGCACCAAACGCAGCGACTGTTCTTATATTCACAATAGCTTCACGCGCCAATGAAGTTGCTCTAGAGTAAGCCCTTGTGTAATCTCCACCAAAGCCTTTTAAAAACAGTTGCTGTAAACATATATAACAATTCCAAGATTTTTTAGTATGAAGACTAAGAATATGGTTAAAAGAATCTTTTGATTTTTTGTTTTATTTACCTCGGTAACTGAAGCTGCAATGAGAAGAGGGAAACAAGCTGTTATGACAGCTGCAACACGCCAACTGAAATAAAAGGCTAGTGCGAATGCTGTGAATGTAAGAGACAGGTTTTGGACTATTGTTGAGAGGCGATCCGCTAGAGCACTCCTCACTAAGGTTGCATCAGCAGCTAAGATTGAAGAGAGTGAGCCAGTGTTGTTCTCATCCAAATCAAACCACCCAATCTCATTACAGAGAATTGCTGCAATTGTTGTAAAAGTTACATAAACATTCAAGAATCAACTGAGCCCAAAACAAGGATGTTTACAAATGTTTTGTATTTACCTGAGAACATGGATAGCCGAACCCGAGAAGTAAGACGCTCTCCCATAAGTGTATAGAAGTAATGTTGGAGAAGATATATAGGAGCTGTTACTATTCCAACTCCAACAAAGACAATAGCTACCTTTTCGACTTCACGCTTGATCAGACTAGGAAAAGGCGAATAAAACGTGGTTAACACGTAAGCAATCCCCATGGAGAATAATGCCGGCTGTGCTCCAGCAAGAACTGCACCAATTGAGCCAAGTAATGCATAAGGCCATTCTGGAGCATTCAGCTTTATCAGTTCCCAAATCATCGACGATGAGCTTAAATCTTGGCCATTTGGATCTTTTTCAATCTTCTCGTAGTCATCCCTGAAGCTTGAAGTCCTTCTTGAGCTAAAAACTCTTCTTGAACTAGAAGATCCAGCTTGAGATTTACAAGTTTCAGACATAATTGATCTTGGGTTTTCTTGAGGTTCTGTTTCTTGGCATTTCACAAGAGTCGCGTAGTCGCCTCCTCTGGATATCAGTTCTGAGTGACTACCGGTTTCCATAACCTGACCATTTCTCAATACAACAATCTTGTCAACATTTCGAATGGTGGATAGTCTGTGTGCAACAACTATTGTTGTTCTTTTTTCCATGACATTTTCAATTGCTTTCTGAACAATCTTCTCAGATTCGGCATCAAGAGCGCTTGTTGCTTCATCTAAGAGTAATATCTTTGGATTTCTTAGAACCGCTCGAGCAATCGCAATCCTCTGTTTCTGTCCTCCTGAGAGCTGGGTTCCTCCTTCTCCAACCTATTAAAATGGATTATTCAATAAGGAAGTGGGAATATGAGAAGATGAGTACTCAATTTTGGGTAATTTACCTGAGTATTGTAACCATTGGGTAATGATTTGATGAAAAAATCTGCATTAGCTGCTTTGGCAGCGTCTATGATCTGATCCATATTCGCATTCTCTTTACCAAGAAGAATATTGGAAGCTATGGTTGTGGCGAATAATGCAGGTTCTTGACTCACTAATCCCATCTGTTCTCTCAACCATTTCAGCTTCATGCTCTTGATGTTTTTCCCATCCAAGAGTATCTCCCCTGACATGGGTTCATAGAAACGTTGAACCATTGATATGATTGTACTTTTCCCTGAACCACTTGGACCGACAAATGCAAATGTCTTGCCTGAACCGACTGTGAAACTAAGATTCTCAAAAACCATGTTTGGTCTCGAAGGATATGCGAAAGACACTTGATCAAAATCAATCCTCCCATCTACGTTTTGTAATGTTGTTCCGTCGTCTATTCTTTCAGAACTTTCAAGGTGGTTGTTGTTGTTTATCATTCTGGATATATTTGCAGCAGCAACTCTGCCTTTAGAAATCGCGGATAAGCTAGGCGCGGCTTGTCCTAAGGAGCTGCAAATGTAACAAAGTGATTTGTGTGATACAGTTTAAAGATATATCAAGCAAAAGGTATCAGGGGTTTTTGGGACTTACAATCCGCTATAAATGACATTTAGTATTGTTGTGAAGGCTTTTGCACCGTTGGTTTTGCCTTGGCGTACAAGAAAACTTGCATACCAAAAAAGCAAAGCCCAAGCACAGAATAAAAGGCTATATGTTAATCCAACTCCTAAGCCTTTAGCAACACCGCTCCTTTTACTGAGTTTCAAAGCTTTCTTGAGAGAGTTTGAGTAGGATTTTACTGCTTTCTCTTCTCCTACAAATGCATACACTGTTCTCACCTGTGACATGACCTATAGATCCATAGAGAGTTATGTTTTTTAGGATCAAACCAAGTGTTAAGAGCTGAATAAAAAGATGAGATCTATAGGTCTTAATTGTTTATTTTGGTTTCGTTTGATTTTCCGTTTACATTGTGTGTGTATGTGTGTGTGTGTGTTTTTTTCCTCATTAACCCATTTTTAGCAAAATTTCAAAAGTCCGTTTTTAGCACGTTAAACATAAACACCAAACACACCTTGAAATTTTGTCAAAAAATGTTATTATGGTTTTAACCTTAAATATTTAGTTCATTTTGGGATAAACGTAAACTCAGAAAATTAGTCTACTAAACAACCTGAGAGATTTGCTATATAAAACAAACCTCTTCTGCGACTTTTCCTGCATCAGCATAAGCAGCTTCACTCTTCTCAGAGATTGTGGACATGACTATAGCATACCCTCCTCCTGCTATTGCTATCAATGGAACAACCCCTAACGTGAGCAGCGTTAGTTGCCATACTGTCATAAAACCGATGACAAATCCGGCGATGAACTGACAAAGGTACCGCAAAACATGGCCGGTCTGTAACAAAACAAAACATTTCATCAGTTACATTTGTTTCGTTTCGTCCTTGGAATTAACTCACATATTATTAGAAAGGCTACCTTATCGCCAATTGCATCTTGAACCAAGATCGCATCGCTTGAGATGTGGAATATGAAGTTTGAATCTCTAGCTTCTGTATCGAAGAAAGTAATGTCTTTTGCTAAGATTGATTTGAGATAATTTATACGTAATCGCGCTGTTTGTCTTTCTCCTGTTTGCATCCAACAAGCAACTCCTGCCAATAAAACATTCAAACAAAAAACATGATAACATTATAATATAATAAAGAAAGATTGATGTAGTTAGAAACGTACCAATCCAGGCTGATACAAAATTAACCAATCCTAAGTAGACCAAGTACAAAGCATTCTAAAAAAAAAAGACAAATGACCATATTGTTATAAAGTTATGACAAAAGTTATAGAGGGAAGAAAAATAGATGTTCCTAAGAAACCTGTGAAACGCGGGAAGATACAGTTTTAGGATCTGTAGAAAGATTCCCAAGAGAATCTAGCATTTTACCGAAGAACACAAAGAAGAACGGAAGCGTACCGCCATGAATACACGTGCCTAAACCACCTAGGAACATGAGAAAGCAATCAACATTATCTGCTGCACTAAACAAACCCATCAATGACACTGATTCCTTCTTCGTCTTTTTCTTCTCCTCCTTCTTTGGATCCGCATTAGAGTATAATTCTATGTTATCCATCGTCACTGAACACAATGACTCAAAACAGAGAGGTGTTTATTTTATTTTATTTTGTTGGGAAAAATGAGAGAGGTTTGTGATGAGAGCGTAGATGAACAAGCGACTTACTATTTTATGGAGTTGAGCTTCTTATGGGAACAAAGGGTAAAATGGGATATATATATATAATATTTACTTCCCTCGCTTATTTAATTTCCCCATCGTTCGAACTGATTTTGGTCAACTATATTTAATGCCAGAGCCAACGGGCTGCAAGGGGACCACAACGAGTTCGTCTTCTTTTCTTTTTTTTCTTCTTATGAAATGTTTACATTTTTTTTCCTGCTAATGCAAATTGTATATATACATTTATTATGAAGTTATAAGTAATTCTCACATTATAAACCGATATGGTCAATATAAGTTTTAAGTATTTTTTTTCCACCACGAGATTGACGTTCTGTTGTATTTTTTTATTATTTAGTTAAACGAACCTTTTTCTATTATTATTTTCTTTGCATGCAATATTGTAACTTGGCCAAAGATATCGTGGTTTACCTGTGTTTTTGGGTTCAAGTTTTCAAAAGAGAATTTTCAAAAATATATATATTTCCAAAATAGAATAATTTTCGTAAAAGTTTTCTACTCCTCCACCAGTGACCGAACAAAAAGATGATAACCTTGATTGGCTTTTCAAATCCTTTAAAAATATAATTCAGCCTAGTTACGAATCAAATTCTTATTGTATGTTAACTTCAATTCACAATTCTATAAGGTCAAAATGCAATATGAGAGGCATGATTGGTTATAGCAGTGATAGCCGTACATCACACTGATATTTTTCTACAGATTACAAATATTACCAATCATGCTTTAAAGATAACTTTAAAGCTGCAGCCACCATAAATAAATAAAAGTATTTTTTTGGCCGGTAGACTCACAATTTTATGAAGTCCAATATTTGGTGCTTTAATGTCAGGAATGTAGTCATAGAAGACGGGGTTTCAGTTTTTGTCTTGCTTCTAATTTGTACTTTTCAGTTATACGTGGATTCACTTTTTGCCGTTTTGGACTTAGAAACATTAGGCACTGAAATAATGTAGAGACCTGCATAAATTAAACAGTCTATAAATTTAAAAGTTTTAGGCCACAAGTAAATCTTCAATTTAGGTACATCTCTTAACTCTGATATGTTCCATACTTTGTTTCTATTATTGGCTCTGTTCTTTACCTGTTTTTTTTTTTATCTCGAATTTAAAGGGTGCATAGAAAACTAGACTCCTATTTGAGAAAAAAAGTTTTTTGGTGAATCATTAAAGTAAGGTTGACATCACAAATTTGGAGACTGGAGACAAAAAGTTTCCATCGAAGAAGAGGATTACCAGTTGTGTTTAGCTCTAAGAATCAATCATTAAATTCATCATGCTAACTCACAACCTAGTAGTTTAATGTATACTTATAAACAAAGTTAAAGTGAATTATCAACTAATTGTTTAATGTATATAAACAAAGTTATGCGTTGTGTCATATAAAGATGACTTTACGTTATTCGTTAATTAGCTTTCATTTATTTATTGACAATTGACAAGTGTCAAATTGCCAACTTTCATTTCCTTAAAGAAAAATACTAAATTCTTTGTGTTATTGCATTTATATCAGATAGAGAAACATTTTTTCATTTTATAAATATTTTTTTTCTTCCAAAAAGTAACATTTTACATTTTCAATATAATATTTAAACAAAAAAAAAATCATAGTTTATATTCTATCCAAAACTATTTCTCTTGGAATTCAAGTCAACATCACCTAACTAGTGACATATTAAACAATAATAGACTGTTTTGTTAATTTACATGAAAATTTTCCATTATTTTTTGATACTCTTTAAAAACTGAAGAGAGTAATAAAATATTTGAATATGGAAGATTTGGGCAGAGAGCATAGTTTCACAAATCAAAAAGACTTTGATATAATATCGCTAAATTAACACTTTCATATTAAATATCGCTAAAAATTCCACACATATCAAGAAGACATAAATTTCTACTATAAATTTTATTAATATAATACATAATTTAATCTCTAAAATAACAGGATTAAAACTTTTATTTTGTCTAGAGCACTGTACGAAAAATCTAAATATTTAATTTAAAACAAACTAATTATACAACCGTACGTCAATACCACCATTTATATAGTAGTCACTATTAATAGCCTAAGAGGGTAAGTATGAATTTATACAACCGTACGTCTAGACCACCATTTATAGAGTAGTCACTATTAATCATTAACGTAGTCAGAGTAAGTACTTTAACGTCACTGTTAAATCACGTAGATAATCTGAGACGCGAAATAGATACTCACAAAAATATATCAGACAGGACATTTGAAAACAAATTTACCAAACTAGTATCGCTAAACACCTTTTGTTTGGTGGACGAGTTTATAAGAGAAATGTTTTTTTTTCCCCGTTGGAGTGCATTGTAGCTCTCAGGACGGCAATTTAAATACTCGGGAATTTTTGCTCGGTGGGAAGGAAGAGCAGTATCCTTCTCTTTGATTATCGTTACATAAGAACAAGATTAGTACTAGTACTAGTTCACGTCATGGTGATGTTTTGCTTACTAGTCTTCTCCATCTTTTTTGTTTTTTTGTTTCTTCTAAATAATACTTTACTTATCTTCGTTTTCTCTGAAAGGGAATTTTCTGAGGATACAATTTAAGCAGAATGTAAGCAATTAACTTAAGGATAAATCTCGCAAGTGGAGCAAGTAGAGAGAGAGATAAAGGAGAAGATAATCGATTCAACCAACTCAGTTGGAAAAGTACAAGTACTAGATAGAGAGATACAAGTACAAGTGGAGCAAGTCTTTTCCATCTTTCCTCGCGATAAAATATGTATACATAATATTCTTACTTTATAGAGCCGTTAAGACAATTATCTGTTTCTCGGTCGGGTCGCCTAGTTGCAAAAGCTAGAACCGAGTATTGCGAGCTTCCCGTTGCAGCGAAGTGACCTGACTGCCTTGGACAGTCCACTTGGCTTGTATTTGACGTTTCCTAGGTCAGAAGTGTGTGCTAAGATGTTGCTGATGTGTAGTGTACATCGAGCATTGAAATACGTTATTGTCTTTAGAAAATGGTCCGACTTTTTTTTTTGGTCATCTAGGTATACTATTAGAGATTATACACCATGCAAGTTATACAAGACAAGGCGTCTTTATTTGGTGTTTAAAATCACCTCGACAATTGTTCAGTTTGAATTTTGGTTTTTAACACTCCAAAAAGATCTCTAAACTAACCTACACTTTTAAGAAGATTTATGAAACTTCTTATATTTATCTTATTAATCTAATTATGTATTTTCATCAACGTCTCTTACGTTTTCTCTCAATATGTGTGAGTAATAATCTAATTGGGTTTTATATTTCTAAGAGATATCAAGAACTGATAGATTTATGATTATGGGTTGCAAATGGTTACCTAATTTTGTTTGTGTGCCATATTTAGCTAGATTCCATAAAATTTCCAACACCAATATAAATTGATACCTAGATGCTGTATGTTTATTTTGAAATGTTAAAATTTACATCCAAAACTTGTCTAAGTTGTCTTTGAAAGTAGATCGGATAATAGTTAATACATGTATGGTATATGTAATTTCAATTGTCCAGGTATTTCGGTATTCAGTTCAGTTTGGTTAAATTATATCGGGAATATCTAAAATATCAAAATAATCAAAATATCCAGAAAAACTAAGAAATATGTTAAATGTTAAAGAAATTTATTTCAATTTTGCCTAGAATGTTTAATTTTGGCATTTATAATTAATTAAGAACAATTGGATATTTTGATAATTAATTTGAGTCTTAACAAAATTAATATATTTGGTCTGAGTAAAAAAATTATAATTCATATTTCATGTCTTGAGTAAATATTAATCACACCAATTGGTGGAAACAAAATACAAGGAAACAGAGCACATAGCCCTGACGAAGCTAAGCACTTCGATAAACAAAGTATCATCAGCTCCTAATTCACTTCAGTTCTTTAGTTTCTGGTAACACACCTTTAAAATTTCTTCTTGAAACCATCTCTTATAAATGGAAATCTCCCAACAATCTCAAGGACGATTTGGAAACCTATCTCATTTATATATATGTTGTCGAATGTGTTAGATATCGTTCGGAATCGAATGATATCATCCTTTTATATATAAAAAAAAAATCATATTTCATGTCTTGTTTAGGATTGAGCTTTTGTCCTAAGTAGTTAAATTCTGTTAATATATATTTGCTGGTTCAGATGAATCTCTCAATGCACATCCATGTTAAATAAGTCGACATGAGAACTACTCCTATTTAGAGGATTTTCAGCAAACATATAGGGTTCTTTATGGACCGTACGTGATTAGGTTGGAAGATTCATTTACGTTAGTAGAAGAAACTTCAGAACAACGACTGATCTAATTAGTGTGTGTGTATGGTTTGACTTTTCTTTTCTTTCCTATTTTCTTGTAGACATTGACACTGACGTGTAATCTGTTAGATCATTCCATTAATGTCTTTTTCTTGCTTGATATTTTTTTTATAGACGCCTAGATAGATACTAAGTATCATGAAATGAATGAATGAAAATTGATGTTTTTGGAGTCAAATTTAAAGCAGAATTGACGCCAAAGGTTCGGTTAGGTCTAGACTATGTAGATTAATTCTGCAGGTTAGATGAACTCCATAAACATGAGAATGTACAGAGTATCCATGTGCCTGCACGTTTGGTTGGTTGATTATGTATTTTAAAATAAGCTCTTACTGACGATTGACGAACAACTGATTTTAGATGGTTTTTTTTATGAAAGTTGTTCATTGTTTAAATTAAAGGATTTGAATACATATGATCAAGTTTTGGTTTAGTAGATTTGCGTTGGTAAAAATCTAGATAGATGGGTTTGAGATGGTTATTATATACTGCATGGTAATCCAAATTTTCTTTTCAAATTCAAATTGAGGATTTCATCGATTTTTTTTAAAAAAATATATTTTTAAGAACAAAAGAAGCAAGAGCTTCTTCTTCTTCTTCTTCTTCTTTTTTAGTTTTTTTTTTTTTTTTGAAATTTCGTCTTCTTTTCTTGTTAGCAAGATTTTCTTAGGAAGTATAGTGAACCCAGCAGGGAGGGATCACATATAATTTATATGGAGCACAAATCACATATAATTACTAATAAGATATAATAGTATTAATTTTACATAAGAAGTTGCAAAAATATCTTACATAGTAAAAAGTATCAAGTAAATATAATTTTGAAATCCCTAAAAGACACTTAAAAAATATACTATTTCTACTGGTTTCTTAACATGTTTAATTACTTATATTAGATATATTACTAACATTTTAAAATTAAAATGTGTGATATTTTACAGTATATAAATATATGATTTTTTAAAGATGAAATATAATTAGAAGGATAAACAGTTTTATTTAAGAAATGGAAATTGGAAAATGCAGCTAATGTAAAAACATGCAAGAAGATATTAAAAAGGACATGAGGAAAAAATCAGACAAAAATAACAATAAAAGCATAAATCAAATATCAATAAGGACATCAGACTCGACACCTATAGTATATAACATGGGTCTTTCTTGCCAAACGAGGTAAAATATATAATTAATCTGCTACGAGTTAGATATTTTCCAAAGCTAATCTGGAGCAGGTGCCCCATCAGATAATATTTTTCATAACCAAACATTTGGATCGATTTAAGTTTTAATGAAGTTTTAGATGTTCTTGCATAAATTAAAACTATATTTTATTAATATTCTCTGCAATCCTACACAAACCCATAAAATTTGAGTCTTTATATTTTAATTAACAATCTCCTCTAAAATCCTTGAAGTCATTATAATTCTAATAGTTAAACATTTACAATAACAGTGAGTATTGTTTGAAATTTTTTATAATCATTTAATTCAATAACATGATTTTGAAATAAATTTGTACAAATCTTATATCCAATAATACCATGGACTTTTTTATTCATGTTTTAATAACATAAAATTTATAATTTAAACTCAAATTGTACCAAGTAATTAGTTCGATACACCTCATTCAACTTTCAAAGTTTTGCAATAGTTGCAATTATCAAATAACATATTGGGGATTCAATTGTTTTTTTTCTTTCAATATACACAGGATTGACTAAAAAATTCAAGTCACGCTAATCCGTTAATACCTTCACCACCACCCCTAATTGCCCTACATTAACTAACTATTATATGCATAATAGTATTGAATATGCGTTTCAATCATATTATATTCCTAAAATAACTACCAAATTAAAACGAATTGGCCATACACGATAATTTAAAATGCTTCATCCTCACTATTAAAATAGACTAAATAGTATTACAGGTCGCATGATTACAACTAAGGATTCAGTACTGTCATCCTATATATGAGTCCACTTGACAATTATTTGTTTCTTCTTTAAATTGTATATTCTCTCCATTTATTTAACTATTGTTCTAAAACTATTTTTGTTATAAATTAGATGTCGTTTTCTATTATCAATTTAATTTTTAACAGTTTTATTGCTTTGTCCATACTAATTTAATATTTTAACCAATAAATTTTTACTATATGATTTATTAATAAAATATATATAGTATAATTTTCTTAACATGTATGCAAAACCTTAAATATATTTTATTTATAAATAGAGTGAGTGTATAATTTTTATCTTAACTACACAAATAAAGTACATGTATATTCAATAAATTTGTCAACATGTGTAACATTGACTATGAAAATTAACTCACACTACTTCAATAATAGTGAGATGTATCCTTCCCCACCCTCATTCAATATCCTTACATTAACTACACATTATACAAACCAGTTTCATACGTTCATTAAATCTCATCATGTAACTTATCATGTACGTAACTTATGGCCGGTTTCAACTCAATTTTAAATTAATGTTTAAGGGATAAGCAATTTCCATGTATGAATTAAAAATAATAATAAATAATACCCCACCGAAATCTTCATATTTTACAATCATTTGTTAACCGTAGTAGGGGTTTTGTGTTCAGTATTTTACAATCATTTGTTAAACGTATTAGGGGTTTTGTGTTCAGTACAAGTCTACAACGACCAGTTTACATTATTTGCATGCATATAAGAGTGAACACTTATTCCAATTTGCCAAAATAAAAATTAAAAGTTTAGTAGAATTTAGGGATAAAGTGGAGGTCTATATATCTGTGAGCTTTGGTTGTTAGCCAAATATTAGAAAGACACAGGTTAATGGAGAACGGCAGATGAATCTCCACATCTTGATTTGTCTGGTGAAAGTAGCTAGAGAGGTTATAACTTATATATGTGAATGGTTTACATTGTTTTTAGCAAACATAATTAACTATATGTTAAAGATGCAAGAACTAAATTCTTACAACTCTTTTTGGCGACTAACAAAATTCTTTAAGAAACATGAAAAAGGAAAAATATATAAATACGTAAAAAGATAATACTTGCCATGTAGCCAATAATAAAATCAGACATAAACCTCATGTACATGAGCCCAATACGGTATTCATTCCTTCATAAAAGCTCATGCAATTCTAAGTCTATAATAAAACACTATTAATATAACTAAATCACTATTAATATTCCTGTAATAATTGAGTATTACTCGTTAGGAAATGACCAACCAAACATATCCCGAACGTTCGGGATCGAATTATTTGAGTTAAAAATTACTTCACCTAAGTTATCGTTGACCAAGCAAAATGAGGCTCATAATTAATCAAAATTAACCGTACATATATTTTTTTTTTGGTTACTGTGTTTCATTTAACGGTTAACTTGAACCGTTAAATCTCCCTTAAATGAAAAAAAAAATGATTTCGATTGAACGAATACTCCATATCGAATCTTGGAGAAGAAACAAACCCTATAACTCTCTAAAACACGTAACCCAGATCTCAATAAAGGAAGAGACTTACAAAATCAATTTCAATTGCTAACCCAGATGTTTTTACTGTTCCTCTAAACCATTTCGTTAAATTCTTTTCGTACAATGTCTAAAAACGACTATAAAAACCAAATAGCACACCAAGCCATATGCCACGACTGAATATAATAAATCCATCGCAAATAGCCTATAGCAAATCAACTCTTCTCCACCACCACATATTTAGCACAACGAATTCAGGCTGTTTTTATGGTATTACACAATGTCGGGTCATTATAGCTTTTTTATTAGATATGTTAAGTATTAATAATTACATCGATTACTACTAGTTCAAAAGAAAAAAAAAACACAGTTTGTTAGAATAAGAAAGAGGGTGAATCCAAATTTTATTTTTCTTGTGCTGATTTTTTCTATCACCATGACTGTATTCTATGTTTTTGTTAAAAAAAAGATCACTACATAGTCGCTGACCACGACTTTATTCCACAAATCTCTGTTTTCTTCAAATCTAATAAGATAACTTTTGGAGTAATTCTGCTCACATCCTAATACTATTATTATGGAGTTACATTTAAGAAAATAATTTCAAAGATGATTTATATTAGACAGACGCCATTAGAAAAAGGTAATTTAGAGAAATTAAAAATATTCATTATATAAGGAAAATAATATCAATCTAAGTTGTACCTTGTTACTTGGCAAAAATAAAGAATTTCTAGAAAGTTGCTTTCTTTGCCAACGAAGTCAAGGACTTTCTCTAAAAACCCTAATGGGGTTGAAGGATCAAAATTTGCTGTAAACGGCAACGTCGAGGGTCTCTCCTCCACCATCTCAGAGATAATCGCCATTGGTTTCGTTTTAGCTGTAGGGGGTTTTTTTTTTTCTGTAGTCAGAATTGGATATCTCGTCTTTAGGAATTTTTAGGGGGCAATATTCAAGAAACCGCTAGGCGCTAATCGGAGGGTGGCGCTAGTCGGGGGTTGACCCTCCGCCTAGCGCCTATAATGTTTAGTCGGGACCTAGCCGATTTAGACAGTTTAAATGGTTTAAATAATTTTGTAATAAAAATATATAAAAATTAATATCATATAATATAACATAATAAAATTATAAAATTGAATCATTGAAAATTTTTAAATTATAAAAACGTGAAAATATCAATGTTTTGTAATTTTAAAGTTTTAAATAACATCATTTTATTTTTTATTTTCTATAAAACATAGATATTAAATAATTTATTAAATCTTCATATATCACATATTTTGCTAAATTTAATTATCTGTATAATATAAACCGATATTTTAAAAATTTAAGCGGTTTAGGCGTTAATCGGGCGGCTTAAGGAAGCCTAGCGCCTAGACGATGCCTACCGCCTAGACGACGCCTATACCACTTTTTAGAACATGGGGAATGCCAACAGGGCTAAAAAGGAAAGTTTAAAACCTTTTCAATTTGTGTTGGATCTTTTTCTTTAATTCCCTCTCCAGATTAACTTTTAAGGTTTAAGGTTTTCTTTACCTCAATTTTAAGTACTTTCCATAATTACTCTGGTTTCTTCCTATTTTCACCTCAATTTGATAATGTAGGTAAGTGCAATCCCCTAAAATTACATTTTACAATTGAAATCATGCACTGAATATACTTAAAAGCTTATGATTTGTTGTAATTGTAGGGAAAATATAAGAGTTTTCTTTGATTTTTAGAGTCCGGATACAGATTTGAAATTATAATAGTTGAATATTTTTGCTTAAAATTACAGATTATGATTTAACACGATTTTCTCTTGTTATATATATTATTTCTCAAACTTAATCCTTTTTTTAATGTACACAAGAATTTGCAAGACAAGCAAACTAGAAGATTTGTGTCCAACCTACATCGCATGACATTTTATTTTAAAAAAAAAACATATGACAACATGACACGTTGAAAGGCTGGCAATGAACACTCACATCTTCATTTTGACACGTGTACATCACCCAAGCTTCACGTGGAACTACGTTAATAAGAGATCCCCTCGTTCATAAATTCAATCCTGCCAGCTTCTGCCTTCTCAAGTGATCAGAATCAAGTAAACAAAACCTTTTATATAAAAAAAGAATATAATCATGTCAGGCGTATCTCTAGCCGTGGGTCCAAGAACTGACGTGGACAAAACATCGACGTCAACCGGTGAGAAGGGACGGTGGTCAGGGATGACGGCGGAAGGCGGTGCCGGTGGTGGCTTCATGGGATCACTAAGGGTAATAGAGTTACAGCTAGTGGCGTTCATACTAGTCTTCTCAGCGAGTGGTCTTGTACCGTTACTCGACATGATCTTTCCAGCGTTTGCATCTGTTTATATAATCGCTCTCTCGCGTTTAGCCTTCCCTTCCCACGCTGTTTCAACCTCTTCACCTGAAGTCTTCCGCGGCAGCAAATTCTTCAGGTTCCAATTCCATCACAAGAAAACTAATCTCTCTTTTCACTTTCTTGATATATTCATATGCATTGTTTTGTATATTTTTAATAGGAAATGTGACGTTAAAGATTCTAATATTATTCATCTGTTGTGATTTTGGGGAAATGAAAGGATTTACGTGATTGCGGGGACAACTATTGGTCTTTTCTTACCTCTAGCTTACGTGCTAGGAGGTTTTGCAAGAGGAGACGATAAAGCAGTAAGATCAGCAACACCACACTTGTTTCTACTGTCGTGTCAAATCCTGACAGAGAACGTAATAAGTGGACTTTCTCTGTTCTCCCCACCGGTAAGAGCTCTCGTGCCACTGATCTACACGGTGTGGAGAATCTTTGTCATCATTGATTGGTGTAAAGATGTTTGGTTCAACAAGTCCTTACCAATGAATGCTACACCCGATGTAATGTTTCTAATGCCCATCTTTACTCAAATACAAGTCATTTTACTGTTTAGGTTCGGTTTAAAGTTGAACCGTGTGAAAATCGTTTTGTAGGCAGTTGCTTGGTTCTGGTTTGGACGGTATTTAGCAATAGCGAATTTAGGCTACTATGGAGTGAATCTACTCTGTTTCTTGATCCCTAGGTTCCTGCCTCGATCTTTCGACCGGTACTTCAGAGAAAGAGACGAGATCTTGGCGAAAAGCGAAGAAGACAAGCCCGTTCAAGTTCCTAGATCAAAACCTTCGGAGCACAAATCTGATTGATCATAATCTTTTTTCTCTTCTGAATGTGTAATGTAATGAACCAAGTTGCTGATTATGGAGATATATTGTAATGAAACAATGTGTGTGTGAATGTACAGTCTTACAAGTAACAATGTTATATTAATCAATTTACCCACTTGATGAGGCTTTGTTCTTCCAAAGAAACTTAATATTGACTGTCCATGAAACTAACCAGAAGCTCACTCACCATGCCTCGGTCTGGCATCTTCCCTGCTGCTCCATATATTGGAGCCATGCCTCCTGTGACCGGTCCTGGGTTTGCTTTCACCTGACCAAAACATATAATATCAAGAGAGGTCAATTAATGAAAGTACACGAGCAATAGAAACGAATGGGTCTTACAGTTTCTACAGCTTCACGCAGATCCTGGAGGAAGCCATCGACTACAGGGACGTGTTGAAGAGTAATACATATATGAATGCTGTTCCACATAAACAGACATGAACCACTTTAGAAGAGCGAAGATAGGAATGTCGTCTTGTCGTCTTAAAACTAGTTTAAATACCAATGTTTTGGTCTTTAAGATTACCTGTTGGGTCTCTGTAGCGCATTCAAATGCCAACCTTTTGAAGACATGATGTCATTAACTTCAAAGATATCTATTTTTATAGAACCAAACGCCACGATCGTCATATCTGGCTTTCCAACGACGAACAGTTCATTGATTTCTCTTACTCTGCAGATTACGATATTCAAAGCTTATAAGAATTGAAACGATTGAAGAAGGGAAGAAAAAAAGTTAGAGAAAAAAATACGAACCCTTTCTCTAGTCTCTTTGATGCTTCCATTATCTTGCTCGTGTTTTTTAAGTAGCCTGCGGAACAACAGAACCATAGAGAATCAATCATATAAATCTTTGACACACTCAACTGAATAGAAGCTTGAGAGAGGGAGATGGTTATTGTGAAACCTTCTTCGCCGAGAGCCATCATTGCAGCCCAAGCACCAGCAACCAAAGAACCAGGCCTACTCCCAGCTATTGTTGGAGACACGTATAGACCTCCCGACCATTCAGTTACTGCGAAAACGCAGTTTCAAATGGTTAAGGAGCAATACTGAATTGTAGGATTTGCATGAGTTCAACAGTTTTTCTTGTTTCTTTCATTTGACTGTTTTCCTAGAGATGGAAGTAGCAAAACACACTTACCGGCAACAAATTGGTGCTGTTTTGTAGATGCAGGAGCAGATATTTTGCAGGCAGAAAATACAGATGTCAGGAAAAGATCATAATGTAAATACATTAATCAATCAGTATAATAAATATACATAAGGCTACACTTTGTACAGCACTGAAGAGATTCACAAAAGATTTCATAAGAAGATTGTGACAGTGTGAATGATTCAGAGATGTATGAGCACTGATGTTGGCTTCGTTGTTTGTTCAGAACACAGGAGCTGAATTATGACCAATTCATTTGTGCTTGGTATTGAGCCTGGAGAAATTGTATAAGGTGGAAAAATAACAAGTATTTACCTTTCTGATCTCATGATTTCTGTAGAGAACTGTACTAGTGCCTTTAGGAGCCAAACCATATTTATGCACGTCCACCGAAATTGAAGTTACTCCTTGTACAGAAAAATCAAAAGCTGGGATCTGGTACCTGAGGAAAAATAATAATAAATTAGTCAGATGAAATCACTCTTTATTGTCTTTGTTAATCTAAATACAACCATGAAATGATATCAAGGAGACTAAGAGAAGTGGCAATAAAACAGACTGACAAATATCATAAATTAACTTATCATTTCATTAAGTTATGAATATAGCTTCTTAAGTCCTAAACTTATACAGTAGACACCATCTGGCTCTTTCTTATAGGAAAAGGTAGACTTTGATAAATTGTTAGAAAAATACCCAAGTTTACGGGCGAAAGGTAAGACAAAACCACCAAGGCAAAGGTCCACATGAAAGCATATTCCATAGCTAAGAGCCAGTTGACCAAGCTCCTATAATAATAATATAACAATAGGACACCTCTACACTCAAGGTATGAACAATAATGTCTTGAAGTTACTGGAAATCGAAACAAAAAAAAAACAGTTTACCTCAATAGGATCAATAATGCCATGAGGAAACCCTGGTGCTGATCCAACAATCTGAAGCAATATGGTTTAAAGATCATGAACAAAGAACCAAATACACGCCTAAACTTTACAGAACAAGAACCAAACCAAGGAAACCTGGGAAGGAAAAATATCTTAAAATATATTTTATAACTGGCTCCACAAAACATTACCATGATTGTGTTTCTGTTAATATAACGCCTTATTGCCTTCACATCAGCTCGGAAGTCTTTGTTTACTGGAACTCGCCACAATTTGATGTTAAAATACTGAGCCGCCTTATCATAAGCGGAATGACCCGATTCAGGTATTATCCTACTCTTATATATGAAATATTGTTCCATCAATTAAGTTTCTAGTACATAATTGATCAATGTAAATTGAGGGAAGAGGCATACATTTCTGGCCGTGTGATTCCCTTCTTGTACTTCATATAGTCACGAGATGACTTCACTGCCAACAATATACTCTCTGTTCCTCCAGACGTCATGTTTCCACATATTTGTCCTCCTGAAACCGTTTCTTTACTCCCCAGTAACGCAGCAGTCATTGCAACTACTTCTGACTCAAACCGCACCACACTCTGGAATACGTCTATATGCAATGGATTGGTATGCGCAAACCTGGAAAGCACCATCCATACATGCCACACACATAGCAACTTGAATGACATTTAATACATAGCAAGAAAGAATTACCACTTTCATGTCCAAGAATTACAACAAAAGTAGAAGTCACATTCCATGAAGATATGAACTAAAAACCTTGCTATGACTTACATTGAACATGCTTGATTTATCAATGCAAAATGTCCTTCAGACTCGCTTCCATCTATATATCTGTTAGAGAAGATGGTAAAAGTTAAGATCACCTCCACATAAACCACAGAGAATTTAAACAACTCATAAAAAAAAAGCATCAACTATCATAAACATACACAGTGCCAGAGCATTTCCCTTGCCAAATAGCATCATTCCTTTTTTCATTCTCCATTTTCTCCAAAACTTCAACTCCTAAACCTTTTATTGGCAATTCTTCAGTACGGTTCTTTTTGTTAGAGCTGCTACCAGATTGTAACTGATCAACAACCTGTGAATTAGAAGAAACAAACATCAAAGAGTTACACAAATGCTGTTTCCCATACATTCAGTCTCTGTAACCAATAAAAATGGAAGTCTCTCTAACCAAGAAACAAACATATATACCCTTAAATAAGAAGCTAGTAAGGTTATAGTCTAAAATTCTGTTCTAGACTTCTAGTGAGATCTCTAAATCAAGTAATAGGAGGCCCATTTATCGAGACTGTTCCCTGACCAGCAAACCCATGTTTCAATGCTATAAATAGGCATGAGTCCATGACATTCTTCTGCCAGACAATATCTAAATCCTTACAAGTGAACAAAAAATAGTACAAATGGAAGAGTAACGCATTAAATGGACTTGCCGAGATTTTTTTTTATTATTTTTTGCTTCCTCTTAGATAAGATTAATAAAAAATGGCCATTACTGAAACAATCTACAGATTCAAACACAACCAACCTTTTGTTTCTCAGCATCTATGTAATTCTGAACTCCAGGAATCATTCTGTTTCATTTTCCCAAAGAAATCATTAGTCTCGCCAATTGAAAGAAAAAAATATATTAAGATCGAAGAAACAGAGATATGGGAATTTGAAAAGGTGCTGACTTGAGGAATCCCATGACAAACCCCAAAATACATGCTTTGAGGCCTTTCTCGTGAACAACGCTGAAGACAGATCCGATAATTTGAGCGAGTAAAATAGTGAGAAGCGGAGCTAAGAGCAGAGCCAGAGGCTCAATTTCCAATAAACTCGAGTTTAGTGAACCTCGAGCTTGAATCAGCATAGATTTCATCGAAGAATATGACAAGTAATCCATTTTTTTCTTTCTTTCTAGGAATTGAGATTTGGAGAAAAGTGGAAAAAAAAGAATATAGAAAGTGCTAAGATGATAAAAAAAACTCGTTGAAGTCATCACGTGAACAAGTAGGAATAGTGTAAGAGATTACGACAAAGCATTTACTTTTCTTTATCTGTAGCTTTGTGTTTTGTTGCGTATTAGTACACTCCATACGAGAAAAGTAGACGACACGGAATGTTATGATGTACTTACATACAAGTCTATTGGTTTATCATTCTAAATTCCCAAAACTAAAATCATAGAATAACCAGCACAATTACAAATGTTGCAATTGCACTAAAATTAGAACATATGCCTTTTTCATAACACAGAGTCTTCATTTGAAACTACTTGAAATAAATAGAGTTAACCTTTAGTTCATCAAGGATCTTTAACAAGCCGGAGTTGTGGACATTGGACAAGCAATTCTAATAGCGATCTTTTTACAGTAAAATCACATAGACAATAAAGGATAGGAGGAAATATTCGGATGAAAAGCATATTACCACTAAGAAAAGGTGCGAAATGACGACATTGGAAAGCATTCAAATTGTCTTTATCAAGTCATAAGATTGTAATGATAAATGAACAAACCATCCAAATCAAATACAACAGATACAGTTTTTCCTCTGTTGTCAAGGTAAAATCATACAGAAATAAGAAGAAAAGAAAAGAAAAAAAAAAAAAAAAAAAAAAAAGAGAGAAGGATTGCTCAAAGAGTAACAATCTGAATCCTGTTCAGGCGTAGTTCAACCTGAAAATATCGTTGAAGACGTAAAAGCTTCCTTGTGGCGTTGGCATCAAGTGAAACATCTACACAATGCATACTTGTGTTAGAAAAGAGAAATGATATCAAAGTATTAAACTAAAAAAATGTATGTGAATTCTACTATGAGCTTTGCCTTTGATACATAAAACTGGAGGCTAATGTAAAGTTAAAAGTTATCTATGAGAAGTCAATAAGTTTGACAATGATCTTTTGCTATCCATTCAAATTCACCACAAAATCCATTGTTCAATCGGATAGATTAGAAACACCTTGACGCACACATAGACGAGTGACGAATCAAAACATGGGAGCTCATCGGAGCTAAATACAAACTTGGGAATTTTAAGATTTACAGATCTATCTATCTATCTATCTATCTATCAGGCAATTCAAAACCCTAGCGATCTAATCACTAAAATCATAATAAGTAAATCGAAACAATGAACCTAAAAGAAAAAACCTGGCTGAACTTGAGAGCGTGCTCCTCGCCGGCGAGCTGGAGATTACCGGAGACGAAAACGAGCATACCGGAAGCAGGACCAGAAGGCTGACAATCAACGGTGGAGATGTGGTGCTTGCAATGCTGGAAAGGAAGAGAGGTGAGCTTAGCGACGATGCTTTGGACTCCAAGGATCTTCTGACCTTCGAAAGTGAGCATGGAAGCTTCCTGGTAGAGACTACCGAGACCGACACGGTTAGTATCGAAGGTGGAGTAGTAATGTTCCACGAAAGCTTTCGCCACGGCGTCGGGATCCATCTGAGACATTTGATCTGAGACAATTGATATCTGTGATTATTAGGTTTTCTTTTCTTCTTCTATTTATTCTCAAACTCCTCTCTCTCTCTCTCTCTCTCTCTCTCTCAACTCTCAACACTTCGCGTCGCTACGACGCTGCTTTTTATTTTATTTTATTTTTTTCTTCTAAATAAGTCTCAATACTTGTTGATTTTAAATGTATTTTTTAACATACAAATCGTAGTCACCAAATTTGATGAGAGAATTAAATTGATTAAATAAAAATTAATGTTAGGAAAATTCATTGATACACCTCTCCCTCTCCATTCTCTGAATACTGTACTTGTTAATCTACACTTGGTCCTCGATTGGCTGATTTTTCTATGGCAGCACTGGTATGTCTCTGTGGATTCTCCTTAAAAGTGGGGTTTATTGTTTCCTCACTCTTAATTTTGCAATTGTGAAAATTCACTCTGGTTGTGTATTTTGGATTCTGAGTATTCATCAATGTTGGTTGTGTCTTTTACTTGGATTTTTTTTAACCGTTTCTTTGGATAGTTAGGTCCTGTTAAGACCTTACTTAAGCATGTTGGAAATGGACATGTTAGAGAGGCTAATTACTCCCACTTCAGTTTACTCATTTATTGCATTGTTTGTCTTATACCACTGTATAGCTAGCTCCAGTATGACTAATTTTGTGTTAACATTTTTACAGGATACTATTATTCACCTTTTCTGTGCTAATGCTTTTTCTGCACATTCATTTCACATTGGAGGTTAGAGTTATCACTTTTCTAAAAATTAACTCTAGTTATTAGTGGTTATAACTAATTTTTTGCTTCTTCTGAGATCCAAATTGTGGATTCTATTGCTTCTTAGTTGTTATTGTACTACTTTCTTGAAATTTCCTTGCTCGTTTCACTCAGGTTATGAAAATGCAGCTGATACTCCAAGGTCGTACCAGTCACATACACATGTTCCAAGCTTTGTAATCATCTATCCTAAACTTTTTATTCTACTTGCTTTTGATTACTGCTGTTTTTTATATGTTCATTTCATTTATGTCCTATTTCTTATTCAATTCATTCAGGGCATGTTAAATGAAATGTTTTACCATGGTAATACTGTATCATATCATCTTCAGAGGTCATCTAGTTCTACCAGAAATCAATCCTCACTGCAGCATTATGCTGATGATTCAAGACATTTTTCTTCCTTTTGACTCATCTAATTAGCAGTATCCAGTCTCAGAACATATTCATGTCTTTACAGAGTTTCACATGTTTCAGGCCAAGTCTAAACATTTTGATAGGCATGTGAATGAAAGAAACACTAGTGAGACTCATTATAGGATGCACTCTAGAAATAATATGCTTGTTGAACCCAGGGGTCTGAATCTCAAACCCTACACTGGAGAACAAATGTTTCTTCCAATGACATCTACTAGAACATGTAGGACGCACCTTGGTCCCGCGGAGTTTTCTGCAAATGATTTCGATATGGTTAGTTTCTGTTATCACTACCTCTAAACGAAGCTTGTTGTAACCTATAAACCTTTAAGGCTTTCGTTGTTCCCATTTATCTGGTTCTTGCGTATGTTCTACCTCTTTTAATGGACAAAGCTTAGCAAATTTCTATGTCGATCTAATTGATGATATCTATGCAGGGTCCACCACATGGAGTTTTGCATGATGCTTTTGAGTCTGTTGCAAGCTTAAGCTACAGAGAGCAAGCTTATAGTCAATGCAAAAGAGAACCTTTCTCTGCTTCTTCTTCTACCTCAACTTGGGACATTGATCATAACTTGCCACCACTTGATGAAGCAACAAGTGGAAGTTCCATCGATTTCAGCGACTTTCCAGCCATGCTTGATATGCTTAGCGAGAGAAACAAAGGTCCTACGGCATCCAGGCTAAACGGTAAAAGTAATGTTACTTATGGCCAAGTTGATCGTTTGTGTCAACAAGATCTGCTCTTCCAGTTCAGCGATGCAAAGTTCTTTGTTATTAAGTCATATAACGAGGATAATGTCCACAAAAGCATAAAGTATTGTGTTTGGGCAAGCATTACAAATGGAAACAAAAAGTTGAATGCTACATATCGTGAAGCAAAGAAAAAAGAAGTGGCATGCCCGGTCTTTCTTTTGTTTTCGGTAAATCGCCTATTTTTCTTCATTACAAATCAAAAGTTGATTGGAAGCAATTCATTGAAAGATATTTACACTTGCTTGCTTTCTTCAACCTAGAAACTGCATTGTTAACCCTCTGGCATAACAGCAATCCAGCTCAAGCTATATCTGTGTTATCTATACTTCAAACCACTGAGATTTAACTGATTATGTTTGAATTTGATAGCCTTGGTATTAATCTTAAACTCCTAATAGAAGAAGGGCTGAAAATGTTTAATTTTAGGTGAATGCCAGTGCCCAATTTTGTGGAGTGGCCGAGATGGTTGGACCGGTTGACTTCAATACAAGTGTGGAGTACTTGCAACAGAATAGATGGTCAGGACACATCCCTGTCAAATGGCTTATTGTGAAAGGTATTCCTAACAGTCTCTTTCACATCATAATTTAAAACAATGACAATAAGCCTGTCACTAACAGTAGAGACACCCAAGAGGTAACCTAAACCTTTTCTGTCTTCTGCATTCTTTTCTTGAAGCTCTGTTTAATGGTTTAATATGCATATAGATATCATTGAGTCATATTTTCAAAGTGCATTTACAACAAAAATTTGTGTTACTGCACATTGAGATTGATGCTTCTTATTGAAAGCTTCAGATGAACCCTAATCTGAGGTAGAAGACAAGTTTTAAAAGCTTCCTTTTAATTCATTAATTTTTCTCATTAAAAATGTTTGATTACAATTTCATCTTTATATAGAGAAAACTGAAATGCTCAGATAATGCCATCTGTCCCTAACAACATGTGATAGCACTGAGATTTAAAGCATCGTAACGGTTTGATAGCTGGAATGGATGAGCTGTCTTCTCCGTACAAGAGTCACGAAGACTGTGCAGTGGAGCTCTGCATTTCGTGGTTGATTTTGAAGCAGAGGTGAAGTTGGGCTTGAACGTAGAAGCTTGTTTCTCTCCTTGATGGGTTTCTTGTGATCCACTTACGTGTTGTCTCATAGACCCCCTCAAACTCGTGGCGGGAGGAAAGCAGACACCGAGTTTGAAACGTAGATCAAAGAACGCCAGTTGTGGTAGTGACTTTGTGAATATGTCAGCGATCTGAAGGGATGATGGAATGTGTTTTACCACCAGTGCTCCCATTGAAACTCTTTCTCGAACATAATGCCAATCTAACTCAAAGTGTTTTGATCTTGAATGTAGAGCTGGATTTGCAGTCAGATATATAGCTGATAGATTGTCACAATACATCTCTGGAGTGGCTAGTTGTGAGATACCTATAGTGCCGAGTAGTGATGTGATCCAAGCTGCTTCTGAAGCGGCTAAAGATAGTGTCATGTACTCAGCTTCCGTTGAGGACTTTGAAACCGTTGGATGTCTCTTTGCAGACCAGGAAATTATGTTTGTTCTAAGGAAGGTACAAAAACCACCAGTGGACCTTCTTGTGTCTCTGCAGCCAGCCCAATCACTATCACTATAAACTCTGAGCGTTGAATCTGTGGTATCTGAAAGATCAATCCCCATTTGTAGTGTGCCTTTAACATATCTTAGTATCCTTTTCAGCAAGTTGAAGTCTGCAACAGAAGGAGAATGCATCTTTTGACATACTAGATTTACAGCATATTGAATGTCAGGTCTAGTAAGTGTAGGATATTGGAGTTTCCCGGCTAAACTTCTGAAGTAAGTTGGTTCCAGAAAGAGTTCTTCATGACCAGACTGTTGATTGACCTGCAATGGTAAAGGAGTAGGCATTGGAGCACAGTCAGCCATCCCAGCATTCATAAGTAAGTCTGTAGCATATTTTTCTTGACTTAAAAAGAGACCCCCTGCATGAAAGTGTGCTTGAACACCTAGAAAGTAATGGAGAGGACCCATATCTTTCATTCTGAATTCCTTATTAAGATTGTCAAGTAACTGTTGAATCAACTCATTGTTACTCCCTGTTAGTATCATATCATCAACATATAGTAAGAGATATATCACATCATTGCCTTTAATGTAGACAAACAATGACGGATCAGGGATACTGCAGAAGAAACCATACTCAAGCAAGAAGCAACTGAACTTGTCAAACCAAGCTCTAGGAGCCTGTTTCAAGTCATAAATAGCCTTTTTAAGTTTGCACAAGTAATCTGGATGTTTAGGATCTTCAAAACCTGGTGGTTGAATCATATATACTGTTTCTTTTAAATCCCCATGTAAGAAAGCATTTTTCACATCAAGTTGTTTGATGTCCCATTTCTTGATTGTAGCTACATGCAGCACAGTTCTTATTGTAGCAGTACGTATAACTGGGCTATATGTTTCAACAAAATCCACTCCTTCTTCTTGCTCATATCCCTTTGCAACTAGTCTTGCTTTGAGTTTATCCAAGGAGCCATTAGACAACAGTTTTGTTTTAAACACCCATTTACAACCCAGTGGTTGTATCTCATCTTCTGGTGGTACTAGATCCCATGTTTCAGTCTCATGCATTGTGTCTACTTCTTCAGTCATGGCATTGTTCCATCCTTTGTCTTTAATAGCAGTCTTCACATTCTTTGGTTCAGGATAATTTTCTTTAACTGTTAAGAGAGCATACTTTGGATTAGGCTTTCTAATTCCATCTTTTCCTCTTGTGATCATAGAGTGACTATTTGTTGGGTTTGTTACTGTTGTATTCAGCGGTGGAAAGTCATCCTCAGTAAAAGTAACATGTTCTGCAGAATTTCCAGGTGTTGCAGCAGAGCTTTCAAATGATACAGATGTAGCTGAAGTAGAACTCTCTCTTTGAATATCAGCTGATTGATTCTCGAAGTTCTCCTCTGTGTTACTATTGACATTGAGAATGATGTCGCCTATAGAAGCTGGGTCAATGCCTGTCGTATGCTCAGTACATTCTCTAGTCATAGTAGACACTGGAGCCTGATCAACTGATGAAATATCAAAAGAAAATCCCTGCTGCCAAGCTTCTAATAGTTTTGTCTTTGGTGAAGGAAGAAGGTAACTATACTCTTTTGCAAAAGGAAAGTGACTTTCATCAAACAATACATGTCTACAGATATATATTTTACCAGTTGGAGGATGAAGACACCGGTACCCTTTATATTTTTCATTGTAGTCTAAGAAAACACAGTGGAATGACTTCGGATCAAATTTGTCTTTAGCATATGGTCTCAGATATGGGTAGCAGCTACAACCAAAGACTCTCAAGGACGTGTAGATAGGAGGTTTACCCATGAGAAGCTCAAAAGGACTCTTGTGATCTAGCAGAACCGATGAGGGCAATAAATTTCCAAGGAAGTTGGCAGTAAAGAAAGCCTCAACCCAGAGATAATGAGGAACCTTACTTTGAAACATCATTGACATACCAAGCTCTGTAATATGCCTATGCTTTCGTTCTGCAATGCCATTTTATTGTGGCGTATGAGGACATGAGAGAAGTTGTTTTATACCACATGTTATCAAATGTGATAAAAACCTGTTACTAATAAATTCACCACCCCCATCACACTGAAAGTAAGCGATTTTCGGTTGAAAAATATTCTCAACCATTTGTTGAAACATCAAGAACACAGAGTAGAAATCAGACTTGAGCTTGAATGGATAAAACCAGGTAAATCTGGAGAAATTGTCAATGAAAATGACATAATAACGAAATCCTTGAGCAGAAGTAACAGGAGATGGACCCCATAGATCACAATGAACACGTTCTAGGGGCCTAGTTGAAATAAAGTCTGAAGAAGAAAAGGGAAGTTTACAAATCTTTCCCATTTGACAAGCCTCACACATTTGAGAACTTGTCTTACTAATAATTATAGCTTTTGTTCTTGATAGAAGCTGGAGAATATCACCATTTGGATGACCAAGTCGCATGTGCCAGACCTCATCGCTTGTTGACTGCTGTCTTGAAGAGTAAAAGGACTGAAAACTTGGATTCTCCAATACATATAAATCCTTATGTCTGCTTCCTCGTGTCAGGAGCTGTTTTGTTCGTTTGTCCTTCACAATCACAGAGTCAGCATCGAATTTGAAAGAACAAAGATAATCAGCAGTGAGTTTAGAAACTGACAGTAATGACTTTGCAATGTTTGGGCACACAAGAACATCATTAAGAAGTAAAGTTATACCTTGAAGAGTATTCAGCGGCATGGATCCAATGTGAGTAATTGGTAAGAAGTCTCCATTTCCAACAATCACTGATTCATCCCCTTCATAAGGTTGAGAGGTTTGGAGATGAACATGAGAGTTGGTGATGTGCGCAGTAGCACCAGTATCAGGAAACCACTCTTGACCTGAGCCTTGTTTGTCACTTATTTTCATAGCAGTCATTACACTGTGAAGCTCCTCTGTTTGATAGGCATGATCAAAGCGTTTGTAACATTTATAAGCAGCATGTCCATACTTTCCACAGATTTGGCAAGTGGATCTCTCTGATGAAGCTTCTGAATTGGTGTTGTTGTTGTTAAACTGTTGGTGAAAGTCTCTTCCACGGGTTGAGTATGTTCCACGTCCTCTGCCATTTCCACGGCCTCTGTTAGAATAACCTCTTCCAGTAGCAAAGGCAAGATGTGGAGTGACTGAAGAGGGTGACTGCTGATAACTTTGAAGCTTGTTGTCAAAATTTGTGAGCCTAAACACCACATCTTCAAAGTTTGGACCAGGGAAGTTGTCCATAGAGTTTTCAATATATGTGGTTATAGACTCATATTCTGAACCTAACCCATTCAAGACACCATAAATCTTCTCTTGATCAACAATAGGATGTCCTATAGAGTCTAGCTGGTCACAAATTACTTTGATTTCTTCCAAATATTCATCCATACTTTTTCCTTGTTTTGTCACAGTGTTCAACCTTCTCTGTAAATCAAACTTCCTAGATGTAGAGATCCTATTAAACTTCTTAGCTAGAGAAAACCATACCTCCTGAGAAGAGTGAAGACCATAGACTACTCTTAGAGCTTCTTCATAGAGAGTTCCAAAAAGCCAAGCTAAAACCATCTGGTCATTTCTCACCCATTTCATGAAATCTGGGTTTGAAGTCTCTGCTACAGAATCTCCGTTTCTGACAGTTACAGTTGGAGGAGGTTTAGGAGAAGAACCAGTAACGTAGCCAAGCAGCTGCTGACTTGAGAGGAAAGATTCCATTTGAGTTTTCCATAGAAGATAGTTTGTGGAGGTGAGTTTCAGAGTAACACATTGAGAAATGTTTAAAGGAGGAGAAAAAGTTTCAGTATCATCCATAGCTCTGTTACCATGAAAGCTTCAGATGAACCCTAATCTGAAGTAGAAGACAAATTTGAAAAGCTTCCTTTTAATTCATTAATTTTTCTCATTAAAAATGTCTGATTACAATTTCATCTTTATATAAAGAAAACTGAAATGCTCAGATAATGCCATCTGTCCCTAACAACATGTGATAGCACTAAGATTTAAAGCATCGTAACGGTTTGATAGCTGGAATGGATGAGCTGTCTTCTCCGTACAAGAGTCACGAAGACTGTGCAGTGGAGCTCTGCATTTCGCGGTTGATTTTGAAGCAGAGGTGAAGTTGGACTTGAACGTAGAAGCTTGTTTCTCTTCTTGATGGGCTTCTTGTGATCCACTTACGTGTTGTCTCATACTTATGAATCTTGTATCATTTCATTTATTCGTATCTAAGGGCAGTTTAGTGTCCGCACTATGCAGATACCTCCAAGAACTGCTTCTATTGCATTCCTAGTAAGTTATCATGTACTTAAATATCCAAGTTAGTAAAATGTGTGAACTTCCAAGGAAGTAACAATGAATATAGTTTTCAACCTATAAATTTACTCTCAGCGTATTTGTGTGTTTATACCTGCAGGGTGGGACTGGAACAAGGTATAGAGATATTATATAAATTCAAGAGCTGTGAGATGCGTTCTTCGATCCTCAATGACTTTAGTTTCTATGAAAAGAGCGGTTCAAGACAGAAAAGCCAGACAACGTGCTGTTCTTGAAACTCTCACATTCTCTGCAACCTCTTTTCCAACACATCTCACAAATTCTCTTCATGAAGATTTTGTAAGGGAAATGTCCAAAAGCTTTGCAGAGGCTTTGGCCTTGCAATACACATCCAGTTAGTTAAGAAAAAAATATCCTCTTTTCAGACTTGAACTGTATTATGGTCTCCTACTTTTGATTTTGTACAACTGACCACAATTTTAAGGAGCATAGGTTGTAAGATAAATTCAAGGTTCTAAAATTTGGCATGTATACCTAAGTTATTCTTTTTTAGTTTGGTTGATGTTCAGGCAGCTAATTAACCAGCTTCATCAAATGAAATTATAAGTTATATGTTTTCTAGTGCTAAGAATATAAATTAAAAAAAAACCTATGTCAACCTTAAAACTAGTTAAGTGGCCTAGTCGCTAAGGTCGCAAATAAATGCTCGAATAGCTTCTTTTTGAATGTGCGAAAAAGAACTCACATTAAAGTAGGAAGTTGACTCAATACACAACAATGGTCCGAACCAAGAAACACAGTTGGAAGATAGTCCTGAAATTTTTATAACAAAGAGACAAAGCAAAAGCACCACATTATCGAATAAAGATATTACATCCCTAATGTCAAATGTCTAGGCAAGGTCGAAATGAAGGAGACGGTGATCAAAGCGACGGCTAGAGCCACGATGGCATTACCATTCCTTGTGGAAGGTGACCCTCCCTTGTCGGAGGACGTTGCTGGAGTTGCCGGAGACTTCCCTGCCGGCGCCGTAGGTGTTGTTGTTGACGTGGCATTGTTTGAGAAAATGGCTGCGTCTGGCGAGTTCGGAGAAATCCCTAGAAGCTCTGATTCACTCGTCCACATTTTAACATTAGTAACATTTAACAAAGTCAACTGACCAAAGATGATTTAATTACCAAAAAATACAAACCCAAAGATGATTTTATTGCAAGAAGTATATTATCTCCTTTTAAGCGATGTTTGTTTTATTAATTTCAACAAAGCTAGCTTTTATTTCCTTAAATAAATATGGTATATTATTATTATTTTTAGTTAAATGTGTATGATTTAATCACATAAAACTGAATCAATTCATTTTATCCAATTTGAATACTTCAAAACATTCATCAAAAAGGAGAGAAAAACTTCAAAGCTTTTGTATTAAAACTGGGCGTTCCTTTTTGATAAATAAATTAACATATTATAAAAAAAATATAGTTACTTGACGAGTGAACAAATAAGGAACCATCAAAATTTCATATCTAATCGCATATACTAAAAGTTTATAAATTGACTGGATAAATAAAAGTAGGTTATGTATTTATGAATGTGAGACGAATTAAATGCGCTTCACTGTAAAATATTAATGCGCTTTTCTGTAAAATATTAATGGAACCCCGAAGGACGAGGCACCTATCGCATTTACTGGTTGGTTTCTGGTTCCCCAATACGAAAATAATTATTTTATATAGATATAGATTTTAACTTCAAATTTAGCTGAACAAAATAATCAGAAAACTCATTAACAAACAACAAATATCAAATCACTTTGGAATACTTACACAACTCATGAAAGCAAGTTTGTGGGACACGTAAGCACTTATTTTGACCCCATTTATATAAAGCTTAAAATGTGACTTCATGTCGACTATTTTGAACAATAGTAATATCATCATTATTTATCTCCCACATTTTTTAACTCATTCGATAATCATGAAACCCTAAGAATATATTTCTCTAAGTATCCGCAAAACTGATTTGCATATCCGGGTTTGATCCACATATAATAGACACAAGACAGATAGCAAAAGCAGAACGAACTAATAAAACGAGATATGAAAAACTACTAGAAAATAACGAGAAACGTACTTGGACAATTGGAGATGCTAGCGTTATGGATTTGACAAGAAGTTGGAAGTTGAACGAGTTTTTCTTCTTGAACACCAAGATCCTTCAAGGCTTGTGCTCCTGTCTTCGCTTGTTGTATAACGAAACACAAACACTTTGGGTCTCTCTCTTTTATGTCTTCCACAGCGTCACAACACTTTTTAGACGGGATCGGTGCCTTCCCGGTCGCAAAGTCCAAACAAAAAGTCACCTTTGTAAAGTCCTGACTGCATTCATCGGTCAAAGCTCCCCCACCCGCTAGATCTGACGGTGCAGCCACAGAGATGGAAACAACCACCGTCATGGTGACTATGAACATTTTGATATGAAGGCCCTTCATTATCAAAATATTTTGCTTTTTTTTTTTTTTTGCTTGTCTGTTGTCTGTTGTTTGTTGAGGAGTGTTTGTATTTATAAGCAAAATGACCTTGAGGTGTGTGTTTTGTTCTGTGTAGTAAATGACACTGTGGAATGTAGTTGGGAGCTTAGACACCGGTGCATATCAACTTTAACGACGCTGATATTACTGTTGACCTTTTTTTATGTTCGACATGAGTGAAATAGCGCAAGTTCTATTGCTTTATATATACGCATATAGTTATTTCTACGAATGACGAAAACCAATATACTCATACTGGCATACTAGTGCTTTCGCATATATTTTAATTAATATTGCCATTGTAATCGTCAAACAACAATTATCAAAAAGGAGAAATATATTATTATTTTTAAACAGGCATAAATTTTTAGTCAGAATTTGTTATGCAGCCACTAACTTTAAAAGGGCACGAGTTTTTTTATCCCAAAAAAAACAGGCACAAAATTTATACCATTTCGTATATTTACTTTGTCTTGTTTACTTCTTTATTTTGGCTAGTACCTTATTACTTCTTTTTTACATCCATATTGCTTTTTTGTACAAGTACACCCTTATTGCTTTTTTTTGTGAAAGTACATCCTTATAAGTTATAATTGCTTTTTTCTTAGTTAGTCTTTTTCTTACTTTTTTTAGTGTCTTGCTTTTGATTATGATTTTAGCTTGCCGTACGTAACAGAACCCAAATCTATAACTATCCGACACGTTTTTGTGTGTCAAATTAGGATTGAGCTTTATTGAATTTAACATTACATAGAGAAAGAAAAAATTTAATAGTATTTTCATTTCATCATGTTAAAGGATTTACAAAATAAATAAATATATGATAAAAATGAGAGAATGTATCTAATGATAAAAATATGAAAAATATAAAAGTAAGAAAGAAGATTAACATTATAACCGATTCTAAAGAATTTCTCTACAAATGTTGTATTTTTATTTACTAATTTAAAAACAAAATTAAAATATAATATTTTAATTCTAATAAATTCAATTGGGTAAGCTGCTCTTAGTTTCAAAAATATTTACCTATTACCTATAAATTCATGTTCTGCCTCCGCCACTCATATACGATCTTAAATCGGATGACATGTGTAAACAAAAGAAGAAACAATCAACGGGTTCGCGATTGATTGCCACAGAGACTCCAATATGAGAGTAATTGCTATAACACAGTTAGAATGTATGAGTAAATTTGTTGTTTACGTATGAACAAAGAACAAAGTCTTTCTATATGTGTCGTTATCATTCATACGATTTTCACCTATTTTGTTTTATTGCTTTGCTTTTCGTGTAGACAACAAATATCTTTAGTTGTATAATTTTTAGAAGAATGGGGTATGCAGATTTCAGATTATGTCAATAACTATTTGTATGTGAGTATGCGACTCTTTAGGTTGGGTCCATTTTCAATCAACCTCTCATCTTGGGACGCTAGATCCGTAAATTATGAACAGATTTTGAATAATATTCATAGTTGTTGACCACATACAGTAAATTACTATATCATACGTAAATTATATTGTTATTATACCATTCCAACAATTATAAAACAAAGAATTAAAGCACAATATTTTTATTGATATGCCATTTCAACAGTTAAAAACATAGTTCATAAAGCACAGAAGAATAACAGAACTGCAGAATAGCCCAGCTCAATAAAATAAATGAATAATATTAATTCTTAAGCAGTAGAATTTAAACAAATTTTTTGGAACATTTGAATAACAGAAGAAAACATAAATGGTATATTTGTTTTTAGCTGAACAGCTGAATTATGGAATAAATATTACTTAAATAACCTAAATATACATTATATAATTTTTTTTGAAAAATCCTATGGATGCATTTGCATGCAATCTCACGGCATACGGTCTGTCGGTCTTCAGGATTTCACATTCTCATTATTTTCTTGGAAAATATTATTTATTTATGTGCTCTTTTGACCGTTAATATTAAATTTATTTGTGTGGTCAAAATCGTCTTCTAATTTGAGGCATTTATGTTAAGTTGTTAACTTATCGTATTACCTATTCAAAAAAAAAAATATAACAAAAAAATAAAATAATATATTTTTTAAATTGCCTTGTTATAAAGTCGGCAATCTGCCAGACTGTCAAGATTCGTCATTTTTATAATAGTTTTGTTTTACATTTTTGGTAAAAAAAAAGTTTTGGTATACCTTAGTAACTGACGGTAATATTCGTATGTAACAGTCCATACTATTATTAAAAACAATTTTAACGCCATGTGTACCTACTATTGTGTACATATATAGTTTTAAATAAGTTACAATATTATCGCATGACTGTGAAGTAAAATAAGGATTTATTATTTTCACGTTTTATCAGTCAGTACAAATTATGATGGATGGTATATATATATATTTACAGCCGCAGAGTGATAAAAGGTGTCATTTGAAACTAATAAATTTTTGAAATCTAGTGTGTTAAAAGAAACAACTTATTAACTTTCTGATCTTAGCAAGGTTTAGCTCACTCTCACGGATAGCGATCATAAATTCAAAGATAATATATTGCCAAAGGTATATATATATAGATAGCGTATACATATATAATAGAATACAATAAAACTTCGAAAGTATCTAAAAGACAAAATATGAAATATGCTTGAGTATTAATTAATTTACATGATTCACATTGATGTTTAATATCTTCATCAATTTTGGTATATTTTTCAATAATCAATTATACATCCATAACACCTTCAAATTTTTTTTTTTTTTTTTTTAAGAAACACCTTCAAGAAATTCATAGATAATAATAAAGATTTTTTCAATAACATACATTGTGCATGTTTGAAATTTGAGTGGTGATATGACAACTACTGTACACTAATACAAATCACTAGGCTAGCTAGATCCTAGATGACTAGATATCTTGGTCTAACACATACTAAGTTAACACTCATTTTATATTTAAACCAAAAATAGTCTTTAGAGGAATTTGTTTTACAATTTCTAATTTTTGTTAGCTCTTTTTGATGAGATTTGTATTATGTAAACATTTCATCATTACATCTAGATGACAAAAAAAACTAAGGAAAAACAGAGCGTTTTGGATAATTAGTTAATTACACGTTACAAAAATCATTAATGGGTTCAAACCTTTACAAGCCCTGATGAGCCCAATAGGACTTGTTTTTCCTTTGAAACCCGTGCTTTGGAGTTAAGTTGAAGCTGGTGCTGATAAAATTTTAGACATTTGAAAAAGGAACTCGGTCTTAATTACAAGCCATGGTGACCCCAATAGGACTCTTACTTTTAAGGCCGTGCCTTGGAGTAAAATTGAAGCCATTGCAAATATGGTTTTGATAATTAGCAAATTATAACCACAAACTTTGTTTGAAGTTCCTCCTATTTTTTAAAATCGGTTTAGTCTTCTTCACTATATTATAGGCATGCCTTGTCGTGGACGTTGCATCACCTTATAATGTAAATACTCTTCTCCTGTTAACCATAATTAGTCTCAAAACGCGTCATTTTCGATTTTTTCCTAGTAAATTTATTTCGTCTATTTAAGGGTAATTAACTAATTACACATTAAAAAGTTTTCAAAAAACAACATGAAAAAATGAGAGAGGATGAAAAACGCTTCTCAAATGAGAATTTCTCAAAAGTTATTGAGAACCCCATTTAACATATGTTCAAATCATTGGATCACATATTTTAAAAAATAATCCAATTTAATTAAACAAGAAAATATGTTAGAATATTAGTGAGAGATTAAAGAGTATAACCTTGCTATAATGGAAATGCTCAGTGATTCTTATTCCCACAGTTAAAATTTTCACCTAAACATTTGTTCACCCGAATGCCAAATTTTCGTCTTTGTACTTTCTCTTTGATCAGTTACATTAAACCAATAATTTTCCCATGAGTAATATTTTGATCTATTTATCATAAAAGCTGTATCTTATCACTAAATGATAGCTCAAAATGTCAAACATAATTGCGAAACTCTTTTTCAGCAACTAGTACTAGTAGACATGTGATAAATGTTTTTTGACGACAAAAAAAAATGTTCGAATTTTGTGATATTCAAATTTTATGTATGATAAACAACCACGTATTGCATTCGTACGTTGTACAACTTAGATACAATTATGATGACTATTTGACTTTGTCTAAATAAAATAAAATAAAATAATAATAACTAGTTGATAACGATTTTGTTTCAATCCTACTATGCATTACCTACTTTCATATTCATTTGTAGCATCATGTCGTAGAAAAATATCCTAAAATCATTCACCATAAGTTTTACATAACCAAGGGAGGACCCAAAAAAAAAAAAAGAATTAAAACGGATTTAAGCGATACCCCATACTCCCATTTAGGTCGACCCATGAGATTCTCTACTATGTGTTACTATGTCAAACCAAATTTAGAATTGTATTGACTACTGTGTCAGAGTATGGATCATTTGATAAGAATGAACTTATCATCATTTTCATCAATAACTATCAAATGTCTACATATTCTTCCACCCTAAAACACGTAACAAGATGAGCAGCTCCACATTGACTATGTTAAAACATATATATACACATTGATATGATCACCGACCTACATAGTTTTCCCATTAATATAATTATGGGAAAGCTTTAAGTATTAGTTGTGAAAAACAGTTAGAACGATCGCTTGTTAGGTAACGTTAGAGTTTCTATCAATTTACATTAAATAAGCGAGGGAGATGGCTCTTTTCAATAATTCCCACTTTTACCCTTCCCGTTCACTTTCCTCACAAGAAACCCCAACAATACATCATAAATCCCTCTCTTCTCATCTACGCTCTCAAGTACCTCTTTGTTTTTGTGTTCAGTGAAAATGGATCAAATTAAACCATCCTCTAATGGAAACATCCAGGCTGAGACTGAAGTAAAGAAAGAGGAGAAGAAAAGGACGAAGAAGGACACAGTCTCATTGATGGGTTTGTTTAGCGCAGCAGATCATGTTGATTGCTTACTGATGTTTCTAGGCGGTTTAGGCGCGTGTATTCATGGCGCTACGCTTCCACTCTTCTTCGTGTTGTTCGGGAAAATGCTAGATTCTCTTGGGACTCTTTCTACAGATCCTAAAGCCATATCCTCTCGCGTTTCACAGGTTTCTTCATAAACCACTATCAATGATAATCTTTATATTCTCTCCCTTAATTTATGTCATAAGTTCATAACAGTTTGGTGGTTTTTATTTTCCAGAATGCTCTGTACTTGGTCTACTTAGGATTGGTGAACTTAGTATCCGCATGGACCGGTACGTTTTTTTTTAATCTTATATTGATCTCTTTCTAGAATTTTACTAAGTTATTTCTGTTTTTTCATGGTTTTTAGTTGGTTAATTTATTGGCAGGAGTTGCTTGTTGGATGCAAACAGGGGAAAGACAAACAGCACGATTACGTATAAATTATCTCAAATCAGTCTTAGCTAAAGACATTAGTTTCTTCGATACAGACGCTAGAGATTCAAATCTCATATTCCACATCTCAAGCGACGCGATCTTGGTTCAAGATGCAATTGGCGATAAGGTAGCCTTTCTAATATATGAATTCATTTTAAGGAAGAAGCAAGAAAAACAGTAATTTATTAAGTTTTTTGGTTTGGTTCAGACCGGCCATGTTTTGCGGTATCTATCTCAGTTCATCGCAGGATTTGTCATCGGTTTCTTGTCGGTATGGCAACTAACGCTGCTCACGTTAGCAGTGGTTCCATTGATAGCAATTGCAGGAGGAGGGTATGCTATAGTCATGTCCACCATATCAGAGAAGAGTGAAGCTGCTTATGCTGATGCGGGAAAAGTCGCAGAAGAGGTCTGTTTAATACACCAAAGCTGCGATTGTTTCAAAACCTAATTTATGCGGTTAACGTGTGCAAAAAGTTATTACAAAAAGTTTCACATTGTAAAAACATCTTAATTTTTTTTTCCAAAATGTGAAAGCTAACGACAATTGAAAACAAACAATCAAGACCTAAATCTCTTTTTTTTTAATTCAATTCTTAAGACTTGTATAATTGGATTGATCCAAGAAAACATAATTCTCTATGGATCTTCAGGTTATGTCACAGGTGAGAACAGTGTATGCATTTGTAGGAGAAGAGAGAGCTGTAAATTCTTATTCAAAATCTCTCAAGAAAGCTCTGAAACTCGGCAAAAGAAGTGGTCTCGCTAAAGGTTTAGGAGTTGGATTTACATATAGCCTCTTGTTTTGTGCGTGGGCTTTACTTTTGTGGTATGCAAGTCTTCTTGTACGCCAGGGCAAAACCAACGGCGCAAAAGCTTTCACAACTATCCTCAATGTCATTTTCAGCGGATTGTAAGTCAGATAAACCGGAGACCTTTTGCTTGATATATCATCAAATTGCATTATACAAACGGCCTTTAGTTTTTTTGCATTTGCAGCGCCTTAGGTCAAGCCGCGCCTAGCTTATCCGCGATTACCAAAGGCAGAGTTTCTGCTGCAAATATATTCAAAATGATAGGGAACAACAATCTTGAAAGTTCTGAGAAATTAGACGAGGGAACAACATTGCAAAACGTAGCTGGAAAGATTGAGTTTTATCGAGTGTCTTTCTCGTATCCTTCGAGACCAAACATGGTTTTTGAGAATCTTAGTTTCACAGTACGTTCAGGCAATACTTTTGCGTTTGTCGGTCCAAGTGGTTCAGGGAAAAGCACAATCATATCAATGGTTCAACGTTTCTATGAGCCCAACTCAGGGGAGATCCTCTTGGATGGGAAGAACATCAAGAGCATGAAGCTGAAATGGTTAAGAGAACAGATGGGATTAGTGAGTCAAGAACCTGCATTATTCGCCACAACCATAGCTTCCAATATTCTTCTTGGTAAAGAGAATGCGAATATGGATCAGATCATAGACGCTGCCAAAGCAGCTAATGCAGATTTTTTCATCAAATCATTACCCAATGGTTACAATACTCAGGTAAATTACCCAAAATTGAGTACTCATCTTCTCATATTCTCACTTCCTTATTGAATAATCCATTTTAATAGGTTGGAGAAGGAGGAACCCAGCTCTCAGGAGGACAGAAACAGAGGATTGCGATTGCTCGAGCGGTTCTAAGAAATCCAAAGATATTACTCTTAGATGAAGCAACAAGCGCTCTTGATGCCGAATCTGAGAAGATTGTTCAGAAAGCAATTGAAAATGTCATGGAAAAAAGAACAACAATAGTTGTTGCACACAGACTATCCACCATTCGAAATGTTGACAAGATTGTTGTATTGAGAAATGGTCAGGTTATGGAAACCGGTAGTCACTCAGAACTGATATCCAGAGGAGGCGACTACGCGACTCTTGTGAAATGCCAAGAAACAGAACCTCAAGAAAACCCAAGATCAATTATGTCTGAAACTTGTAAATCTCAAGCTGGATCTTCTAGTTCAAGAAGAGTTTTTAGCTCAAGAAGGACTTCAAGCTTCAGGGATGACTACGAGAAGATTGAAAATGGTTCAAATGGCGAAGGTTTAAGCTCATCTTCAATGATATGGGAACTGATAAAGCTGAATGCTCCAGAATGGCCTTATGCATTACTTGGCTCAATTGGTGCGGTTCTTGCTGGAGCTCAAACTCCATTGTTCTCTATGGGGATTGCTTATGTGTTAACCGCGTTTTATTCGCCTTTTCCTAGCCTGATCAAGCATAAAGTCGAAAAGGTAGTTATTATCTACGTTATAGCTGGAATAATAACAGCTCCTATATATCTCCTCCAACATTACTTCTATACACTTATGGGAGAGCGTCTTACTTCTCGGGTTCGCCTATCCTTGTTCTCAGGTAAACATAAACATTTTAAAATCCTTTTTTGGACTCAATTCGATTCTTGAATGTTTATATATCTTTATAACAATTGCAGCGATTCTTTCGAATGAGATTGGGTGGTTTGATATGGATGAGAACAATACTGGCTCACTCACTTCAATATTAGCTGCTGATGCAACTCTAGTGAGGAGTACTCTAGCGGATCGCCTCTCGACAATAGTCCAGAACCTGTCTCTTACAATTACAGCATTAGCATTTGCCTTTTTCTACAGTTGGCGTGTTGCAGCTGTCGTAACGGCTTGTTTCCCACTTCTCATTGCAGCTTCACTTACCGAGGTAGCTAACAATCAAAGATCCTCTTAAGTCTCAACCATATTCTGAATCTTGAAACTGAAAAGAGCTTTAAATGTTTTATGTTACAGCAACTGTTTCTAAAAGGTTTTGGAGGAGATTACACAAGGGCTTACTCTAGAGCAACTTCATTGGCGCGTGAAGCTATTGCAAATATAAGAACAGTCGCTGCATTTGGTGCTGAAAAGCAAATCTCAGAACAATTTACTTGTGAGCTAAGCAAACCTACCAAGAATGCCTTTCTCAGAGGTCATATCTCTGGATTTGGATATGGTTTCTCTCAGTTTCTCGCGTTCTGTTCCTACGCTCTAGGTCTCTGGTACGTCTCGGTTTTGATTAAGCAAAAGGAGACGGATTTTGCAGACAGTATCAAATCTTTCATGGTCTTGATCGTCACGGCTTTCTCAGTAGCGGAAACGCTTGCTTTGACACCAGAGATAGTGAAGGGCACGCAAGCACTCAGGTCGGTTTTTAGGGTTCTACGTAGAGAGACCGAGATATCTCCAGACCAGCTTAACTCAAGATTGGTCACTCAGATTAAAGGAGATATTGATTTTAGAAACGTGAGCTTTGCGTATCCCACAAGACCCGAAATCGCCATTTTCCAAAACTTAAACCTTAGAGTTTCAGCCGGAAAAAGTCTTGCAGTCGTGGGACCTAGCGGTTCAGGAAAGAGCACTGTGATCGGATTGATTATGAGATTCTACGATCCGAACAATGGAAGTCTCTCCATCGATGGGAAAGATATGAAAACCCTAAACATACGTAGCTTGCGCAAGAAGATAGCGCTAGTCCAGCAAGAACCAGCTCTGTTTTCAACAACCATATACGAGAACATCAAGTACGGGAACGAGAACGCTTCAGAGGGAGAAATCATCGTAGCAGCGAAAGCCGCGAACGCGCACGAGTTCATAAGCAGGATGGAAGAAGGGTACAAGACGCACGTGGGTGATAAAGGAGTGCAGTTATCAGGTGGTCAGAAACAGAGAGTGGCTATCGCAAGGGCGGTTCTAAAAGATCCTTCAGTGCTTCTCCTTGATGAGGCAACGAGTGCTTTGGATACGAGCTCGGAGAATCTGGTCCAAGAGGCGTTAGACAAGCTAATGAAGGGAAGAACAACGGTGTTGGTGGCTCACAGGCTCTCGACCATAAGAAAAGCAGACATGATCGCTGTGTTGCATAAGGGAAGAATTGTGGAGAAGGGAAGTCATAGAGAACTTGTTTCAATACCTGATGGGTTTTATAAGCAACTGACGAGTCTTCAAGAAGTGGTGTGACTTATGATCGCTGAAGTTTCTTATCTTTTTAAAAAAACTTACATACACAGAGACCATGTTTTGATATACGATTATGCTAGAAATGTCTGGATCCAAAAACTTTGTAAAATGTTAGGAAAATAATAAATACAAAAAAAAAATTTATCGGCTCTTTAAAATGGGCTTGCTTGAAAATATATATTGAGAATTTGCATATATCAGAATCAATATCTTCATCGTTTGTATTATTCTTTGGTTTGTAAGTAGTACTCAATGTGACCACAAGTTCCGATCAAGCTGACGATATGGATGAGCTCAGCATGAAAAGAAACTATGAACGAAGCTTAAGAAATTGAAAAACCAGTTTGTGTGGCAGTTGATCGTAGATGACATGAGGACCCATGCCACAATATATTTAGCTCTAATGATCACGGACGAGCCGACAATCTTTGAAGCCAACATCTAACGTTAAGGCCTTGTCCACCTTTGGAAAAATCCACCATAAACAGCCCGGCTCGGACAAAATATGGGGTAAAGAACCTCTTAGAACACCCACATTGGTAAACTTTTGTGGGTGTCTTTACATATAAAAAAGTAATTAAAAAAATAAATGTCTTTAATCAATGAATTGTGTTTTCCTATAAACACTAAAGACACTCTAAAACATGGGGTCTTTAAATTTAAACATAATTAATTGTTAAGACACTCCAAAACTAAAGAGGGATGAGGATGATCTTAGGACCATCAAAATATTTTATATTTTGTTAGACCACCAAAATTATATTTTTATAAAATTTTGATTTTAACTAAATAATTGTTATTTTATTAAATATTAAATATAAATTTATACAATTTTGAAGTTAATATCAGTTAAAAAAAAATCAATAAAAAAAAATTCTTCGGACCACCATTTTTGTTAGATCTGCCCTGACCATAAACGTTTCTTTACAAATCAAAGCCCATGAAACTGTGTTAGGGGAGTAAGGAACTAAGCCATAAAAATCGAAGGATGTACACAGCTTAATTAGTTCATAAAATAGCCGTCAACCTGTTAATCAAAACTCACTAAAATCTGGCGAAGTCGACCTAAGACTCACTCAACAGTTTGATTAACCCGAAAAATTCGTTCGTAACATATATATAATAATATACATTTCATGTTGATATAATTTATTCTTTTAGCATTTTTGATCTTTATTTGAACATATAGTTTCTTATAATAAATTATAAATAATTCAGATATATATAACTCACAAAAAGGTTCGAGAAACTCATAGTTTTGGATTTTTAATTTGAGCTCAGGTTCCAGATCTAGTAATTAAAAAGGGACCTTATGTTAAAACAAGTAAACAGCATAAATAGTTTAGGAAAGTGTTTCAAGTCGTCATTAAAACATGGGTTAGTAAAACAGAAACTTAATTCTAAAAATAACTGTTGTGATCCAATGGCAAACTCATAAATTTAATTGATAACTCTATTCTTATTGATACGTAATCAATTGAAACGGTGTGGACGATTTTGTTTTGTACTTTTATTTGGCATTGACGATCTTGTTAGTTGTTATCTTTATTTAAAGCACGACAACCCATACACCAATTAAAAATAACACTGATATTTTTCAAGTTCGAATAAGCCCACAGTTACGAGTCTGGTTCGTATCATCCACTTTAACCAAAGCTACTGGAATTGTCGGATATGGACACGTGTCATGACCTCAGTTGACTTACAAGCAAAAATATCCCAAATTTTTTTTCCTTATTCAGCCCCCCCAATCCACAATCCTCTTCACATTTCTATTTTTCTCATCCGAGGTCGTCTTGACCAAACTCAAAAATCGAAACCCAAAAAATAAATAAAAAAATATATTCAGATCTCAGATCGAGAAAAGATGAGTAACTTAATCCCATCGGAGAAACGATCAATTATTACGGCCGTTTTACTGGCCGGTTTAATAGGCGGTGCTCTACTTTTCACAAGCTTCTTACGAGCCGCAGACGACGCTTTCTTCCTCTGCTCCACCGCGAGCGCCAAAAGCCGAGCAGTGGCTGCGGCGGCGGATTATGCAGCGACTCCGATCCAGCTTCAAGCGATCGTCCACTACGCAACCTCTAACGTGGTCCCACAACAGAATCTTGCTGAGATCTCAATCTCTTTTAACGTCTTGAAAGAGCTCGCTCCAGCTAACTTCCTCGTGTTCGGTCTCGGCCGTGACTCGCTCATGTGGGCTTCGCTCAATCCACGTGGCAAAACCTTATTCCTTGAGGAAGATCTTGAATGGTTTCAGAAAGTGACGAAAGACTCTCCTTTTCTTCGTGCGCATCACGTGCGTTACAGGACGCAGCTCCAAGAAGCCGACAAGCTTCTACGTTCGTACAAGTCGGAGCCAAACTGTTTCCCGGCGAAATCTTATCTCCGGGGAAACGACCGGTGTAAGCTCGCCCTCACGGGACTCCCCGATGAGTTCTACGATACCGAATGGGATCTGTTAATGCTTGATGCTCCTAAAGGTTACTTCGCGGAGGCTCCCGGAAGAATGGCGGCGATTTTCTCGGCGGCGGTTATGGCTAGGAACCGAAAGAAACCGGGAGTCACTCACGTGTTCTTGCACGACGTTAATCGGAGGGTGGAGAAGACATTCGCCGAGGAGTTTTTATGCCGGAAGTATAGAGTCAACGCCGCCGGGAGGTTATGGCATTTTGCCATTCCACCAGTGCCTGCGAACGCTACGATTGACGGTGGTGATTATAGGTTTTGCTAAGATTGCGCCACGTCTCCCATTATAACACTTTTGCCCCTTCTAAATTTATTTTTTTGAGTAATCTTATTACAACATATGGTTCACTTATTATCTGATTTAGTGCCGACATATTTGGATCTACATCTTGTGTTTCGTTATTCTTAGTTACCTAAACTTTCCGTATTGCATAGGGCATTATATATGTTATTGGACATTTATATCTTAAAGGAAACTAAAAATAATTTGTTCGCAGAGAACTTAGAGATATAATACTTCGTTTCTCAGCCTGATTTTAGTTCGTTTAAGACACTGCTTTCTTTTACCAGTAAGTATAATTTCAACTCTATAGAATAGCCATGTGGAGGTCGGTGGGTTTTGCATATTTATTTCCAACGAGTATTTTGTTATTTACCTTGAAAATAATAATGAATAAGAAAATAGATATGACGACAAGAATCTGTCGATAAATTTTGTATGAATGAATTTTCATATAAGGTTTTTTTTTTTTTAAATGTACAAGTTGCACTCCGGACGTTTGTTTACCAATTCATATTAATATATTCCATAAATTTTAACTTCTACGTATAGCCCAAACAGTCACCATAGGGGAGGTCGGATCTTATTTTACAAGCCATACATATCTTTTTTTCCGACTTCATTATACTTTTCTTTGTAACTTTTAAGTATGAACTTTTAACTAGCTCATACCCTCTCTTGATGATATTGTTTCCCTCTATTTCTAATCTCATCAGAACAATTGAATTAATTCATGGCTTAATCAAGGCTACTATTTTCGTCTCCAACTCTGATTATTTGTAAGTTCTGGTTCAAACGTTACCAAATTTTCATCTAGCTTACTATTGAGTTACTATAAACTTATTAAAATGTGTTACTATTTCAGGATAACATGACCCGCCTTTTGTAACGGAGACTCCTAAAATCTTGTAAATTTCTCTTTTATTATTTCAAAAATATTTCTCCAGACAAAACAGAGTGAGCGAATCTTATCAAAACTCAATTCGATCTGCTATGGTGGAGACGTTCAAGATCCGAAGACTGGAGATCTCCGACAAGAGAAAAGGATTCATTGAGCTTCTAGGTCAACTCACCGTCACTGGATCAGTGACCGACGAGGAATTCGATCGGCGATTTGAAGAAATCAGTTCGTACGGAGACGACCACATAATCTGTGTGATCGAAGAAGAAACGTCGGGAAAAATCGCGGCTTCGGGAAGTGTGATGATAGAGAAGAAGTTTCTGAGGAATTGCGGGAAAGCTGGGCACATCGAAGACGTTGTTGTGGATTCAAAGTTCCGCGGGAAACAGCTGGGGAAGAAAGTTGTGGACTTTCTGATTGATCATTGTCAATCGATGGGTTGCTACAAGGTGATTCTCGATTGTAATGTGGAAAACAAAGTGTTCTATGAGAAATGTGGGTTGATTTATAAAGGTGTTCAAATGGCTAAGTACTTTGCTTGATGATCATCTTTGGGTTTCTCAGAAAAAATCTTATCTTCTGTCTTTTGTTTTCAAGTTGAACTTTGAATCTATCAGTTTTCTACCCAAAAGTCAATTAATTTCGACATATCATCAATCCCACAAATTAGTTTCTACTACATGTTGGAGTTTCACCTGTGTTCACGATTGGGTCATCATAAACCGTAAAATTGTTAGAAGGGCAATCTGGAAATTCTGAATTTGTGTCAGTGGAGGAGGGTCTAAGTTTCAAAATTGGGTTTTTATAATTAACACACACATATTTATGGGATTGTTTCTCGAAAGCAATATAAAGTCAAAGTCTTGTTACAGGATATATTTTATTTTGAGATGGAAACATATAAAATGAAGTCTCAAGTATTTTTTATGCTTGACTCTTTCTGCTTTCTCTTCTTATAGATGTGCTAAGAGCAGTGTAGTTAGTATTGTTGTATCCTCCTGAAAGCTTTCGGTTTAAAGGACTTGAACTGCCAAATCCACCATTGATGCTTCGATTTGACATTCGGCTACTTGGCCTTGCCACACATAAATTATCTGGCTTTGCCACAGATTGAGGAATGATCTTCTTCATTTCCTGCATTTTATTTTCAAACAAGTTCAGCTTAAAGTTATGACCTTTGACAGTTTGGTAGTTCATGACTTTTTCTGATTTATGAGACTAACCCGGAGCCTTTGCTTTTCCATCTCCTTTTCCTGTCTCAGCTTCTTGTATTCTTGTATCATTGCAACAAGAGGTACCTGGGGAACTAACAGGTGATTATTCTCTCTCTTTAAGAGTTTCTTGTTCTTAATTCACAATTCACAAAGGCATAATGATAGTTGTGTCACCTCATCGTACAAGAAGACTTTCTGTCTTTCTGCCTCCCACTTCTTTGTCTTAACCAATATAGATTCCACTAATCCTGGTGGGAAATCATACAAGGGTCAGTGTGTAGTTGCTTCATAACTTAAGAAAATGCATGTTGATGTCCAAATTTCATTTGTAGCTTTATTCATGTTGGACCCCAAGGAACTGCTTAAATTACCTGTGATTTTGCCGACTGTGATGCGTGCCCGTTCTGCTCGCCTTAGGTTTCGGTGAGCGTTTCTACTTACTGAGTACCGATTCTCATCCTGAGACAATGTAAGTGTTTGTTGCAGGAGTTAGGCTACAGAGATAAAATGCAGCCACGGTGTTAGAGAATAGCGAAACCTGGTCATATTCTTCTAGCCAGCGCTCTTCATCACGTGCTAATATCCACCTATCCACCTTTTCAATTATTCCGTTTCGACTTGCTGCTTCTTCCTTTGCTCTTGCTATCTTTTCATCCATGGCGGTGAGAAGATCGACGTGGTCAATTTCCCCTTTAAAATAGAGTATGAAAACTCTGCTATGACTTTGAAATATAGAATAAATGAACACAGCAGTTGCAGAAAGTTACAGTTAGTCTCACCAGAGTCTACAAGGTTCGTTATATTTCCCATTCCCGTTGATGGAGTCTCCATATGTGATATGTTGCATGTATCCTCTAGTTCCTTTTGCTTCTTAAAGAAAAGTTCTTGGGTTCTGCTGGCTTTCAGTTGATCTAGTCTCTGGACTTCAGCCTCGGCCTTGGGAAAAATTTGCGCAAAAGAAAAGATAGTCAACATCATCTATCAATGGTATGGAACCTTTGTACTAAATTATATACTTACCTGCTGGATTATGCCCAATGTAATGCTGCCAGGAGAAAACACGTCTGATGGTGCAAATGACAGTAAATCAATGACGTGAGAAAACTTTTGGCGATCTTCATATGATGCATCCATTAGATTCCACAGATTCGATAATGCTCTACCAAGATGGTGAAGCTGTCATTTGTAAGATGTCTTAGAATGTCAGATAACAACCTTTTTACTCTTTGATAAATGTGAGTCTCTTTACTGATTTGTGTGTTTAAATGATTTGTTAACCAATATTCTGAGGTACAGCCCCAAGAAATGCTAGACAATGAATTGAAACATGTCTGATTAGCTTCACCTTTTCAAGGCGCTTGTGCTTTTCCTCTTCGAGAGACACAACAGTGCCATTAAGCTTTTTTAAGATATCATCGCTGATGTTTTTGGATATTCCATAGAGGTCGTTCAGGCTTGGGTGAATCTTTGTTATGATCATGGATGCTTCTGTTCCCAATGTGGCTGATATGTCTTGAATAGCGCATATATATATTTCAACCTTCTGTAGTCTCTCATTCTTGTGTGACAAAACAATCAAAGGAAAATGATGGATAAGTCAAAAGCAAGGATTTTTCACAAAAAGCATTGTTCTCAATATGGTATTACAAATGTACCTTCTCATCATGGAGCCTATGCAGTTCATTCTGATATTCCTCTAGTTTCTTATCAGAAAGATCGTTTTCATCTATAGTTATCATTGTAGATGAGTCTTCATATGTCGATCTACCTGCTATCTCTGCTGAAATTTTCTGTATTTCTCCTTTAACAGATCGAAACTGTTTCACTCTCTCGTCTTTCCTCAGCCTCATCTCACACAATGCAGGTGCAATAGAATCCAGCTGCTCCCTCAGTGTTCCTCCCTTTTTCTCAGGCTGTACAGAGAATGACAACAAAATTATCAATGACTGGTTTTCTGAAAATTTGGGATAGTCCTGGCTTTGTTTATTGAATTATCTTTGCTTCACAATGGATACTAAAGAATGAAAATTTACCCTTTCAGGTACTGATCTTTCACCAAGGCACAAAAGAAAATGGGTGAGTTCGGCTTCAGATTCCGCCAGCTCTTGATGTAGACGAGATCTCGAAACATTGGCATGGTCAACTTTTCTCCGGTAAGCCTCTACACATTCCTGCTCTATATCAAGCAACACTTTTTCTCTCTCAAAATTATCTTTTCCAACCTCATCCCATATCATCTGTGTGTACAAAATCCATCAATCACAATACTCTTTAGTTATGAACCATTTTATTCTATTTGAAAGAAACAAAAAGGCACCACTAAACAAACTTGCCTCTAACTCTCTCAGCAAATACCCGCAGGATGTATCTAGCAACGAGGAGCTTCTCATACCTATCGGTGTCAGAAGTGAACCCATCTTCAGATGGATGATTGTGCAATGTGTTTTTTCTTTTCAGTTTGAATTGAGGTATGAGCTTGGTGCTATTGGTGCAGGTTTTGCTTTGAAGACAAGCGTGAAAGTGACACATATTCTGCTACAGAAGCTTCCTTTTTAAGTGAAGGCTCATCCGCATCTCCTTCCTTCTCTTTGATTCTTTAGTTTAGTCCTCTTTCTCTTTCTCTCTCTCAGCTTCATCTGATTTTGATAAAGTTAAGGAGTCGTTTTTGTGCTGATGCGTTTGCTTCTGCTGTATGAAAAGCCAGAGGGGGATGTTTTGTTTATACAACACTAAACTTGATTCCTAAGCAATGTGTAGTGGTAACTTTGTGCTTATTACTTTGGTTTTATCTAAAACCAAAATCTAAATCGACAGAGATTTCTTCACCATGTGGTTTCTTACAAAACAGCTTTAGTGTTTTTTGGTGGGTGAGGTGAGGTTCTTTGGTTATCAAATTCTTGTGTTTCTTTCCCCTTGAAATTCATGTGTTTAGTATCAGAGACAGAGATGCTCATACGATTAATTTGCTTTGATTTGCTCATTTTGTAACCTGCCTTTTATTTTTTCAAAGTGATTCGTATATATTCTGATTTTCTCCTGCAAGACTTTACATTCTGAGTTGTAAATACAAATCTGGAGAATATAAAAGTTTCTATAGTAATGGATCTACATTAAGAAAAATAAATAACGTAAAAAGCTTCTTGCGGATAAATTTCTAAACTTCAAATATGATTATGACGTTAAAAGAAAGTGATATATGTTTTTTTCCGGTAAAATGGATGATACGTTTCTAAAACAAGATAAATTATATTTTCTTTGACTTATTTGATACGTCTCTTAATTAAATTTGTAGTAGAGACCCTTAACTAACTAACATATATAATTAAATTTCGCTCGGAGGGATTTATCAGCTTACCAAAATCTCTACATGAACACCAGCTTCTACTGCCCAAAACGCTATTGTTCTAATAGAGTTTTTTTTGTTAACGTTTTGGAGTTTGGATTATTGTATGTATGCTTTATTCAAATGAAGTATTTTAAAGTTGTACTTTTGAGCATCGATGAAGAAAATATAATAGATTTGCTTTCTTGCTTTTACATTGATATTTCGTAAACAATTATTCAATTAACAAGTTCAATAATATCAGAAATTTGGAGATGAGATTCTGCTATTCAATTCTTGACTCATTCGGATACATAATATTGTTGCTTCCAGACAACTCAGAGAGCATTTGGTTGGCATCAAATCTTCTATTTTCGTTGTTTTTGTTGATTTATTGCTTAGAATAGGAAACTACAAACCCAAAACCCAAACGGCATCCTAAATACTGCAATCGCACTACCATGCACTTGCTAACACAAAGTCATATCACTTTGTTGGATAAAAGGAGATTAAAAAGGAAGAAATACAAAAGAAGTGAGCTCGTTCAATAAAAGGAAAATAATTAAATAAGTGAATTAATTAGATGGTAATCTTTTTCTATGCAATAAAAATTCCTTACATTTTGAAATGCGCTAATTATTAAGGTTGGTTTAATCAACTATGATTTGATCCTCAATATTATAAATGTTAGTGAATATTATCATTTGAATTATGATTTGTGATCTGTGAAATAATGTATTTCATTTTATTAAGGAGGCATGAAAATTTGTGCTTTTATTACATGGGTAAAATGATAAAATCAAGTTTCTTAAAGAAAAAAACGACAATTTTAGATTTAAAAGGTTTTAATATTAGTTTTGGATCATTTTATCCAAAAACTGAATAAAGTAATGTATTTAATAATCATGAAGAATTTTGGCCTCAAAAAAAGAATAATTATTTTAAAAGCGAACATGGTTCATGGTACACATTAGGCAACACATAATCTGTAAAGAAACATTAAAAATAAATTAACGAAGGTGATTCAAGAACATCAAGAGAAGGTTTATTGCAAATTAGGTTATTTAATGTAGATCTAAATAGCCGACACATGCATGTATTGTCGGCGCGTGTCGGCCGTCGAAGTCGGCAAACTCCTCAACCTTCCCTCCAATACAGTTCAAATATTTGTTTTAACAAACATTAACCATATCAAACATTTAATAAAGTAATCTAATTACCTTTTTTATTATTTAATGGGTCAAAATGGTATAATTTTCTGAATTTTTCAAAAAAAAGAATGTGGACTGATTAGCTCTTTTATTATTTAATTGGTCACAATAGTATAAATTTTCTGAAATTTTCAGAACAAAATCAAATCTAAAATACTAGTTTCGGGAGCAGCTACTATCTAGCTATACTTTATATTCATAAATAATCGGATCCGTATGTGATTTATACTGAAGGTGAGAAAGATTTAAAAATAAATAAATCATAATAAACTTTTTCAAAATCTTAAAATAAATAAATCATTATAAACTTTTTTAAAAAACTTAAAATAAATAAATCATTATAAACTTTTTTTCAAAACTCCAAAAAAATTTGGACCTAATATAAAACCCAAATAATTTACAGTTTGCATATAATTATAACCTAATTTAGAGAATTTCATATACTTTTTATAGAAGTATTAACTATTGCATATACTTTTTTTGATAAACAATATATTGCATATACGTAGAAACAAACTTAGAAACCTTTCTATTAACTATCAAACCTTCTTATAGAAAAAAAAAACTATCGGACTTAAAAATTTCTCAGAGTTAAGTGACATTCTTACAAAAATTAATGGTTCTTCTTACTATCATTCCAAAATTAAACAGCCCAACTACTATTTATTGTCATTTTTTTATTAATAAACTAAATCATTCGGGGAAAATAAAGAGAATTTTATAACTATAATACAATCCTTGATGTAGAATTTGGTTTTGCAACATGCTTAAATAGTTACAGTCAACATTAGACAGAGCTGACTAAACAGAGCTGGGTTTGGACTTTGGAGGAAAAAAGAGAGATACAGTTACGTATTTATTATAAAAATATAAATAAAAAGACGTGTTTATTACACAATATGGATGTCGGTGAAAAGTGGACCTCTCATTACCCTTGGCCATACTTCGGCCGAGCCACTTATTTTAATTTTTTTTTTCCGTTTTCGAAAATAGTCAAATTCTGTTTATTTTACATATCAAACACATATATATTATTTAATGACTTATTTTAAACCATCATCCGACACATATATGAATTTATCTAAAATTTTTGAAAACTGAAGGGGGTTTTTTTCGTTAGTACTGGAAATTGAAGAATTTTGTGAAATCTTTTTAGCAAATAGTGATCAATAGTTCCTGTGAATACAAACTTCAATTTTGTTTCAAATGAAGATTTGGTTTTTAAGTTCTGTTCTCTAATTACATAGCATTGTTTATATATAGACAAACCGTAATGATATATTTTGTTATCACATCATCATGATAAGTATCTTAAGAACCTGTTTTTTGTTCTAATAATTAAAATAATACAGTTGCTAATGAAAATCTAGTAATATACAAAATCATTTGAAAAAATAATAATGTAGGCGTTTGAGTAAACAATAACAGAATATTTTTATTTTACAAAGAATACATTAAGAAATAAGAAATACTTTTTTTTTTGTTTCAAGAAAGGAAAATAAAAATGTTGTGTGTGTACTTGGGACCTTGCAAATGTGCAACTCGCAAGTGTTTTGGTTTTATTTTGAGTTGAGAAGAACTTCTCCTTTTAACTAATTTATTTATTTTATTTTTCTTCAAAAAATCCTCAATAGGTATCAGCCATAGCCGAAGCTCTCTTCTCTTCTCTTCTCTTCTCTCTGATTGTGGGGATCGAGATATTTTTTCCTTGAAAAGCTCGGCAAACTGTAAATCAGACCTCATAGAAACTACCCAGAAAAAGCTTCTTAAAGAGAAATAATCATTATACTAATGATATGCCTCTGATGCTCTTCTTTTGATTCTCTGTTTTGGTTCATGATCAACTTATCTTTATTATCTCTACTTCTATCAGATGCAGCAGATCAATGATTCATGTCTGGTATGAGTGTTCCTCTGTTTCACCTGATTAAAAATACGGATTTTTATATATTTGTTGAGGGAAATTAACCGGATTGTTTTGTTCTTTGCATTCTGATTTCCTCTGTTTCTTGACAACCTTCCTTTGTTGATTTTTGGTGTTCTGATGATTTTGCATCTTATTTGTTTGTTGGAATGCCCCAACCAACTAGCTTTTGTTACTTTTTTTGTTTGTTTTCTTTGCTTTGTTACTATGTACTCTTCTAGACACCGCAAATTTGTATTTGAGAAATGGCTTTTCTATCTTTTACAGATTTTTTTTTAATATGTCACTGATTTGGGTCCTTTTTGTCCTTGTAGTGTTGAATTCTAAGCCTGCATAGAGCTGTTGGTCATTAATATATTGAAGCAATGGATGTTAATGAGGTTGAAGAAAATTTCTTTGCCCCTGGTGATGCCAAGGTATCTGAATCATACCCCTTTTTTTTTTTCTTCCCCCAATAATTTCATTGAAAGTTTTTGTTGAGATCGACATTAAATTCTTGATCCTGTATCTAGATGTCAATCTGTACCTGTCTTTTTTTTTATTTTTTTTGATGATAAAATCTGCCTGTCTTTGTTTCATTTAATACCCTCAAGCTGTGTTTCTGGTTCTTGATTTTGTTGGATTGATCCTGTGGTGTTTTTTTTAAAGATGTGGTTTGTAATGTCTTTATCTTTTTAGCTTTACGTGTAAGACAGTGACTAACAGATTCCTTTTTCAGCTACACGGAGAAATGTGCAATTCCCTTTCAGTGATCTACTGCAAGATCATGTCTATTTTTCCCTCGCTTGAAGCTGCTCGGCCGAGAAGCAAATCTGGAATTCAAGCTTTGTGTTCACTTCACGTGGTTTTAGAGAAAGTGAAGAACATTCTACGCCATTGCACTGAATCTAGTAAACTTTATTTGGTAAGCTTTCTTCTAATTTATGGTCTTCAAGAGTTTAGAGCGAATCCAATTATTCTTGTGAAACTCTTGCTAACTACTCGGTTTTACATGTAGGCTATAACAGGGGATTCAGTAGTTTTGAAATTCGAGAAGGCGAAATCTTCTCTTACAGATAGCCTTAGGCGTGTTGAAGATATAGTCCAACAGTCCATTGGATCTCAGGTACCGTAGTTAGTTCTCAGTGCTTCCGTATCTTGCTACTCTGGTTTTCTTCTCTCATGGCGAGTGGAAGGAAAGTTAAAGCAGAAATGCCATATCTTTAGAGCTCAGTGCTTTTATTTATATCCATATACTTTGCAGATTTTGGAGATTTTGATGGAATTAGAGAACACCAAGTTTTCGCTTGACCCATCAGAGAAGGAAATAGGCGATAAAATCATTGGATTGCTGCAACAAGGGGGGAATTTTGAGAGCGCATCTGACACTAATGAACTTGAGATTTTCCATCAGGCTGCTACTAGACTAGGTATCACTTCTTCAAGAGCAGCTCTCACAGAGCGAAGATGTCTCAAGAAACTCATTGAGAGGGCCCGAATGGAGGATGACAAGAGAAAAGAATCAATTGTGGCTTATCTATTACACCTCATGAGGAAATACTCAAAGCTGTTCAGAAGTGAGATGTGGGATGACAATGATTCACAGGGTAGTAGTTCATTGCCTTGTTCACCAACCATTCAGGGTTCTCTTGATGAAGCCCATGGTCGTACTTTTGACCGTCAGCTGTCAAAACTGAGTTCCTTCAACTTCAGATCCTACAATAACAATAGAAAATCTGTCCACATGTCTGTTCCGCCAGAAGAATTGAGGTGTCCGATATCTTTGCAGCTTATGTACGACCCTGTCATTATCGCGTCTGGACAAACGTATGAAAGAATCTGTATTGAGAAATGGTTTAGCGATGGACACAAGACATGTCCCAAAACTCACCAGCAGCTATCTCATCTATGCTTGACTCCTAACTATTGTGTCAAGGCTCTAATTTCTAGCTGGTGTGAACAGAATGGCATTCAGGTCCCTGATGGACCCCCTGAGTCTCTAGACCTAAACTATTGGAGGCTGGCTTTGTCTGTGTCTGAGTCCACCGACACGAGATCAGCAAATGGTGTTGGTTCTTGTAGGTTGAAGGATGTGAAGGTGGTTCCTTTGGAAGAAAGTGGAACCATTAAAGAGGAAGCCTGTGAATCAGAATACCAGGAAGATCAAGTTACTCTGGTTGAAAGATGTGCAGAGTTGTTGACCACTTTGAATGAAATGGATACCTTAAGGAAGAAATGCAGAATTGTGGAGAAAATAAGAGTATTGCTAAAGGAAGACGAAGAGGCCAGGATTCTCATGGGGGAAAATGGATGTGTTGAAGCGTTGCTTCAGTTTCTGGGATCAGCTCTCAATGAAAATAACGCTTCAGCCCAGAAAGTTGGAGCCATGGCTCTCTTTAACTTGGCTGTGGACAACAACAGGTATTACTTGATTTCTATATTCCTTTCGGTCACTTAATGTGAGCAAATGATGACATGTTTCTTCCTCTCACTGATCAAGCTCATAAGGTCAATTCGTCTAGTGTATGCTCTACACATTCGGTTGTACAGTTGTACTAAATATGTGTTTGCATTCACGATCATTGTTATCGTGGGAGTATTACAAAACTAAAAGAGATTCTTTTCTTGTAAACTGGAGGATTAGATCTCATTTCTGGTGTTTACTGAATTTCAGGAACAAGGAGTTGATGCTAGTATCAGGGATCATTCCGCTGCTGGAGGAAATGCTCTGTAATCCACACTCTCATGGCCCAGTGACTGCACTTTATCTGAACCTCTCGTGGCTTGAAGAAGCAAAGCCCGTAATAGGTTCTAGTCTGGCAGTTCCTTTCATGGTAAATCTTCTTTGGACCGAGACTGAAGCCCAGTGCAAAGTCGATGCCCTTCACACCCTTTTTCACATCTCCACCTACCCTCCTAATATCCCCTGCCTTCTGTCTGCTGACATTGTCAACGCCCTTCAATCACTCACAGTCAGTGATGAGCAACGATGGACAGAAAAGTCCTTAGCTGTTCTATTAAATCTGGTTTTGAATGAGGCAGGAAAAGACGAGATGGTTACAGTACCTGGCCTTGTGAGCAATCTTGCCACCATTCTTGACACAGGTGAACCAAATGAGCAAGAACAAGCAGTTTCTTTGCTTCTGGTATTATGCAATCACAGTGAAATCTGTAGCCAGATGGTTTTACAAGAAGGAGTAATACCTTCTTTGGTATCTATTTCCGTAAATGGAACTCAACGGGGAAGAGAGAGGGCGCAGAAGCTACTGACATTATTCAGGGAACTGAGGCAAAGGGATCAAACCCATCTTGCAGAACCGCATACAACAGAAGTCGGAAGCCCCGAGGATGGATTCTCTGTTGCCGCAGCCGCTGTAACAGAGTCGAAACCGCAGTGTAAATCAGCTTCGAGAAAGAAAATGGGAAGAGCTTTCAGTTTTCTATGGAAAAACAAGAGCTTCTCAGTATATCAGTGTTGAATCTTTTTTTTTTGAACCTTTAGTTGATGTAAAGTTGTACTTGTTTCCCCCATCTCAAGACTTATATATATATATATCTCTTTTTGAAAGTCTTGGATGAAAAAATATGTTTGTATAGGAACGTGTTAACAAGGATTTTTAGGTTCTGATTATACAATGTACTGTATGTAGCTAATGAAAGAGTGTCTTCTGTTACGCTTGTTTAATTTTCTGGCTATTTTCCTCGGTGGAGAGCTTTGAGCTCAGAATCTGTAGTCCCAAAAATATAGAGGGAAGATTTTGAATCGAAAGGGTTATAGGAAATGTTACCTGTTCACGTATAAATATTTTCCAAAAGAGCTTACCATTAACACTAACCTGCATGAAAAATCGCTGTATTACGTGTAAATATACTAGATTAAGGACACTATCCTAATTGCTTAATACATAGTACTCTGACTGCTCAAGTATATATCCCTATAAATATGTCTTTTCATACTGAATACATGCAGGGATACAAGTATTAGATCCAGACAATGGTCGGGTCAATTTCTTAGTTCAAAAAATATTCTAGAAAAATCAGAACCTACTCAAAGCCTTTAGTTTTGGGATATCTATCTATCATTTTCCTACGAACTGAGCTGAAGAGTATGAGACCTTAGCAACAGTTATCAACTGTGATCCATTTAGACGCCCTTATTTATCCGTCAAGTAGCTGGTGTAGAGATTTTCATGTGCCACTTGATGATGCCTTTTATTCTATGTAGCTTCAGCCAAACTTCTATCGACAAAATTGAACAGTTCTGTTTGAGCCGCTTCCATTATCACACAGAAGTCTACACTCATATACCTTCCCCTGAAAACCATATCACATGTATTATCATCAAGATCACTGAAAAAATCATATGCATGGCTTGGTCTAGGACCTAGGTGATGATGATTATACCAGAAATGAGTCTTGGACCAGACTGAATTCGGAAAAGCTGGACTTCCAACTCCATGCATTATTCTCGCAACGGTTCTTGGTGTGAATTTCGCCTGGCGATTACTCTGCAAAAACACCTGTTTTGTCCCCCAACATTAACTGAAGATTCTTTGGATATATTTCAAAATAATAAAAAGTGTAACAACAGTGTGGCTCTCTTGGATCTTCACCTTGATGTCTGCTCGTAGAAAGGCGCTGCATCAACAATTTAAGCGTTGATCAGATAATGGAAAGACGACTTTGACAAACAAAACAAAACAAAACTAAGGGGAAGATATGTAACAGCGCCAGTTTCTTACCTTTTTTTTTTTTTTTGCTCCATGCACTAATTGAAATTTGAAATCTATGAAAAGAGTGAAATATTTTGTTCGTACCAATTTTGAGTCGTCTTGCTTGGAGTGTCACACTTTTCATCACCATTGAAGTAATCCAAAATTCTGCTTTGCAGTATCAGAGTTTGCTTTGCACCAGAACTAAGTTCTGAAGTGCTGGAGGCATTAATGGCAGCAACGGCTGCACTAGACATAATATCTAGTTTCCTCACCTATTTCAAATGCAAAATTATAGCTACATGTAAGCACAAGAGTTGAAATAGAAATATAGATAGACCATATAGGGGTGAAGAGCTGTTAACTGCAGTTGAAGAACTTACTTTGCAGGTTTCAATCTCTGCGAGCCACTTGGTAAGATGACTGCACAGTGAACATATATCTTTTGGAAATTCTAAGATCGTGTAACAGAACGCGGGGTCCTTCATCTCGTATGTTACTTCCCCCTTCATCTACAATGAGTTTAAGGACATCAACAAACAAGATCTTGAAAAGTATATACTCGAAGTAATGTATTAAAATGGAAATCTTAACAACGCTAGAAAATAAACCTCAAAAATCAAGTTTTAAACTCAACTTCGTCAATTAGAGGACATTATTAAATTGATGACTTCAAGTAGAACTCATGCGAAAGAGTTCTCAGAAAAACACAAGAAATTGCACAAATAAAATGCAATATGGTTCATCCCTGCATAAGTTTTCCTCAGTAGAGTTGTATTCAATTTTATCAGTAAAGCCTACAACAAGAAGTCATGGAGATAGGATCAAACTTCATCACAAAATGATACTCATTGAATATCTCTTCTACATTATACTAGAGTCATATTTGTAAAGATAATTCATGTGTCCATCAGTTCTGTTCATTCATATATCCTACCGTTCTGTGGACTTAAGTTTCTTCATCTTTTATAATGCTTGCAATTTAATCATGGTTCCCTTGTTAAGTTAACTATGCTTATAATGATGAACTGCAACTTGAGATATCTGGTAGTAAGCTACAGATTCATATTGGAGAGAGAAGTCTTATCAACCTTCAGAGTTTGAATCTCAGCTAAGATATCTGTTGTTGCAACACATATGCTAGAGGCCACAGCTGGTATATCAAAGACATGTAAACCTTGCTTCACGTGTGACCTACAAAAGCAACAAAACCATTGCTGCAACTATAATACTTCTTCAGAATGGACCTGAAAAGCTGAAAACAATAGATAGACACTTACTTCTTCACAATTGCTGCAACTATGATATTTCGCGCAGCCAGAGTGTTTGGTGAAGACTACACACATAGCATAGCAATGTTCTGAGCATCAGAAGTTTCAAGCATACACCATAAACAAAGAATATTGAATCTGTCACTAAAAAGGAACGTATTTAGCTAACAGCTTCCCTACCTTGTGGAAATTCAAAGTGCAACATACGTTGAGGTGTGGAAGCATACGAAGGTATTGAACTTCCCCCAACTCCAAATGTGTCAAAATCGTTTGCATAACCTGCCAGGTCACAGTGAGAATGCAAATTATTCTTTATGAAGATAGAGAACAATGGGTTTCAAGAAATGGCATTAAGTTTCAAAAAGATACCTCTTCCTTCATGTCAAATTTATGAGAGGCAGATTCAATGACTAGCGAGCATATCTTCTCATGCTGCTTTGTCTCAGAAGAAAACACATGGGCGAGAAATTTTCCAACTGCATATTCATCGACACCATCACTGAAAAAAGGGAAAAAAAACAGAGAGTAAGAAATTTAAAAGCCTCTCTATCCAATGCCATGACAGATGGTAGTTCCCACACAAATCACCTGTGTGCAAGACTTCGAAGCTTTAGATAGGTGGTATCATCATAAAATAGATGGCAATAAGACAACCGCCCATCGCGACCAGCACGTCCGATTTCCTGTAACAAATGCATTAGTTTCTCGAGAACGTTATAAGCAGCTTAAAAGGATCTTGGAAACAAAAAAAAGGTTTGAACCTGAACGTATTCTTCCAAACTGCCTGGAATGCTGAAGTGGATTACCTAAAGCAGACTCATAAAATTTAGAAGCATATATATTGTAGCACGAGATGTGAATAGTTGAAGATATGTTCAAGCATTCTAAGGGTTTGCCCTATACTTACAGCTCCAACATCTCCCTTGTCAAATCCCATACCGAATGCCACAGTTGCAACAACCTTCCATAAAACATAGGAAATGTATTTGAATATTTTCATCTACTTAATTTGCATGTGAAAATTGGACACAGAGTGTAAACTTATTTTCTCACCACTCTAATCTTGTTGGAACAAAATGACTCCTGTATGCGAACACGGTCTTTCGCAGGAAGACCACTGTGATAACCCTGGATAATCAGTCATGCTTTAGCTTGATTAGAGGGCAATTAGCCATAGATAGAGGTATATCAGAGATTTCAAATATGGAAACAACCTTTGCATTGATGTTGTTATCACGTAAATACTTGCTAATCATGTCAGTCTCATACTGCGCAAACACAGCCCAAAGTAGCTTAAGTTAGCATTATGCAAGATACAGTAATAAATCAATGAGTCAAAAAGTATTCTATAAAGAGTGAAAAAAGCCGTAGATAATTAAACAAGAACTATCACCTGAAATTTGCAGTACACAATGATGCTTCGAATCTCCTTGTAAGGATGAGACTCCATCAACATCAATAGATCTTTCATTCTGTTAGAATTTCAGATTTCACTCAGTTACAAGCAGAGAAGCAGCATAAGGGTGAAAATACAAACAAAGCACTTGCCTGTTAGCTCCGCTCAATGAGACAGACAACTCAAAATTCTCTCTCAGTTGTGACTTATGAATAAGATTGGTCGACGGTATCTCTAGAGCAGACATGACAGCCCGAAGAGTCATAGTAGTGGCTGTTGCAGTCATTGCGAGAATGCATTCTGCCTTGAGTTCAGAAAGAAGCATCGATGCCTTGAGTCGCATGTATGAAGGGCGGAAGTTATGCGACCTGTTTAGAGTAGCTTTTAATAACCAATATAAACAGACAAGTAAAAGCACTAGAAACTACATTCAAAAGAGAGAAAAAATCTATCAGATGCCAAGACGCTCACCATTCTGATACGCAGTGTGCCTCATCCACAACGACAAGTGACACAGATAAAGACAAGCGAAACATTGACAAAAACTCTATATTATGAAGTCTCTCAGGAGATACAAAGAGAACCTGAAATTAGACAACAATCCCATGACACAAATGAATGTATTTCCAAAATCAAATACTCACAGAAGTTCAGTCTTATCAAAAGTAAACTGTTCAAAACTTTTCTGCAGAACGCACCTTTATATTCCCTTCTTTAAGTTTCCGCAATGTTTCTGTTGCTTCCTCAGGTCTCTAATGAAAATAATTCACAAGTCAGACTCCATTATAAACATTCAAAGACTAGAAAATGACCAAATAACAGGAAACAAACAACATCCTGTGAGCACAAACCTGGCTACTGCTCAATAGACCACCTTTAATAATTGAAGGCAAATGCTTCAACTGATCGATCATCAACGAAACCAAAGGACTCACTACAAGCGTGATTCCCGGAAGAATCATTGCCGGAATCTGGTAGCAAAGAGACTTACCAGCACCGGTAGGCAAAACAAGCATCGTTGAACTCCCAGCAAGAACCATTTTGATCGCCTGTAACTGTCCATCTCGAAAAGAATCATAACCATACACTAAATTCAACAGCTTCGTCAGATTCTCATCAGAAGCTTCAGTCTTCACTTGAGCAATGGCATCCTCTACCGAGCTAATAAAACCATTAGCTTCTTCTTCTCTCTGTTTCTGCAAATCAGTCTCTTCCTCCAACAACGATTCGGCGTCACCATTAGCTTTTGACTTTTTGTATCTCTTCCCTCTGTATGCGTAATTGCTTCTAGATTTGGATAAGCCTTTGTATTTGCTTGGAAACTTCTTCCCTCTCTTTCCATTTAAATTCAATTTCACGAAATTACCCTCGCCGCCACCACTGCTACGAAACACCGGAGCTTTCACCGGCGGAGAAGTTATGGAATCGGTGATGAGATTAGGAGGCTTTCTCCTAACTGATTTTGGAGGAGCGATTACTACCTGAGGTGGCTCCAGCGCATAATTGACGGCGACCGATTTCAATTCCTCGTCAGATGTAAGAGAAGCTCTGCTGCGGAGTCTGGAGAAGGAGGAAACATAAGAGGAAACCACAGCGGGTCTGGATTCACAGATCCGGAAGGGGAGATTGGTGAATAATGGAGATGGAGGAGGAGGAGAAGATGGTTCTGGAGCTTCCTGTGAGTGATTTGGAGGCGGCTGGGTAGGTGCTTTGGGCTTCGAGCGAGAGGAAGAAGACGCAACTTTCCGGGACACTGGCGGCACTTGCCTTGGCGGTGGCTGTGGCGGAAATGGCTCTCGGGGAGGAGTAGCGGAGACATGAGAACCATCGGAGTCTGAATCGGAATCCATGGGAAGTTGATTTTTTTGCGGAATCTTTTGTGAGAAATTAAGAATTTTGGGTTTTTAGGTTCCAATCCATGCCTCTCTTCTATTTCCCGCCATTTTTAAGAGTAGATTTCTTTCAAAGGATTTAAATGTAGACCAAATATGAGTTCATAAGGGTTTTTTTGGTTTCCCATAAAAATAAATCAAATCAAATCAAAAACTTTACAATTCATGCCACTAACCGGGCAAAAATCGTGTTTTATCCTCTCACAAATTAGCTGCAACAAACGTAAATACGCTAAATCTTAACAAAATAAACAAACAAAACCCAACCAACCACAAACTTTATGAACAAACAACTTTTAAATTTACTAGTTAAAGAATAAAAATGAAAGCGTTGTTATATCACATGATTGAGCAATTGCATTTTGACTCCAGCTTAGGAGGAGGTTTCAAGTTCTCTCCTTTACTAGGAGGAACTCCAATATTACGTACCATCACTGCTTCACCTGCATTTTCATCATTCTCTATTTGAGCTTCTGTTTTTTCTTCTGTTTTATCCTGCTTCCGACTCGCTTTTGCGGATTTGGAACTCTGTTTCTTCCCCTTTGTTCCACCGCCGTGTGCATAACTACTCCTGTTTGCACTTGCATTTGCCTTTCTCAGTACTGTCACTGTTGGATGCAATATTTCTTCTTCTGCTGGCACATCCTTTGCTTTATCCATTGCTATTGTTGCAGCCTGGTAAACTAAATCATGAACGATGGAGCTGCAGAAAAGTATTGTATCAGTGGCTTCTTCAAGTGTGAGGCTCTTCGGCTCTTTTCGACCTGGACACTCCACAAGTACTTTTGACTCATCTGCAAAGAGCAAGAAACCATGTTTAAACTTCCGCAAGGTTGTAAGACATTACATATAAAAACAATAGTAAAAGCACAGTGAGATGCCATTGTCAGATGATAATACAAGTAATTACCTGAAATTTCATTTACAGGAGCCGAGTTGTAGTGATCCACCGAAGCATGTGCCATACTCTTCTCTGAGCAGTCATCCACTGCATTTAGGTTGCACTCTGACTCTGGAATTTCATCATGAACCCCTAAACCAGGTGTTTCGAGTACACAAATCTCGGGTTCTATTTCTGAGCCTGTTATGGTGGATGAACCATGATTAGTGGTTTCGTTACCATCCTTTTCTTGTAGCTTTGAGTGATCATAGGGAGAAGAATCATCGGTGACAGGTGATGCTCCTAATTCTGATGTACTCCTTACATGTGCGGGTGATTCTTCTGTTTCTACGTTGCTTATCACAGTCTTGGCTACATTATCTTCAAAAAATCCATTGTCAATTACCACCGGATTATGCTCTGCTAGAGCATCGACATCGACTGCATTGGTGGAAGTACCAATTGATCCAACGCTTTCAGCAAAATCAACATTCATCACATTGGTTTCTTTAAATTCCAAATCTTGGAGTTCAGAGCGAGATTCTTGATGAGTTTCATCGTGTGTATACGTCATTTGGGCAGCACGCACTTCAAAACTGTCTTCAGGCATGACATTTAGAGTCTGCAAGACATGGCTTGACACGCCAGATGAAGATGACATGGTGCTCAGTGACTTGGAGTTGGTATCATATCTATGAGTCTCTATGTCAAGAGTACTTCCGCTTTGTTGTCGTACGTGGCTTCCCTTTCTTATAGAGGAACCATAATCCCAAGATGAAGATGCAGAAGCCGTTTCTGTGGAGCTTCTAAGACTAAGACTTATATCCCTTGAATAAGAAAATCCCTCATATGATCTGGTAAAACAACTGGAGTTATTAGCTTGAATAATGGGTGACTTCAGACTGACTGATCTCTTTATAAGCAAAGGAACGTTTCCACCTTCTGTGGGACCAATCTTCAAATCATGATGCTTATCAAAAAGTTGAGTTTGAGTATCTTTTGTGCCTATACTCAATAGACCACAGCTAGTGGAAGACTGAGTTCCATCCTGGTGAATGAGAATCTCCCCATTTTGTTCTTCCAAAGCCCTGGAAATAGAGCTCTCGTGCAGATGATATTGTTCTTGCTCGTAGGAATTATCATACTGATCAATGTTTTCTTTTGTCTCTACAATGTCTGCCTCAACCATAACAACAGGCAACGATTCTAGCACATCAACCGCAGGAAGTTTTTCGACAGATGACTTCATTTCACAAAAAATTTCCTGAGACTGCTTTGAGGAATTTTCGTCTAGAGCTCTTGTTGTTCCAGGGGAATCTGTTTCTGCGACATTGCGTTCCTCCCTGCAATCTGGACAAATATTTATCTCGCTTCTAGTTGCTTCAGTGGCACGATAGTGGGAACCACATCTACCACAAACCTCCACAGTTTCAAGAGCTACCCCTTCTAAGAAGTCATTTCCTACTTGAAGACTACCATGAGTAGAACTGTTTTCAACATCAGAAACATGGTGATTGACCTCCTCATTCATGCTAGACTCACATTCAATGGCAAAACCTTGTTCCATATCACCAAGCTGATCACTGAAAGAACTCTCATGACTCTCATGTCTACTACCTTCATTCGATAAATCTACCATGCCAAACGCAGTAATTTCACCATCTTTATCAGGATAAGCCACTTTTTCAACTTCAGATTGAAATCCAGGGATTGGATCACTCCCTTTAGTATCTACCATGAACCCTGTAACTTGGCTAGAACTTGAATTGCTCCCCACTGTTGCAGAAGAATGTCTTAACATAATGTGATGGTAAGACGAACTAACTTTCCCAGAATAGATGCCTGTGCTAGGAAGGCTAGAAGCAAGAGGCCTAAACATGCTATGATGGCTTTTAGGATGATCCTGCATGAAAAATGTAGATCATAAACAAAGTTTCACATATCTCTGCACATTCGACCTAGGGGAAATTACCAGAAGATCTCAAAAGGATACTTGTACTCAAAAAATCAAGAACTTTCAGGTTTCTATGCTATCTGTAATCTACGGAAGAGAGACTTTGGAATCTAAGGAATGCAACAGAAAAAAAATAGAAACATAAAGACAGATGCTTTCTCACAGACTGCTAGTGATGAGTGTAAACATGTTGATGCAGGCGGTTTAAAACATGAACTTTTAAAACTACTTAAAAATCATAGAATCTTGGACGAAAAAAGTGGTATGCTGCTTAATATACCATTTGACGAAGAGCAGACTCAAACGGCCTTCTCGGTGCGGAACCAGGTGACTGCAGTTTTGAAGATCTAGAAGTTCTACTGTTTGGAGAAAGGCTCACTCTCTTTGAAACTGCTCGTTCTGAGCCACGTACAGGAATAGACTGTAAAGAATGAAGATCATCATCTCCAGATGATGCTACAGAGCCTTTACTATGAGAACTAAACCGATCTCGCTCATGGCTGTGAGATGAACTGACACTTCTGGAAGCACTTGGAGAAACAGATTGTCTGCTGCGTGTTGATGCTGCATCCCTTCCATTTCTGGATGCTGGTGAGGAACCTCTTACATAGGATGCTGGTCGATCACCCAAAGAAGTTCGGAGATTTGGTGGCGCATCCAAGGAGAAACCAGGAATGTTTGACTGCCACACTTTTATTTTGGGTGAAGCTGAATTACCTCGACTAGAATTGACAGGAGAAGTTCCCCTGACAGCTGGCGATGACATGGTAGTTGACCCAGTACTCATCCTTCGTGAAGTTGGGGTCGGGGATCTTGATACAGGTCCTGAGGGTTTCCCTGGAGTAGGAGAAATCCTCCTAACTGGGGTAGCTGATCGTCGACCAGACGCTGGACTAGGATGGCGTGCTGAAGATGGCCTTCCTCTTATCTGCTGCATATTGTCAGCTCGAGGTGATGTGCTCAAGCGATTTGGACTTGCACTGCCCTTACTACTGCGGCGGCTCTTCTCCATCTACACATACATATATGCATATTCAGCATAGTAAATTAGGAAATAAAGCAAGATCTGATTCGAGATCAGCGGTGTTATACATAGAATGAATTTCAATTCTGTATAGATGAATATTCAATTTTGTATAGATGAATACCGTGGAAGATCTGGATGACGAAATCTGACTCTGAGGTCTCCCTCTTCTCACAACACTAGCTGAGGGTGGTGCGTCATCCAATGAAGGAAAAAGTGGTGTGTCTGGGGGCGTCAGTAACCTTTCATAGATTATGCAGTAAGCTTTGTAAGACCACGAGTGGAAACAATAGGAAAAATACTGGCATCCAAAAGAGCAAACACAAATTACTAGAGTAATGTTGGAAAAAAACTACAGTAATGCCAACAAAAAGTTTGTGAATTCAGAAGCTGTAGAAGCAACTATCCTCGAGTAGAACTAAAAGAAAGGAAGATATCTAGTTTAAATTCAATCACGCTTGGAAAAGCTATTATACGGATTTTTTGTACCAATGAACCAAAGAGAAAAGAAGAAACGATCCAAGTTAGATATGAAAGCTACCAATCATAGTCATTCTTATCTCCCTCTGCACTCAGCAATCTGCTACTCTCTCCTTGAACAGGAATGGTGAACTCCGAAAAGTGCTTCAATTTTGTAGCTGAACATGAATGTCCACAATAGAAGGAAAATAAGTTAAGGAACTGTAATGACACAATTACCCGAATTGATTTGAAGCAAGTAGATATAACTTACAAAATGCATCTTCGAGATCATCAGATGACTGAAGCAAGAAACAATCTCTTTCTTTATCTTGCATCTCACTAAACAATGCCAGATCATCGTCTTTATCACTGAATAGTATCCCGTATTCAATGCTGTGTCCTCGTCTATGTTTCTTCCCTGGAAGTTCCCTACCAGGTGAGCATCTCAATGCTGGAGATGGAGGCATCTCTATTTTCCTAACTACTGAAGACTGCACAACTTCTGGCCAATAGGTGCTTCTTCTGTACTCACATACGAATCCAAACATACACCTCTGAAGCTCGACAGTCTTAAAACTGAACCACCTGAAAAGTAGCAGTAGTCATTGGTTGTTATAACTTAAGGACAATAGATAAGACTGGATCAGCTCCTGAAGACAAAAAGTCAAATCTTAACACAAAACCCGGCAGCAGGACCTAAAGACCCTAAATTTTTCACAAATTTTAATTACAACTTCGTAACCAAGTAAGATAGTTCTAAAATACAAAAACTAGCTCAAATCCTTCAATTACTTGCTCTAATACAATTGAAGCTCCCCAAATACAACCCTTCAAAACAGAAGCTTGAAATTTACCAGAAGCCTCTTGTGAAAGAGAAAGATCTCGGCTTTAAAGATGAAACCCAGGTCCTTAAAACCCGAAACTTGAGAACAAGGAAGAAGAAGCTTAATTCCGTACAGATCAAAAGAGCAGATACCGAAGTGAGATCGATTCCATTCCCAAACTCAATTATCGAGCACACTTTCTTCTCTCTCTCTCTCTTTAGTGAAGAAAATGTAAAATCTGGTATAGCATTAAGTTTGCTTCCTGTGAAAGAAGAAGCAAATCTTCGATTCCTTGCTCTCTCTTGGTGTTCTGCGAACTGTCAGATTTGCTTCTTTGCACCGCAACAAAGCTGCTATTCTCTCTTTCTCCTTTTTCTCCTTTCTCTCTCTAAAAATCTTCAGACTTCTCTTTTCTCGAGCTTTTGGGGCTTTTGTGTTTATGTGATCGTAATTATTTCTGGAAACTGTGACCGAAGCTCTGATTAAAGGCAGAACCTTTGGATGCAGACGAAAGAGCTCATTCTGATAAACTCTTTTTTTTTTTCTTTTTTTTTTTAATACGACATTTACTAATACAAGTCCCAAACTTAGTAAATTTCCTAAATTGTACATGATCTACTAAATGTTGAGGAATACCCCAATTGTTTCTACTTGCTACTGAGGGTTTAATTCATATTTATTCACACATATATATAATATGATCAATTATTTGAAAATCTTACTCTCCTTAACATCATCGATCATTAAAATTTGATGTAAATTCATGCATTATGTTGTTTTCAACAATTTATACAAATTTTCATATATTGATATTATTTTATTGCGAGATAATTGTTATTACCTTTTCTTCTGAATAGCAGAATGACCATTTATATGCAGTTGGTGTGTGGTTTGTGTGATGAGGTCATTACGTATCTAGGCTTCCCGGTTCGGACCATTTTTATCTTATTTATTTTGGATTTGTTTCATTTCAGACAAGTGGGATTGTTTTTGTATATTTAAAAGTTTGGGGCTCTTCTATAACTTAAGCCAAAATGTATCTTTTTTATGGAACCTTTTTTTTTCAGGTGACTTAAATTTTTGTCCGGTTATTATTTATGTTCCACGTAAAATTATAAACGAACTGACTTCAATTAATAAGGTCAAGATTCAGTATTACGCAATTATGAATCTTATCTCTTTTATTATTGGTCAAATAATGGCGGCATTCAAACTAATTAGTATGTAATTAAAATTATGTGGTCATACCATGAACACTAGGTGTTACCGGCTTTATGGGCCGATTTAAAAAGAAATCAAACAAAAGAATAATTCTGCGATATCCCAATTTGAATTCAAGTGTCCAAAAATAATAGTCTCACAAACTACTTAAGTTTATGTGTTAGAGTATGAAGAAGATTGAAGAACTGTGTAATTGTTGGAATGGATGTTTGTTTGTTACAGGTTTATTACCACATTTCAGTTTGGTGCGTTTGATGTTTTTTTAATAGGGATCTAACTTCAAATTAGTCAAATCAAAAGCAACAAGTTTGAAGAATTTCATTAGTCTACTAAGACCCAATGTTTGCGTTGGGTTAATAAAAAAATGACTCGCGTTATCAACCTTAACAAAAAAAAAAAAAAAAACTCTTTTGAACTTTTTGTTATTTTAACCGTACATATAGAAAACAAAATCCCCGGTTGAATAATCCAAATTTAGAATCATAGCATTGATCCCAATAAAAAACTTGTAAGAAGGAATCCCAACGACTGCTTTTAAAAAATTGTATGTTCTGACTTCTGACTTTTCATTTTTACTTCGCATTCATCATCATCACCACCGGAATGCCCCCTCCCCCCCCCCCCCCCCCCCCGACAAATTTCGTGGGGGTTTTTTTGAGTTTATTGTCAAACAGTTTTTAATGGTTGTGCCGAAATGTATAGAAAAAGTAGTAAAAATTAATGTTAATAAATATTAAAGGTACAGGAAATCAATGTTACTTTAATTTAATACAATAAAAATATCATTTAAAATATGTTTATTCAGTAATTTGGTTCAGTTTTGATCAAAAGGCATGTATATAACATTATTAAAAGTTTATTAAAAATAACTACTAGGACAAATATTTTGGTTTAGTTTTTACTTAATATTTTAGTTACAAGCAAAAAAAATTACAAAAGTCTACTGTGGGGACTATAAAATAAATAACCGTTCAAAAAGAAACTGGTTGTGTCTAGTATGAAAAACTTAAAAAGTGAAAAGATAAAAGTTTTATTGGGGAAAAAAATGGTGTTTAAGGCTATGGACCTATCATGGAGTTGTCCTCCCTATCATCATCATCTTTAGATTTTAGAGAATGTGTGTGGATTGTAATGTAGTATTATGTAGTTTTTTATACATTAAACAAAATTTAGGCGTATGCTTGGATTCGTATTATTTATAATGTACTTAAATTAGTTATTTATAAGATACGTCATTTATGTATACTAATATAAGCGAAATTTTTTTGCTACTAAGAATCAGATTTATTGAGAATTTTCTCACAGTTTACTTAAATACATAACATTTATAGCTCCGAAAATTGATATTAAGAATTTTTTTAATTGATTTAATAACCCGCAGTGACTTGTATCATGGGTGTGAAACTTATTTTTGTCATTACGTTTTTCATACTAAATACGTTTAAAAATTTCACATATAACACAAAAATAATAATTAATGTTTATGTTTTAGTCCTAATCAATGTATTGTATAATTGTATCCCATTGGTTATTACTTTAAAATAAAATAAAAATACACTATGAAAACTTCTAAAAAATCTGCATTGCAAAGATACAACAATATTACTTACTATGATACAACTTTAAAAATATAAAACTGCACTTAGTGTGAGACAGATGAGATATAAAAAAAATTATGGCATTCCGTTTGATTTGGTACCTTTCTTTGGTTGTGGGTTTCACAAAAACTGAAAATCTTATAAAATAATTTCCGGTTTTTTTTTAAATTATAATCTCATATCGAATATATAAATGGGTCATCACTAGCATATAGGTGATATGAATAAATTTTAACAATTATCTCAAAAGAACACTAGTATATAAATAATTACAGTCCCTAGTCCCTACTAATGTAACAAACAAACTGAAACCGAAATCTCTCTAGAAGTGATAATCATATCGATTAAAGATTTAATTGGAGCTGAATTAGATCACCTAATGTAAAAAAAAAAGGTTTTTGTTCACTGTGGCCTTGCTTATTAAATTAAGAGAGTTAAGGAACAGAAACAAGAAGTTAAATGGGTTAAAAATGCTTTAAACGTTTCTCCTCTAGACATTAATTGTAGCATACCAAATATGTAGAACCGGGTCAGATCAATTTTTTTGCCGACAACCCTCACTAATCTAAAATTCCACACGATGGCAATAAGTATGACCGTATGAAAATGCTCTTAATTACTACTAAGCTTAGGTGTAAACATACAAAAACCTATAAATTTCATTAATAAAATATTAATAATCAAAATAAGGTGTCAAATGATTGTCTCTGGCAATCCGAATGGTGTTAGTTGACAAATGTAAGTTTCAATTATGTGGCTATCTTCTTTGTTGAGATGTCAACTTTAATTTAATTATTTTTTCTCCTGAAACACGAATGAATATTGCATTTGTTGTTTTGGTGATCACTAATGACGTGTCAAAACTTGGCTTATCATATAAACAATGCTTGTTGGGTTTTGAAAGAGCACCATATCCCAAATTTCGAACTTGAAAAATTAACCAAATTCAACATTGAAAAAAACTCAAACGGATAAAGCACCGTTTATTTATAAATAATAAATTCGAAATCATTTACAAAATAAGATATTAGAAGATTTGTAAAAAATATAGTTATGCTTTAGTACTAATAAAGTAAAAACAAAATATAACAGCATAAATTAAATTCTGATATAGCAACACGTAATTTAGCTTGGATTTCTAAATCAATTAAACTCTTATGATCAATAATTTTGGCAATTGTGTTTACTGTTTAGTGTATTAATTCTTAGGAGTTCGGTTAAATTTGTAAACCTACAAAACTAGAATAAACAGTGGACGCTTGGCTATCATGAAATTAACTCGTCGGTTTAAGGAAATATTTAAGTTTACAAAAGGTTAACCGGAGAATATTCTCTTTGAAGTGCTTTGGTTTGAGTTTTTGTTTCCTTGCTTAGACCTTTGGATGAGACGCGAGAGAGAAGAAAAAAACTTATTGAAGAAGATCAAAAATCGTAAAAAGTATCATTAGGGTTTTGGAGCTGATTCAATCGAAAAATCTGATAGATTCGAGGAGAATCAGGAGACGAGATGCTAGGAGAATGTGGGAGGCAATCAAACACAGAGAAACCGGTCAAATTCGTTCAAATTCCTTCGCTAATCGACTCAAATCCCGTCGGATTTGGTCTCTTGAGCTCTCTAATCGAAAAGATTTCGTTTCTCCTCATGGTGGCTCCGTGAACTCCCTTCAGGTTTCTTTTATATTGTTTTATGTGGTGTTGCTGCTTCTAGAGTATTCATATACTGTATGTGTAGTAGCTACTAGCAACTAGCAACTAGCTAGTGTTGTGTTGCTTCCTTTATAATGTGCTTTGAAGTCACCTTTACTTTATTTTAACTATATATTTCATCAGCTTGATTTGACGGAGGGGAGGTATCTGCTCTCTGGAGCATCAGATGGTTCAGCCGCTGTATTTGATGTTCAAAGGGCCACTCATTATGAGGCAAGTGGTCTTATTGCCAACCACAAGTGTATATTTACTGTCCACAAGCAACATGAAAATGGACATAAATATGCCATTACCTCTGCCATTTGGTATCCCATTGACACTGGACTCTTCGTTACAGGTTCTTTTGATCATTACGTTAAAGTCTGGGATACCAATACTGCACAGGTACTAAATTCTACTGATAAAGTGTATCACTTTCGAGTATCATGTTTTCCAGAAGCTTTTTTTGGTTATTGAAGTCTCTCTAATATTTTCTCTTGATATTTTTTTAGGCGGTTGTGGATTTTAAAATGCCTGGAAAGGTTTATAGAACTGCCATGTCTTCTTTGGCAACAGCTCACACTTTAATTGCTGCTGGAACTGAAGATGTGCAGGTCCGCCTCTGTGATATAGCTTCTGGGGCATTCTCTCACACGTTATCTGGTCACCGTGGTATGCTTCTTTTTTTTTGTTCTTTGGATAGGAGAGTAAATCAGATGTTTCATTTATTCAATTGATGTTTACTGGAACAATAAGCTACTATAGTCATGCTTTTACGCATATCCATGTTTCATTAGCTAAAAGACTAAAAACAGGCTACAAAATGTTCTTATTGTCATGATCTGTCAGATGGTGTTATGTCAGTGGAATGGTCTACATCCAGCGAGTGGATTTTGTATACTGGAGGGTGTGATGGTGCAATACGTTTTTGGGACATTAGACGTGCTGGATGTTTTCGTGTTCTAGATCAATCACTAACGCAACTTGGGGTTCGACCACCTATTTTAAAGCAAAAACCGGTTAGCATTAAAGTTTGTTCCTGAAACTTGTACTTTCTCTTCGCTGCTCTAAATTTCTTGAAAAGACATGTTATAAGTTTCTACTGTTTGAACTCCCTGGTAGAAGTCTGTAAATTTTATATGGTTTCTCTTCTTATAATGTTTAGATGCATCTGTGTATGAGTATAATTTAGTGTAAGTGACATGATAGTGAGAGTTAGCATTAATTAGCCAAGTTTGTGTGTATATTTTCAATCTGGAATTTCCTAAAAGACAACATCTGACACGAAGAGTGAATTATCAATATCTGTTTTATATGAGAGGATTAGGATATTCCTTTAGTAGTTTTATTATCTTCTCGTACAGGTTTCAGGTGCAAAATCTTCTCTGGGGGGCCAAAATAGGTTGAAGACACTGCAGAGTAAACACACGGGCAGCCAGATTGTGAAGGGATCTTCTAGCGCTAAAACTTCAGTGGAAAAATCTCGACAGAAGAGGCTTCACCCTGGAATGTTATCTACTCTAGATCGTGCTACGGCTCATTATGGTGTTGTTACTGGCTTGAAGGCAACTAACAATGGGATGTATCTTCTTAGTGCTGGTAAGATTCTTATTTTCATGGCTAATTCGTTGTTCTTTAGGTTATAATTCTGTCACAAACCTGTGTAGGCAGCATCTGCTGATTAAATATTTTATTATATGCCTCTCTAATTATTTTAGAATGATTTAATTTTCAAAAAAAAATTATTTTAGAATGATTAGCATAAAATATATATTGTATTAGCATGCCTATCTACTCTCTTGTGATTTTAGCATGACCCATTATGAAATGGATGTGATATCTTAGGGATTTGAGCATCAAGTGAACTAAATCAATTTGTGGTTGTAAGAACTTATTAATATCGTACACACCAGTGGCGATGCTATACGGATTAAGTGGCTCCTCTCTTGCTGGAGTTCAGAAATCTTACTAATATTCTATTTGCATATAATGTGTCAGGATCGGATTCAAGAATAAGATTGTGGGATATTGAATCTGGACGCAATACTCTATTGAACTTTGAAACTGGACGCATCCAGACCAACAAGGCAATTCAATTAGATACAAGTGATGATCCAGCTCTTGTATTTGTTCCTTGCATGAAGACTGTGAAGGTAGTCACCAACTTATTATTTTATCAGCAAATCGTTTCACTCCATTACTTGCATTATTCAAAAAGCTGTGCTGCAATTGTATATAAGGCTTGTGACATGTGGTCGGGTAGAGCAAAGCTGATGCTTCGTGGACACTTCGAAAGCGTGAACAGTTGCTGCTTTAATTCCAGTGATCAGGTATAACTCAATAATATTTAGAATCTTCTCTTATCTGGCAACTTTGTAGGGTTGCTGTAAATCTGAATTACTTGTTATACTTGGTGATAGGAACTATACACAAGTGGCGCAGATAGACAAATACTCGTGTGGTCACCGGGCGGATCCGTGGAAGGCGAAATGGTTAAAGCTAAAAATTAATATTTCAAATTCTTCTGTACGTTACACGAGTCATATTCTGGATGTCCCTTTGATCAAGATTTGTATCCATTGCAGATGCAAGATGAAGTAGCCGAAGATAAAGACAACTGGAGCGACTGAGAAAACAAGTTTCGGAAAGTCTTGTTTGTCGGCCTGTGGGTTGTTTTCAGTTTAGTCTTCACAAACTCATAATATGTATGTACTATACTTTACTCGGGGTTTGATTGTTTATAAAGTAAACAGAAACATTTGTTAGTCAAATAGAGTTGATTAATTGGATTGGAGGACTACTAACAAATTTATGGCCTATAATATTATAAACAGATGTGATATAAAACAACTAGATTATTCGTTTTAATAGAATTTAATAACTCAAAGATTATACTCTATTTTATTATTGACCAAATGGAATTCCATATTCTAATTATTAATTTGGGAAATTCTAAGGAAGAAAACAAAGAATCTACCACACAAGTTTCTCATGTATTATTGTTTCGAAGTCAAGTCGGTAGTAAATAAAATTAGATTTGACTTTCTTGACCGGCCAAGTCATCTCCGAGTTTTCAGAAGAAAAAAAAAACATGGCCATGAGGAAATTGCAGAGGAAACTTCTACGAAGCAGACATAGTGGTAGAGACAAGATAACGCGTCAACCCATCGATTTCCCTTGCTTAACACGGATAAGGTAAAAAACAAATAAATAAAAAAAGGTTAAAAGTTCCATTGAAACTTCACAGTTTCTTCCAGTGAGTTGGGTTGCTCTATATATAATATAACATCTTCTACGTTCTCGATTTACGAGATCCTTGATTCTGAAATAACTGCGACTTAATTGACTACACTTGTTTGAGATTAATAAGCTGAGGAAATGGAGAACTACTTGAATGAAAACTTCGGCGATGTGAAGCCTAAGAACTCGTCCGATGAGGCGTTGCAGCGTTGGAGGAAACTCTGCTGGGTCGTTAAGAATCCTAAACGGAGATTCAGATTCACGGCTAATCTTTCCAAGCGCTCTGAGGCGGAGGCGATTCGGCGTTCCAATCAGGTGACTAGTGAAACAAATCTTTCTATTTCTGTTTTTTTTTTTTTTTTACTCTTGTTGGAGATCTCTTGATTCAAACGCATTCCGAGTTTTCGTTTGGTTTTGATCTTGGATGAGATCTTAGTCTATTCGTTTTAGTATCGTCATAGTTACTTATTCCTATCTTGTTCAGTATCACTGGTTAGACGAATATATTTTACTTTAGTAACATGATAGTATCTTTTCTAGTATCTGCTTAATGGTCACTAGGAATGACTGAGATTGTATTACGTTACAAGTGCTCAGGCTCTTTTCGTGGTGTTTGTTAGTAAGAACGTTCAGGAGTTTCTGCCTAGGATCTCATCTGTGGGAGACTCACTTGAAAATATGAAATACTAAGTAGCAAATAAACATGATACTTTGTACTTAATGGTGTTTCGTTCTCCAAATTTTTTTAGTCATTTCAAGGCGTTGTGTTTTTAATCCAGTGTTCTTTGTAATTTGTATCAAAACACGTCTTAAGGAGACATAATAGTATAAAGGTTTACTGCTCAGTTGTGCTTTACGATAAAGACTTACTGTTATTCTTCTAATACTATTTCCTTTGTCAACCTTATGAATGCAGGAAAAATTTCGAGTAGCGATCTTAGTCTCACAAGCTGCACTTCAGTTCATTAATAGTGAGATTAGACTAGCCCCTTGTTATTTATGTAATACGTATTTTCATCTCTTAACGACAATGTATTGCGTGCTTACAGGCTTAAAGTTATCCAGTGAGTATACAGTACCTGAAGAAGTAAGGAAAGCAGGATTTGAGATTTGTCCTGATGAGTTGGGGTCAATTGTAGAGGGCCACGACGTGAAAAAGTTGAAACTTCATGGTGGAACTGAGGGCATCACAGAAAAACTCTCCACATCTATTACTAATGGAATTGCTACATCTGAAGACTTGCTGACTCTAAGAAAAGACATTTTTGGAATCAACCAATTCACAGAAAGCCCCATTCGTGGCTTTTGGGTATTTGTTTGGGAAGCCCTTCAGGATACCACCCTCATGATTCTAGCTGTCTGTGCTTTTGTATCGCTTATAGTTGGGATACTGATGGAAGGGTGGCCAATTGGTGCCCATGACGGACTTGGTATAGTGGCTAGTATTCTGCTCGTTGTGTTTGTCACTGCCACCAGTGATTATAGGCAATCCCTGCAATTCAAGGACCTGGATGCAGAGAAGAAGAAGATTGTAGTTCAGGTTACGAGAGACAAACTGAGGCAAAAAATCTCAATATATGATCTACTGCCTGGTGATATTGTTCACCTTAGCATTGGAGACCAGGTTCCGGCTGATGGGCTTTTTATGTCAGGTTTTTCTGTTCTGATTAACGAGTCGAGCTTGACTGGAGAAAGTGAACCGATTAGTGTCAGTGTGGAACACCCCTTTCTTCTCTCTGGTACCAAGGTTCAGGATGGATCTTGCAAAATGTTGGTGACTACAGTTGGAATGAGGACTCAATGGGGAAAACTGATGGCTACACTAAGTGAAGGCGGTGATGATGAGACACCTTTGCAAGTAAAACTAAACGGTGTGGCAACCATCATCGGTAAAATAGGTCTATTTTTCGCTGTCATTACGTTTGCTGTTTTGGTTCAAGGATTGGCCACTCAGAAGCTCCAAGATGGTTCTCACTGGGTCTGGACTGGTGATGAATTGATGGTAATGCTGGAATATTTTGCTATTGCTGTTACAATTGTTGTGGTTGCAGTCCCAGAGGGTCTGCCATTAGCTGTCACATTAAGTCTTGCTTTTGCCATGAAAAAGATGATGAATGACAAAGCCCTAGTGCGCAATCTAGCTGCTTGTGAGACAATGGGATCTGCGACAACTATTTGTAGCGACAAGACTGGAACTCTGACGACAAATCACATGACAGTTGTAAAAGCCTGCATCTGTGAGCAAGCCAAAGAGGTAAATGGTTCTGATGCTGCAATGAAATTTGCCTCTAGTATCCCTGAGTCTGCTGTTAAACTTCTACTGCAATCTATATTTACTAACACTGGTGGTGAGATTGTTGTGGGCAAAGGAAACAAAACCGAGATACTAGGATCACCCACAGAAACTGCTCTGTTAGAATTTGGGTTGTCACTCGGAGGGGACTTTCAAGAAGTAAGACAAGCCTCAAATGTTGTGAAAGTTGAGCCCTTTAACTCTACGAAGAAAAGAATGGGAGTTGTCATTGAGCTGCCTGAAGGATATCTCCGGGCGCATTGTAAGGGTGCTTCTGAGATAGTTCTAGATGCCTGTGATAAGTACCTCAACAAAGATGGTGAAGTTGTTCCCCTTGACGAAGAATCTACCAGTCACCTAAAGAACATAATTGAGGAATTTGCTAGTGAAGCACTTCGAACTCTTTGCCTCGCTTATATCGAAATCGGTGATGAATTCTCATTAGAAGCTCCTATTCCAAGTGGAGGATACACTTGTATAGGTATTGTGGGCATCAAAGACCCTGTCCGCCCTGGAGTCAAGGAGTCTGTTGCGATTTGTAAATCTGCTGGCATCACTGTCAGAATGGTGACGGGAGATAACATTACTACAGCGAAGGCCATAGCCAGAGAGTGCGGGATATTGACTGATGATGGCATAGCTATCGAAGGCCCTGAATTTCGGGAGAAAAGTGAAGAAGAACTGCTCAAGCTAATCCCAAAATTGCAGGTGATTGTCTGCCAAATGCAAGTTTCTAGTATTGATTATACTTCAGAACCAATTGATCTGCCACAGGAAACAAACTCTCAATTACATTTGCATTATCTTCCGGATTCTAACAAATTCCTTAGGACAGACTCTTCTATAAGGGATTCAAGTATTAATTTCCTTCTTTCAGGTGATGGCACGATCGTCGCCCATGGATAAGCATACATTGGTGAGACTCCTCCGTACAACGTTTAAGGAAGTCGTTGCGGTGACAGGCGATGGAACAAATGATGCTCCAGCCCTTCATGAAGCTGATATTGGACTTGCAATGGGCATTTCTGGAACTGAGGTGTGTCCTCAGTCTTTCTTGACCTTATTTCATGATCTGGTTTATGAGAAAATCTCTCTCGAGTAAATAATATTCTGTACAGTTCACACTCTGCATAAATCTCAAGTCTATATAACAACATTTAACATAGTTTATTTCCTAATTTTCGTAGGTGGCAAAAGAGAGTGCGGATGTGATTATCCTAGATGATAATTTCTCAACGATTGTCACAGTGGCCAAATGGGGCCGTTCTGTGTACATAAACATTCAGAAATTTGTCCAGTTCCAGCTGACAGTAAACGTTGTGGCTCTTATTGTCAACTTCTTATCAGCCTGCCTTACCGGTTAGTTCCAAACCACATTTCTCTGCCCTTTGTTTAGAAAGCCAATGTCCTCAGGGATTGTAATTAACATCTCTATTGCAATGATTGCTACTGTGTCTCAGGAAACACGCCTTTGACAGCTGTTCAACTACTGTGGGTTAACATGATAATGGACACACTTGGAGCACTCGCTCTAGCGACTGAACCACCACAGGACGATCTGATGAAGAGATCTCCAGTGGGAAGGAAAGGAAACTTCATAAGTAATGTAATGTGGAGGAACATCCTTGGTCAGTCACTGTACCAGCTTGTCATCATATGGTGTCTTCAAACAAAGGGAAAGACAATGTTTGGTCTGGATGGTCCTAACTCTGATCTAACACTCAATACCCTTATTTTCAACATCTTTGTCTTTTGCCAGGTAAACTTCTTGCGCCACAATCTTTCAAAGAAACAACTAGCATTGACCATAACCATGTTTGCATCTTATATATCTTATTTTTCTTCAGGTGTTCAATGAGATAAGCTCGAGGGAAATGGAAAAGATTGATGTGTTCAAGGGGATATTAAAGAACTACGTCTTCGTGATGGTTCTAGCGTGTACAGTGGTTTTCCAAATAATCATAATCGAGCTACTGGGTACATTTGCGGACACAACATCACTAAATTGGGGACAATGGTTTGTTAGCATCATGCTAGGGTTCCTTGGTATGCCTGTTGCTGCTGCCTTGAAGATGATCCCTGTTGGTTCACATTAAGATACACATTTTATATGTAATTTCTTATGCCGCACCATACACTTTGAAAGGTACCAATTTTTCTCAGGCCTTTGGAAGTTTGATATCCCAAGATGGCCTTGGAAATGGAAACTGAGATGCATTGTTTTCTGTTTTTTTTTTTTTAATTTTGGGCAAATGTACAAGTGATAAGAGGAGCATTTGCTTCGTAAATATTAATGCTGTGGAACTTGTTACTCTTATCTTTTGTTCTTTTATTGGATATCTTTACTGTAACTGAACTCTGAAAGAGTGAAACGTGAAAATTTTAAGCTGTGGTCCTGACCTTAGGTAGAGAAATTGGTCACACTTTGTTTCTTTATATATACATAATTCAAGGCTTTAAGCTTCTATAAAACCGAAAAGTAAGAAATTCGTACCCAACTTAAAACGAGACCATGTGACAAATGACGAACACAAAAATAATTCCGAGTCTCAGATTAAAGTACAATTGCTATAAGGCTCTCTAACAGAATCAATTGTTGAATTATAGGAATAATAACACTCGACAGTTGAAAACTGTTCTAAATGAAAAAGAGATTTCAAAATGTTATAATAATGATGGGGGCATATAGTCCAAAACATGAGACAGCAAAAGTGTGTAATGATAAAATACCACCACTGCCCCCAAAGCACCAGGTGTGCTTGCAGGAGCTTCAAAATCAATTGTAATTCAGTGATTCATCCTCCACCGTGGCTGTCGCTGCGTAATGTCCAACGTTCATATTCTGCATCACAGTTGGAAACAGACTCACTTAGTTATATTTTCTCTCACTAAAAGATCCAAAGAAGACTAACACCAACAATTTATAATACCTTAGCTAACATCCTCTGCTTGGTCAGGAACTGCGTTCTTGCTTTGTTGAGAGCTGAGTTTGGTGATTTAAACAACCTCTGCAACAAAATAACCACAAATTCGGTTTTGTTAACAAAGATTTGTGCAATAGGATAAGACCATAGCCATGCATATTACAGTCTAATGCATATTTCTAAAATGTAGATTCAAAAAATCAGAAATACTCTCTGTCTACCAATTCAAGGAGCAAAGATGAGAATGCAGAGCCACAAACATACCTTTTCGTCATTGGACATACGAGAATTCCCTCCACCAAACTTCTTTTTTGGAGTGAAACTAAATACATCATGAAGGAATTCATTCTCCTGATTGCAAAATTGTATGAAACAGTAAAAGCTTCAGCTTTCAAGGAGAAAGTCTCCACTTAGAAAGAAAGGAGAATAGGAAAACAGACCTGCATATGCTTGATAAAGCCACTCCCAAGGAAATGCTTCAAATAATTTAACTGTTAAAACGCAACATGTATGTGTTAAAATCAGTCGCAAGAAAAAGAGACATGTCCTATAAAGATTGAGAGAAACCTGTATCATTTGATACCACGTTGACGTCTGTAAAGAGTCCCCTCCAACCTTTGTTGAGGTTTCAGGTGCGTAACCATCCTGATCATGATTTTAGAAAAATATATCATATCTTAAATCGGACCAGAAAAGTCAGCTTAAACCTCATCAAGAGCATATATCATTGAAAAGGTGAAAGTATACCTCAAGAAATTCAACAAGATCTTTGAACAAATTTCTTTGGGTGTTGAGATCTTTCTTAGCAGAACCTTTACCACCTGCCTCTGCAGATAGGTCTCTAACTTGTTTTGTGATTTTAGCTTTCAAGCCATGCATGTGCATCAATGTTTCCTGAGACACACTTCCTTCTTTCACTGTTCCATTAGCAGACCCTTTGACTTCAGCAGAGAACTTCTCTAGAGTTCCCAACTCAAATATCAGTGCAACCGCTTCACCAGCAGCTATACGTACAGATCGCTCATCCTTTTCCAACAGTGAAGAGAGATAAGTTACGATCCTGCAATGACAATAATATATAATTAGCTTATATCCACGAATACGCAAGACTAGATCAAAGAAAACTCTGACGCTCTACTTACTCTTGCCACAATTTAGGACCTAGCGTCCAATGATCAACTGTTGTGAGTAGAAACGCCCAGGAAGAGACAACAGTGGTTATTACAGCAGGTGAAGGTTTAGTTGCAACAACCTACATAAAGTTTCAACTTACATGTGAGCCAGCTTTATACACTCTTAATAAACCAAACTGACGAGAAAGAGTAGGACGCATACATTAGAACCTAGTTTGGGGTGAATCATTTGCCAGATTATTTGCATAGATCTCTCGGTTTGCTCTGGGTCAGTCCCGCCAACAAAGGTTATGACTGCTAAACACTCAAGTATCTAGATTGAAATGGCAAAATATTAAAAAAACGTAAATCCAAGATGAACCTTATTTTAGAAATCTGAAACGGAATAACAAAATGCTAAATTATGAAATCATTCATACCGAAGTTATTTTCAAGGACTCACGACCAGATTTAAGGGCTTGAGAAAGAGGAGTGACAGATTCTTCCAAAATCTCTTGTGCTTGATCCCCTAGTCCAACAGTTAAAGCTAGCAACCCTGCAAACAGCACGATTAACTGTAAACATGACTTGATAAAAAGGCTGAAGTTGTCTATATCTCAGAGACTAACCAATAACATGAGATGCCAATGCGGTCTCCTTAGTAGACCCTTTCTTGGTGCAGTGTAAACACTGATGCAATAACGTAGCAAACCTGCATCATCAAGAAGATACACAAAACCAATAATCAGATGCAATCAATATATTTAAAGTGGATTATTGAACCTAAGAAGAAATGATGGTTACTTCTTTTCAACAAACTCATGCTGCAATTCGGTGTTGAATGCATCAACAATGGAGGCCAAAGCTTGCTCTCTCGTTGAACTCCTACACACCCACAAAAGAATCCAAATTTCAAATTTTTGGCATCAAAATCAAGAAAAGCACATTAAAAATCAGCATTTAAAAATAGAAAAAACCTTTTCTCATAGAGAGCATCAAGGGATTGATCCAACAAGGCATCTTTGTGAACTTGAACTTCATCAATACCAGGATTCAACACTCTTTCAGATTGCATGGTGGAGGAAGAACTTACACTACTAGTGTCATCGTCACTATCAAACATGGCCGCGTTCTTACGCTGAGATTCTGCAAAAAGATATAAAAAATCCAGCAAACTGAATGAAATTAACTTCCAAGCGAAACCAAGATTCCAAATTTATAAAGCAGTAAGGAAAATAAATTCAAAACGAGGATCAAATAAAACCCAAAAAAAAAACAAATCCAGGTGAAATTGAACATAAATATAATCAAATTAAGATACAAAATGAAGAACAAAATGCTTACTCCTCCCCATGATTGTTACTTGAGCGGCTGATTCTTTACAGAAATTAAAAAAACGCAGCAAAAAAAGGACTTATCAAAGAAACAGAAAAGTAGGCGAAGAAGAAGGATCGAAAAAAAACAGAAGAATGAATCAAAGCAGGAAAAGTACAAAAGAAGAGCAATAAAAGAAGAGTTGAAGATGAAAACGAGGATGGCTTAGATCGGAGAGGAGATAAATCCATTAAAGAGGTCGTTTCGTTAAGGGAAGAAAGAAGAGAAGAGACAGAGAGGTCGAGAGAGAGTTTCAGAGTTTTCGTCAAAAGAAAATGTGAGGATCTCAAAGTGTTAGAGTTTATTTATATATAAGGAAGAGAGAGAGAGAGAGAGAGAGAGAGAGAGAGAGAGAGAGAGAGAGAGAGAGAGAGAGAGAGAGAGGATGGGTTATAAATCGGACAAGATTCATTCTCATTCACATCTATGGTAATGGAATAATATCCTATCACACATGCCTCATCTTTTACTGTCTCATTTTTAACTTCCCCACGTGTGTGTGACTAACTTTTCACTTTCCCCTCTTTTCTTTTTTTCATTGATTTCACTGAAATCATTTCAGTTCCTTTTTTTTTTTTTGTGTAAACTGGTTTTATAGTTTTACTGTTAAATTTATTGATGAATGGTATAAGCAATTAACTTAATGAAATCTAATTTATATAATATAGTGTATATATATACTATATATTAAGTTGAATTATAGCAGCATATTATGGTCAATGAACCGAAACGAATGATGCTACATAATACATTCACCTGATAAATTATACTTTCATATTATATGATTATGATAGACTACTCTAAGTCCTAAAACTCGTAAGCTTTCGTTTCCTTACGTTTACGTACGTCTCTTTGTTTCTCATCACGTATATATAAGAAAGTGTATTAATCTCCTGATCTTAATTTGATTTGCTAACATGAATACCCTTTTCCACTTAGTTTTTTTTTTACTTTTCTTTTTGTATATTAACCACGTGAGCTACGTAGACCTCACAAACCGTCTTCTTGCTTCTACAATCGTCGTTATCTGTAACTTAAAAAGAAATCTGAATAATTCTGCTCTATTCTTTCTTACGAAACTTGTTTAACTCAAATGGAATAAAACTGATCTAGTATTCTTCTTTTAATTACCAGAAACAAGCATTACAATCAAATCAAAGTATTCATTTTTGTAACCATTAAGTTTCTCTCCCGTATCCCAAAAAAATAAAAACGTATATTTGTTTTGTTATAATAACCTTTAGAAACCAGAGATACTAGCAATATGTTTCTTCATAGCTCTGTCCTTATGATTATGATTTCTTCCTCCCCTTCCTCCACCCCTTCCTCGACCCCTTCCTCCTCCATTATCCGCTTCTGTAGTAACCTCTGAGTTGTTATTACTCTCATTACTCTTATCTTGCTGTTGCTCTCTGTTCGCCATTCCTCTTCCCCTTCCCCTTCCTCCTCTCCAGTTTCTACCATCCTCTTTTCTATCATTAGCGTTCACGTCCACATTCGACTGACCCTTCTCATCTCTCTGCGCCTGATACTCTGTAAGCTTTCTAACCGCCCCGAGAGGAATGTTTCCTCCACGTCCTAGTCCATGTATCTTATCTGCCTCAGCTTCATTTACCAATGAAGCTTCGTTTGCGTTTGCAACTGCAACAGCGCCTGCCACTTTGTAACTGTAGTTCTTACCATCTTTCACATAGAACTGAGGATTCTTTCTGCTACCCCACTTTGGAGCAGCAGAGGGTTCAGATCCTGCTGATTCAGCTCTGTTACCGAACGATCCACTTTCTTCGGTACCTGATTCCGCTACGCTCAAGCCCAGATCATCAAAAGAATCATCATATTCATCGTCATATTCATATTGTGCAACTAAGGCAGCGTTCCTCTCTCTGTCGGTTTCTTTTCTTGCATCCAGAATTTTGTAGTTTGGAGTATCATCCTTTGGCTTTCTGACAAATCTGCCAACCGTTGTGGATGAGGCTGATGAAGCTGAAAGTGAGGGACATGTTATCGATTTCTCTGTGTAGATATGAGAGCTACTAGTGTCAGATTCGATGAGCTTTCCTTTCCCTTTGTCTTTGCTTCTAAGGGTTGGAGCAGATTTAGGTTGTGGCATTGTCTCCAGTGAAGTATCCAATCGCTGCAAATCTTCATGTAGTGTTCCTTCAAGAATCCTCTGTATAACTTCTTCTGGATTCTGGTTATAGGCTTCAAGACACGCAGCTAAGAAACCGTTCCCATACTCAGGGAATATGTCTTTTATTTGGCTGATTTTGGATTGCATAACTATGGCATTTTCATCCATAAGCTCCTTGGTGTTTTCAACCCCAGTTAGAAGAAGCGGCGACTCCTTCATAGAGGCAGTATCAGCAGAATGCAACATGATCATTGACAAATACTGAAGCTGCTCATCTTCCATAGACACCCATCCTGCATAGAAACCAATAGCAAACTGCTTTAGACCATACTGCTTATAACTCATGGCATTAAGAAACAAAGAACTAGTTTTTGCAGAAATTTAGCACATCAATTTCACTAGCTAACAGTGGAGTTAAATGTGCTGCTTATTTCACCTTCAGTGAACTAAATCTATCCTAACCGAGCATACATTCTAAAGACTGAAACCGACTTTGACATGGAAAATCAGGTAACATATTGGGCGAGAAAATACCTGCATTCTGTAAACTCTTAAGTTTATCAATTATTTTGTAATTCTTCTCAATATTTTGGAGTAATCGGTTCTTGCTTTCCAGTGACTGCTCAGAAAATCCACCTATCTTCCTGAATGTTTGAATCAGTATATCTGCCCTTACCATAGGGTCCACTACACTAGATGGAAACATCTTTGTGACAGCTGGAATCAAAGTTTCATGATTAAACAAATCATTGTTGAGATAACAGATATCTAAGATTTTCCAACATACACTTCCTATCCTTGTTGATAACATGTTTAAGCTCGTTAATATGCCTGAAAGAGAATCATGGTCTCCATCATTGAACAAGGCTTCACAGCCACGATGAAGTGATGGAAGTAATGAATCATGCAACCGAACAAGGCTACGGAGAAGTTCATCCCTTCCATAACTACACAGATGAATTTAGGCTATGATCAAAAGATATCCAAAAAACGAACCAGATATAGATCACTACTAGCAACTAAAGTTCCACTATAAATACTGTTTTTTATCAACCATGAGAAACTCATACTGCAACATAATACAAAATCCAGTAACAGACGATTCATGTCATGAAATCCTTTGTGATAAATGCAAGACTTTGGATGTTACTACTCAGAGTACATCTATAACTGTTTCTCTGTCCTTCAAAAAGTGTTCTCTCACAAAAGAAACTGAAAGATTTAGACAGCAGATGGTACATACCTTGTCTCAATAGGGCATGCCAAGATTAAAGCTGCAGGCTTATAAGCAGAAATGAAAGCATCCAAAGACACAACTCCATCATTAATGAAGTCCATAACCTAATCAGATAGAAAGATACATTAGCACAGATGCATCACATGCCCTCACACTATTAACAAGCAAAATCTTGTTACTCTTTAAAATATGTATTACAGTAAGGGAAGAACTATTTGGCATGCAATAGTTTGAATAGTTGATACTGCTCGTTTAAGATAAGACAAAAATAACACAGAAACACCAGAACCTTAAATGCAAATGCTACTTGTTAACAATGTAAAAGCAATATAACAACAGAGAAAAAATTTCAGGAAAAAAGGAGGGAAATTTACCTCCAAAAGGTCAGACTGGAGTTGTCTACGCCCATGGTTTTCAGTATTTGCGCTTGATAACAACGTCTGCAGACAAGAACAGTTAGGAGAAATACAGAACTAAGGAAAAGAAGATGAAAACTAATCAAAACAAGAAATTTCAGAACAAGAATATGAATTTCAACACGATGTGACTGTACCATATACACACCTCAAAAAACAATTCTATTATATCCCAGAGTGAAGTAACTGAAATGAAATACAAATAAGATACCTCCAAAGATGAGGTGAAACGGTGATGCATTGTGTGCAGGATGCCCAAGAAATGAGACAACATCACATTCAAACTTTCAGGAATCCCGGCTTGTGAAATCACAGCATTCTCAATCTGGGAAAGTGGGTAATTGTATTAGCAAAAGAGTACTAAATTATCTTAGCTTAACCATCTAGTGGCAATTAAGATACCAAGATGTTAAATGTCAGTCGAGCAAAAATCCTATCGCAGTTATGCACAGAGATAAAATGTTCACTCAAGTTTCAGATCAAGGTAATTCTCATGGAATGACTTACTAATGTTTTTGTGAGCTCTGCATTCTCATGTCCATATATAGCACATATATCCAATAACTTTGGCAAGTCCAGCAACTTTTTTTCCTGCAAGAGAACTACAAACAAAACTAGTGAACAGCTGTAAGCTAGAAAACAATCTCAAAAAAATGCCCACAACACACGCCAGGCACATCAATAAGTATACAAGAAGAAAACTGAAAATAACCAGAAACGAGGACTCAGTGACGAACTCAATCCATCAAAGAAAGTCTTGATCAATGTGAAAACTACCCTCATTACCCAATTCTTACAAGAAATCCCGATATATCCCATTCTAAGATTAGGAGAGGCAGCTTACACCGAGGATGAGACACCAGAGAATTCTAGTCTAAGACCTAGTAATTCAAGAGGAATTAGATAATATTAACATTGAGGCAAGACAATCTTTCATTCTCTGTTCATTCTTTTCAGCAGGAAATAAATAACAAGAAGTAAATTCAATTAGCATAGAAAAATAGCAATAAGCAACCTTCATGATCTTTCTGACTGAGGCTATCAGCAGCTCGAGCCCCAGGATCCCTATTAGAGGATCTGCAACAACATATACACAATCTCCTCAAAAAGACTATTCAACATAAACAGTGAAGAAAGTCAATCAAGTTAATGAAACAAACAGGGACTCACATTCTATACAAGACCATGAAAACACGGCGGCATAACTCGAGTTCTCCAACAATAACGCCGGCAACAATTCCCTTAACACCATGAAAAGGGAAATCATACCATCTGCTTCTAAATTGTAAAAAGCTATCCAAAAGATCATGCAACGATGCATCACTAGCCACTGTCATTAATGAAGACAAGTCACATCAGCACAGAAAATGTTGAAACTCAAGAGACCAAAGGAAAAATAGGATGATACTCCATAACCTTGTCTCCAAAATTCTCTAGGATTAAGCTTAAGCAGCCTTGTGAGCTCTCTATTGAGAAGATCCACCACTCCCTGAGACTCCAATGGATCCAAACCTCCATCATCGGCGCCAAGACCGGCAGCTACAGCCTCGTCCTGTGGTAAGTAATTCACGAAATTCCCACCGCCTTGAGCCGGAACTAACTGTCCCTGATCCCCCACCTTAACCCTACTACCACCGGCAGCAGAGACTCTTGAAGTCACGGTGAAGGAAGAACCTGACTGCCGAAGCGAAGAAGAGAGGGAAACGGGAAAAGCGGTAGAGTTTGTGTTAGAGGTAGGAGGAGTTGGATTCATGGGTTTGAGGATAAACTTGTGTTGCTCCGACTTAGGGATGTATCTGTTGTTTTCGTCTTGCCGATTAGAGCGTCGGTTAGACATGCTTGTTTACGATGCGAAGATCGGCGATGGAAGATTTCGGCGGGATGGAGGAGATGCGCAGCCGCAGATATGTATATGCTCTCGTTTCGTCTCGTCGTCCAAGTCAATAAACACATGAACGATTCGGATTCCTTCAATAGCGTTTGCGTTTGTGAATGTTTCAAATTGCGTTTTGATCATTAATGATCTTGTTAGTCAAACTTTTTTAGTTACTCACCAAAACTATTTGATTTACCTCAACGACGATGCGACAGCTAATGTGTTATTTACAAAGTGATATAGAACTCTACTATCTTAACCACAAAAAGAAATCAAAGTCTTCATTTAGGAGCATTCAGCATTTGTATCTTTGGGCAAAATCAAACCGATCAAGCATTCAGAGGAAGAAGGGGTAACTGAAAGCAAGGAACACGTCTCTTGCGAGGGGGGAAGAATAAAGAGATGCCTTGCCCATACGGGACTTGATGCAGGGATCTTTATCACTCCTGCACAACCTCTTTGCTTCAAGTACGATATGAACTCTTGGAGCTGCCAACAAAAAAAAAAAAAAAAAAAAAGTTAGTTTGATAGAGCTATGATGACACATGAAGAAAAAAGGCGCTTTACACTTTTAAATGATTCAGGGTTTGAAAAGTTTATACCCCTTTATGATCGCTGAGGGTTGCAGGAATTAACTGACAAACCTCCCTCTACAAAACAAAATTCCTCAAATCGTAAGCAAAGGACTTGTAGTCAACCATTTGTGGTTCACAGAGAACAAAGACAATGGATTGGAAACTCACTTTGTGCGGCTGTGTATTCGTAAAAGTAGATTTTACGTTCTTCATACCTGTGCGCTTGGTCATATCCAATTTAACTGGCCATCTGCAAGAGGTGAAAAAAAAGATACGAAATGAGAGTTCATCCTCATTGCACATCACTTGATTTTAGAGAAAGTTACACTTTGCATCAAATAAGGGTGAGGTATCGCCACTCACTGAACAGGCTCTGAAGATCCAATGATATATTTGCAAATGTCCGATTCCAATCTCTGTGCAATGATGGTGGAGTAATGAACCCCACTTTTGGACAAAGCACCCTGCCAATGGTACCCTATGTTCTGTTTAGAAGCCTCTGGTCCAGACAACTGTGTCACCGTTGGAGGTAAGGGTGCGGGCGACGGTGGAGAACTAGGAGGAGGAGGGACCAGAGGTGGGTGTAAGTAAGGCAAAGGAGGTGGTGGAGCTTGATGAAGAGGCGGCATCATTTCTGGTGGTGGTGGCTGGGATTGAGGTTGTAGTGGTGGCAGCGTTACAGAGGGTAATGAATGTCCTAAAGGCGGAGGTGGATCCACTTGATCATAATGCTGAACTTGAGGTCCTTGTGTCTGAGAGACTGGATGCACATGAGGGGGCATGAACGGATCTGAAACCTGCTGCGGTGGAGGTCCTTGCATATGTGATGATGTTGCTACAGCATCACTGCCTGGAGATATAAGAGATCTTGTATCCCACGAGCTGTTTGGAGGAGGGTGAATGGGTTGTTGAACAAACGGAGATGGGGGGATTTGAGATGTCGGTGTAACAGGCTGTCCTGGAGCTGGCAATGGCACACATGAAGGGGTTCCTGAAACTGAGGTATGGTGGTCTTAATTTCCTACACAAGTGAAAAAAGCATTCACGGTTCAGGAGAGATAAGAGAAAAAGCTAACCTTCTTGAGCAGAATTCACAAGAATGCCACCAGAAGCAGGCCAGTTTTGCTGAAAGGTAGCTCCAGGAGGTACAGAGTTACAGTGGTTATCCGTACTCATTAAGGGGGCAACATATTCCCCTGATCTACTATCCTGTTTTGATGTGGGAGGTATTTGAAGATGCCTCTCTGGATGACTGTTCAGACAAGAAACTTCCAAATTAAAAAACAGAGACATAAAAGTCAACATGAAGTGCATAACTAAACCAAAATCGGGACGATTCAAAGGTGGGAGAAGATAAAATTCCAAGGGATGTTTGAATATTACTAAAAACGTCAACAGTTCAAAATCATTAAAGAAAACATAGCTTGGAAGAAGCAGAAGACAAACCTTCCTCCTTCTTCATGAGGCAAAGGACGATTGATTGATGCCAAGTGAAATTTACTCTTTTCTCCACGAAAAAACCTGAGATGGGCCATAACAATGGCAGCATCATCAGGAGTATCAAACTCCATAAGAAGAGCATGTTCATAGTACAGGTCAGTCACCATGCGAGGTCCCTTATAAAGGGCTTGCCGTGACTCATGGACTATTTCATCCCTCTCCCATTGGCTAGAGATGCTTCCAATATACAAATGAGTACAATAACCATATGCTACCCCATTCAAAGATCCCCTTGCACCAACTCCTATATCCATAAATTTAATGCGCCAAGGAAACTGCGTTCGCAAATATTCTCGAGCTCTGATTGCGTCAATTATACTTCTATATTCAGCTAGGGAAAATCCTTTCAAGGGATCAAAAAAGAAACGGTCTACTGGGCCATATCTATCCAGCTGAAACCTTAGATGACCTTCAGTTTCATCTGGTCCTAAGTAGCCTAACCATAGCTGCCCTGAAGCCGGATAAATGTCAAAAGCACTGGGGTCCCCATCCAAATACCAAACAATTTGCCCTGATGTAAGGCCATGGGATGCTGCCTGATAAACAGGTGATCCTGCAAGAACAAAATTGTTTTTACGATCAGCAGAGTTACTCCTTAAATCTGAAGGCACTCTTGCAGAAGGAGATGGTGTCTGATGGTTTATTAACCCCCTTGGGACTGAAGATCTACCGCATGACAAGTCTCTCTGGTCAACAGTCTCATAATCCATAGATCTTGAACCTCCAGCATCATAAACCGATCCAGCACTAGAGCGCACATCATTTTCTGCAGAACTGTGAGGTTTAACATGTGAAACTGAAAATTTTCCATAATCATCCTCGTCACTCTCCATTTGACAATCTTCTAAGTTGAAATCTTTTCCAACAAATCCAAAGATTTCCTCTAGAGAAGAAATAGCACTGGATATATCCATGAAGGATGACAGACTGCATATTTTTTTATAGTTACAGAAGGCCCACCTACCAATAGAGGGACTCTTCCTAATAACCTGCATGAAGTATTTTTGAAACTATCAGATTTTCAGCAGTATACGGCCACTACTCATTAGCCATACAGAGTTCCAAGAAAAGAGCAAGTGAATGAAATGAATGACACGGTTGATGCTCACGACAGGGAATAATAACTAAAGCTCTACACAAATAAGAAACAAACAGGAAAGGCAAATGCAACTTATATTGATTCTACACTACTCAAGAGTATTACCATTCCTAACAAGCAGCTCGTTAGACAGTCCAATGTTTCTTGGATCCCATTCAACCCTTCCTCTTCCTTACCAGTGGCCTCTATATTGTTAGAACCTGTCTGACCAGAATTCTTGTCTACTTCAGGTTCATTACTAGCGGCATCAATATCATTAATCTTTTCTGTCATATGAGTAATGAGATACCTCCCCGTGGCTACATCCTCCGTTGATGACGAACTGAAGAATCCGAAACAAGTGGCAACAGATTTTTTAGGAAAGTTGAAGAATACTTTCAGTAAAGCTACAACACGAAACTGGGATAGTTTGATCAAAGATAACGAGTTTGCATCTGAAATTTTTTGCATCAGCTGCGAAATTATTTTGTCAGGATCATGCACCTTCAAGACGCTCTTATCAACTATTTGAAAGATATCTTTCCCCTCAAAGGATAGCACAAAGAAGGTCAACACATTTCTGAACACAGCAGAGCAGATATCCCGAGCCCCTGGAGATGATGTTATCTTTGAATAAGCAGCAGAGCATAGGTCAACTAGACCAAATATACAGGCTTTAGCAGTTTGAAAAGCAACACCATCAGCATCTTGTCCTCCATTTAGTGCTTCCAAGCTGAAGTTATGCATGTCAATGACAGCTTGCACTGCATCTCCAATAGCAGTAGGGCAGTATACTGCATATCGAGGAACAAGATCGGCCACAAGGCGCTTAACACTAGTACAACCTGCAAGTGTAAGCAAATTAACTAAATCATTACGCCAAAAACCATCTCTAATGCATCTATTCCTTTACAGCAAATTACTCTAGGAGGTGTACTTAACAAACTGGCACCCTTTGTTTAAACTAAATCTGAATATTCCTGAGGCAAACTAAAAAATCTACCTTTAAGACTAAATTTTTGTAACTGTCATCCGTTGCACTAATTTTACTCTCATAGACACCCAACCCAGCATATGAATGGAACAACAGATTGAACCAAAATAGAACAGGCTTTTCTCAGATATTAAGAAATAAATAACAGTCCGAATACTGATACTCTCCAGTATTCATATACATAAGGAATCTATAGAAGGGGTAACATTAAATGTAAGGAACATAGGAAAGCTGACACAGTGTGACATGGGCAACAAAGAGACGCTCTAACCATCATCAAGCATCGAATGGTTGATAATCTAATCTCAGCTAGGAGACTCTAGACTACAAATTCTAAATTAAAGGAAAAAATATCAGACTACTAGAAAATGGCTATTCAAGGGATATTTTTCATTTTACATTTGTAGCAAAGAGAATGAATATATCTCACCGTGTTCTTCTCATCTACAACGAAGAGTTTCAGACACAAATGCTAGAGCTAATAGATTGTATTGTAACGAACTCATTTGAAAACCAGAATAATTCGGCTCCTAGCCCTAATCATCACTTAACTCAGTGAACAAGCGCCGACTATAATTATTCTTTATAATCTAAAGATTTCTAAACCCCACATAACTCAAAACAGCAAAAATTGAACTCCATAAAATTGTAAACTTTCAATCACCCAATCGGTAAAACTGAATCGTACGGATGATAAAAGGGAAAAAAACAACGAATGAGAGAAGATAAACCTCTGGAAGCATTGATGAGGGAGCGATAAGTTTGCTCAAGAATCGCAGAGCGTCCGACATCTCTCTGACCAATACATGACTTGAGACGCTTATAACACTCATGCACTCTTCGAATCTCATCTCTATTCCTGCTTCTGGTTTGAATTTCCTCCTGAGATGGAGGCGGCGGTGTCACCGGAGCAGGAAACGAGCTCACCAGCGTAGAAGAGGATGCTGAATCTAGTTGCGATGGCGGAGGCGGAGGATGAGATTCAGGGATTATCTCATAGAGCCGACGCTTCTTGATAGGCTGCTCGGCGCAAGCCATGGCAGCACCGGGGAGAGAGAGAGAGAGAGAGTCGTGGCTTTTGTGTGCACTTGCCTCTTTGTTAGTGTCTCCAGACCTGATAGATCGCAAAGAGGGTCCACGGTGGCGGTCGCGATACGGTTTGGTTTGACTAAGCCAATCACTTTTTATCACATCATAAACCGAACCGAAAGTAGAACCTGTATAGACCAGACCAGACCGCCATTTTCGTTTGGTCATTTTTTTTTTCAAAGTAAAAACCGATTTTATTCTTAAATATTTTGATTTGTTTTAATTGTGATTTGTCTCTTCATTGTCGGTTTTTTCTTTTCATAATGGTTTTAATCTATAAAACATTGAATTTTTACATTGTTGAGTAACTTTAGTTAGAGCATCGGTAATGAATGTTTCTAACAAGAATATTTCAACTTTAAAGATAATAATCATAATAAAAAAATATATTAGTTTAATAATGAGAGTCTTTCACTGCATATACTTATTGTTCTAAAAAGCGGTTTAGGCAGCCGCCTAGACGCCAAGCGGCGCCTAGGCACTAGACCCCTTTAAACCGTTCGATTAACGCGTAAATCGCTTAAATTTTTAAAATATTGGTTTATATTATACGGATAGTTAGATTTAGCAAAATATGCAATAATTAAATAAATTAAACGCTAATTATATGATTTATGAATTATGTGAGATATGCGAATTTAATAAATTATTTAATATCTATGTTTTTATAAAAAAAATGTTATTTAAAAAAAACTTAAAATTACAAAAATTGATATTCTTCACCTTCTTATAATTTAAAATTTTTAAATTATTCAATTTTATAATTTTATTATGTTATATTATATTATGTTAATATATGTGTTTAAATATATATATTTATTATAAAATTACTTAAACCGCTTAAATTGGTTAAAATCGCCTAAACCCCGATTAAACGTTTTAGGCGCTAGGCGGAAAGTCACCGCCCGACTAATGATTAGCGTTTTCTTAAACATTGCATATACTCTTATGTGCACATTGAATTTCAATCTTTTCGCGGTTGAGTTATTATTAAATATGTATTCATTCATCTTCTATCCTGAGACGCTACAAAGGAATAAATACATTTTGATGAATAATGAGAAAATAAAGTCGGCCAAATAGGTATGTTATTCACAACTGAACCAAAAAACCTGGCAGAATAATTCAATTACATCTTTGTTTTAATAATTGCAAGAGGAAAGACTCTTATTTTATTATTCTGAATTGACTTTTTCATATTTGAAAAATATAATTACAAAAAAGTACAAAGTTCTCAGAACCATAATGAAGAAAGAGACAAAAAGAAGTTAAAAGAGAACAATAACAAAAAATATCAGAAGAAACAAACAAGGAGAAAATGGTAGAATCCGAGAGTAGCTCTCTTTAGTTGGGTCCCATTTAGGGATATATATTTTCTAAATGGGTTGCTTTACAAATACATAACTCTTAACTCCTTCACATGAGCCGAGACAAAAGGTTGTGATGGAATCCCATGTCGAGTCCGTTGTAAGCCAATGGTGCGTACATCCATAGATCGTCCGAGCTCAACAGCTACATTTATAACATGTGTATTTTTGTCAGTTAAAACATTATGTTTTGTATATTCTAACAAAAACAAAAAGGCTTAAATAATCTATTATATACCTTAATCTGAAGCTGCAAGAACTTCACGTAATGGACCGCTTCTTCAAGCATCGTGCTTATATCGACTTTTGTCCCATTCGGTACAAGGTTTTGTAGTGTCTTGAGCCTTTCGTTAATCTTTTCTCTTCGTTTCTGCAGTAATGATTAACATGTTAAAAACAGAACTCGTTTACAAAACTGATTAGTTAACTTTAATCACTAATTAAAAGTCATGAATATTTTCACATGTTTTCTTACCCGAGCATAAAGGCTTTGAGGATCAGTAGCTGTCCCTTTAGTGGCTCTTGTTTTGCCTTTAACGCTTGTGACCGAAGCTTTCTCATCATCTGAAATGTTGCTTAGACTCTGACTATATTTCCAATTAGTGTTGCTTTCGTCGACGTTATTGCTTTCCGAGCTTACCCTCTGTTTTTTCTTGGATTTCGAAAGCTCCTTTATCGAGTAAATGATATTTTATTTAGTTTAATTTATTGTATGATAATAATGAATGAAAGTACACTATATATATCACTGATCTTAACACTTACTTGTCTTGTAGCGTCACAGTTAGAGTTAGTTTTGCATAGACTCTCCACGTTAAGTAGTTTCCTCTTAAGAGTTGCCGTTTCTTGGACTTCATTTTGATCCCATGAATCAAGCATGGACGGAAAATTTCCTCTCGGCATTACACCAAACGGGAACATATCAGGAAGCAAGAGAGCATGATGATCCGAAGACAAGACGTTGCTCTGGTAATGATGCATATGATCATTGTAAAGACTAGAGAGGCCAAGGATTTCATCTCGCTGACTCTCCTCCTTGGAAGATGAACATTGATCAAAGTTGAACATCCCCAAGAGAGACTCCAATTCACCATCAACAAAAACGTCCATCGCCCTAATCTTTAAACTCTTGTTTTTCTTCTTTTTCTTCTTTGTTTGTTGGTATGATTGTCCTTGATCTTGTGTAACTATATATATATATATATATATATATAGGTTGGAGACACTTGATGAATGATGATGAAGAGAATATTTTTCTTGATGAAGATTTGGTTATGATGAAGAGAGATCAAGAGATTCTTAAACTGCTGCAATCATTTGTGTCGTGAATTAGTCGTAATTAAATACACGAAATGCGAAGCCATGCATGATGATGAACACGATCAGTCAACTTGTGGGGTCGACAACAACAGCTTCATTCCTTCACGACACATTAATATATTCTTATTAATAACCATATTTTCATCTCAATTCAATTAAATACATATGTAGAAGATGGTAAGAGATTAGTATAATAATGAGAGAGAGAGTTAACATTGGCCACACAAGAGAACGGTGAAGAATAAAGATATAGCCATGTCAATGCACGACTTTTGGAATTATTATTGAAACTTCAACAACATTAAAAGAACAAAAAACAGAAACTTTTTAATCCATGCCGTTTTCAACCTTAAATTACTACTTGTCCAGTAGCTCTCTCTCTCTCTTAGCTAGTTTTATTGAAGGCAGCATGATATATCCGGCGTCGATCGATAACTTGGTTGGGTGAAGCTATGAGGTTTTCATGGAGGATTTTTGAAGCTATGCTTTTCATGAAAGATTTAAAATTTATAATGTATGAAGAAAACCTCATTCGTATAAATAATAAAAAAACCTATGCTGATCTTTCCACGACAATAATTATAGATCACACTCTAAAAGAACGTAATATGGATAAATGAATCGAAAAATGTTTCATTTTACTCAATCTCTACAATTATATACATGGCCATTATGCTTGTAGTTTTTTACTATTATTTTGTCAATTTCTTGCCAATTTTTTTTTTTAAATTCTATTGGGAGGATTTTTCCACAATTTACATTGTAGATGTTTAGATAACATGATATAAAATGGACTCATTATAGTCAATTTTTTCGTTCTAAAGATACAATCAATTGCATTATACAGACAGCATGATACAGAGGGTGAACATAGATTAAGATCATTATATTCCTTTAAAAATCAATTTATACATTCATATGCATTACCAGATACAAGTTTTTAAAGTGCTAGAAAAATAAAACAAATACACATATGACATATTTTCTTGTAATATTTTTTTACCAGAAATGAAGTTACGAAATACCTGTTTACAAAAAAAAAACAAGTTTAGAATGTAAAACAAAAACTCAAATGTGATTTTTAAATGATTATTTCGCGCCAAAGTTTTAGCGCATTGGGAAAAAATATTAGAATTCCTATGATTGTATGTTTTTGGTTTTGTGTTGGGGTCGCTAAACCATTAGGAAACAAACAAAATAAAAAGAGAAAAAGGAAAAGTAAGCCATAATTAAACTAAGGAAACTTTATATGTATTTGGTTTTACATATTAAATTCCGTTGAACTTAAAATTCTTTAGATGCAGAGTAGGGCGAAATTCAACAATTTATATAAACATATATAAATGCTTGGTTCTCAATGAAATATATATATACACATTATTTAATCTAGTTATGGGCATGTGAAATGAATAAGCCAATTTGTATGTATTATAGTTGACTGTTTGCTAAATGTATATTTTTTTAAGTTATCTGAGCTTCTTATCTTTTTGGTCCGGATGGGAGGCAATTTGCTTTATAAGTTATAAAAGGCCAAGTAGGTACGTGCATCGGAAAAATATAAATAAACATTATTAAAAATATTAGGACGGCACAAAATAAAGTTGGTGATCCCGACAAGATGAGATTCAACTCGTTCGTTTGTCTTAAAATCATCCCCACATAAAATCTTCTTTATAAGTTTAAAACAAAAATATTCGAAGAAACTAAAATAACAGCTTGAAGATATGTTCAATTGTCTCTAACTTTCAAAATTAGAGGACGAGTTAAGGACCTAGCTAAGGTACAGTGCATCTTACGGATTTGCCTATCTGTTTCATTCCCTCTTTAAACTGATTACTCCTCTTAACTTTCGAATTCCGTGAATATACACACGGGTTCATGGAATATGTCATTTTAAATTATATCGTTTTTGATACTTAAATTGTATAATCACAGTTTAATTAATTATTAATGAATTGATTAGTGCGAATTATTGTTTTTTTTTAGCATGACTGTTATAAAAAATAAAAATAACAGTAAATTGTTGTGGCATGATTACTGCTTGTTGTCTTGTGTCGCTTAAAGTCAGAATGTCGCCATATTCATATTCCACATTCAATTGAAAAATAATATTTACGTCGTTGGTCCTAAGCGTAAGTTCTGGTCCGATATTATATTAGGATCCGATAAATGAGAAAGGTTGGTAGATTTGAACTTCGAATACGACGAAAACTATACATATATTTATATACGATGGATGACGCATACCACATCTCTCGTTCTCTACAATCAGAATGAGACTGTCAAATTACTATACATGCGTTAATCAAAGTGATAATAAGGTATTTTCTAATATAAAAATATATATATGATGGAATCAAACTGAAAACAAACAAAAAACTATGTGATAACATCTAAATTTCTAATACCTGAAAATCTCAACTCGAATCTGAACACACAAAAATATATATAAATATTCCTATACGGAATGGACCAATGCGGGTTGGTTAATATTAGACCAGCTCCACTCATGCGGAGTTCTTAAAAAATAAAAAATAAAAAATTTATTTAGAGAAAAATTGACCAATAGGAGTAGAACAAATATGTAGAAAAGTCTCCTAAAATACCTGAAAAGTTTCTTACAAGAGATTTTCAACAATAGTTTCTTATTTTTTTTTGCTTTTTCTAATTATATTTATTACTATTTTATTTTAAGAATTCCTCCCAAAATCATCCTATGGAGTTGGCCTTATAAATATTGATATACTGTAGTTGAAGTCAGCTAGGCATTTTTAGCTTTTAGATTTGTCGTTTATTAACTTCATGCATGGTTCTTTTTTTTTCTATTTTGGTTTTAGTGAATTTAGTTTCTTATCTTTTGCGATAAAAAAAAAGAACTATTTGAAAAATTAAGTCTGTATCCATTTAACGTCATGTCGTTAGTCAATGAGCGAAAAGGCCTCGTAACATGTTTTGAAAAAAACATTCATACATGGTCAAATAACCATTGTCGGTTCGAACAAATTGAAGGTTACGTTCTTACAAATTGAAGTTGGTCTTAAGAACTAAAATTTAAAATTTTACTATAATTATGATAATTTTATCAAAGTAACTAGTAGCATTAATATTAAGTTATTAACCATGGATTGAGACTTGAAGTATCATGGGAAAGATTGTAACAATAATGGACCCAAGTTAGAAGAAAATAAACCTTTAAGAAAAAACTTAACAATGGGCTTAGTAAACCAGTTATGATTAGTTGACCTTAAATTTTAGTGGGCTCTACGACCGCGTCGGCGTAATGGAATACTTTTCAGAACCAAAAAAAACAAGCGACAGCTTTTTTAACAAAAGGGAAAAGGAAAAATGAAGGTGTAATCTTAAGGGTGGACACAAATGGATCAAAACATTTAATCCCAACGCGCATTGCCCAAAGAACAACTCCTCTAAGACAATGTAGTATGTACATTGGTTGATCATCTAAGGCACTACTAACCTAAGGCCGTGCTTGAAATTTACAAATTTCAAATCTAACTGCTCATTCCTTCCATAATTTGACTAGTGATCTAGTTATATATGCGAGTATAGTGTTTTAGCCTTCAGCTAAATGAATACTATAGATATATTGAACACCATAGTCATCTCCAGTTTTAATTTATTCAAAAATAATATCAACAAAACAAATGGAATTGGTATCCTTGTGTTTGGGCAATGAGATGCCTCCGTTCTCTTCATATTGTCAATAATGTTTTTGAGAGTAATTGCCAAGTTCTTGTTGCTTTAACTAGCTCCTCTGATAATTGTGTGTTGTTTTGTGTATGAGTTAGACGATTTCAAGAATCTTACGCACTCTTTTTCTATCTTTTTATGTTGTTTTTTTTTTATTCCACTTCACACCAATTTATGTATTGATTTCTTTGCAAAAGACAATCACTTTTGAGTTTGTCTTTGAACTTTTATATTTTGGTTTGAAGTTTGGTGTGATAGAGTTTTTTCCAGAAGGCAACGCGTGACGCCATGACCCATGCATGATGACACGCCGACAATTACAGTTTGGGTTCTCTGCATCACATATCAATCCACCTCACAAGTTACATGTTTTCCTTTATACACAATTTGCGCCTTATCTTTTTCATTTTTAATTTTATTATATCACAATTTGACCCCCAATTAAAAACAAAGAAAAAATTGTTTCTTTTGTACTGTTTGAACTATATAAATTAAAAAAAAAAAAAAAAAAAACAGGAATGCATACCACAGCGACAAAACAGGAATGCATACCATCAAGATATGAAGTAACTATAGAATTTTTATGTATTATATTTAACTGAAGTGACTGGTAGACTTATTTTATTATACTCAAGGAGGCTGCTGATATTAATCAAATATCTCGAAATCTTAAAATATCGTCTCAAACAATTACGCTTTAGTAACACATCACTAAGTTCTCTACGCATTGTTTATACTATAGATACGCTTTAATTATTAAAGATAGAGAGATACGTCGACTATTGTGCGGTGTTTTAAACTTCTCAATCTGAATTTTGAATTTCCATCATCTTCGTACTATTTTAGCCACAACTCAAATGCCGTTTTCCGGTTTAGTGTCAGCGTCAAATATAAAGTAAACCGGACGGTTTGAAGTTTGCCGCGTTAAGAAATCAGACAAGAAGAGTCAAATGTCGTTTCGTTTTCGTTTTAGTCAAAATGTAGTTCGTTTCCTACATATGAGAAGATATGATGACTGTCACAATAATAATAAATTAATATCAACAAACATGTTTGTTGGTTCCTTCGATAATAAATTATTAATTTTTATTTCAGCTTGTGGTTTTGACCGTCGAAACTTGTAAAAGTCTTTTATTCATGCACCGTCTCAGCCTCTGATCAGTCCTTACCTTTTCAAAATGAATAGTTGAACACTGTTTAAAAGCTTTGAATGGGTTTTTAGATTCTTATTCCTGTCTTTTAATGACACCCAATAAAAAAAAGATCAGTCGAATATTTATCTTACAGGCTCTTAGAAGTTTACATTCCGATCGAGCAAGGTTGAATCATTATTTTAGTCATAAGCCGGTTAACTTATTTGCGATGAATGTATTTCTCCTTACTAATTCGCTCAATTTCTTGATTTATTAGGGAAAAAAAAACGTTTCAAATGAATTTTCTGTAGATATTTCTGAAGAAAGGAGTCTTCCAATTCCAAATCCATATTGGTTAGTAGTTATGACTTTCTATTCTTTTATTTGTCAACTAGTTAGTAGTTATAACAATTCATCTTCTTTAAAAGTAAAAGAAATAAAAACTGAAACGTGTATACTACGATGACCATCCATGTATACAGAAGAAACTCTAGACTATCTCAAGGCGGCATCACTAAGAAATGAAGAAAAAGTCTTCATAGCCGACCTCTTCCTTTTAAGCACACCACTTACACACGTGTACTAGGTCAAACCAAACGTGCCCAAATTATTTTCCGAAAAAAACATTTGGTCCGCGTATTTAAATGTACCACAAAAGGATTTTTAAGAAATTAAGTAAAATAAAGTAATTATCTAATCGCCACCCTCACTTCACACACTTTCCCACCACTTGTCACGCAACTTCCTCTCTACACTCCACCTACTATATAATTTATACACACTTACATTTCTTCTTCAACAACACTTCCTCACATTTTTATTCATTACCAAACCTTAAAATTCTCCAAAGACAAAGATCTTCAGAATCTTTTTTTATTTTTATTAACTAATGGCGCTCGATGCTCTTACTTCACCAAGATTAGCTTCTCCGGTTCCTCCTCTGTTTGAAGACTCTTCAAGCTTCCATGGCATCGAGCACTGGACCAAGGGTAAGCGTTCTAAGCGATCCAGATCCGATTTCCACCATCAAAATCTCACTGAGGAAGAGTATCTAGCTTTTTGCCTTATGCTTCTGGCTCGCGACGGCAACCGTCGTCATCTTACTGCTCCTCTTCCTCCGGCGGCAGAGAAGACGGTGGAGAAGTTGAGCTACAAGTGTAGCGTCTGCGACAAGGCCTTCTCTTCTTACCAAGCCCTCGGTGGCCACAAGGCGAGCCACCGGAAAAACTTATCACAGACTCAATCCGGCGGAGGAGGAGATGATCAGTCAACGTCCTCGGCCACAACCGTCGTGATTACTGGAAGCGGGAAGTCACACGTTTGTTCGATCTGTCAGAAGTCGTTTCCTTCCGGTCAAGCTCTCGGAGGTCACAAGCGGTGCCACTACGAAGGAAACAACAACAACAGTAGTAGTGTGTCTAATTCTGAAGGCGCGGGGTCCACTAGCCACGTCAGCAGTAGCCACCGTGGATTTGACCTTAATATCCCTCCGATACCCGAGTTCTCGACGGTTAACGGAGACGACGAAGTCATGAGCCCTATGCCAGCGAAGAAGCCCCGATTTGACTTTCCGGTCAAACTTCAACTTTGAAGAAAAAAACTACTTAGACGTTAAGAATTTTTCATTTGCTAGTAGGCTAGTACTGTTGAGAGTTCTGTAGGAATTTGTTGACTGTACATACAAATTTCGACATTGATTGATTTCGATTCTTGTTGTTCTTTCACTAAAAAGTATTCAACTTATTCTTTAGCACATAGTAATTATAATCGATACGCGTTTTGAGTTTTATCTGAATACTATAAAGTGATACCAATACCAATACCAATACCACTACAACTCTGTTTTTGGTTCTGTTTAATAAATTTTTAGTTTCCAATACTACAACCCACGCGCATATTCACATTTTGGAAGTTGTAAGCAAATAAAAAGATGCGACCTTTTTCACAAAGGAATGCCAAAAAAGCGCTTAACTTTTTTTCAGTTTGAAATAGCCTTTCTGTCGACGTGGTCATGTAAACTTCGTGCAGTGTTCAAGCTAAAGCGAAAAACGGCACGATGTTTCTCATCGGAACCTCCCTTAATAAAATCTTGCGCAATTTGAAATCGTTTTCTTATAAACTCCTCTTCGTTTGAAATTTTGCCATTGGAACCGCGAGTTTTCTCAATGGATCTCTCCATTGTCAAGCTTGAAGATTCTAAGTGCCGTCTTGCTCTGTAGCCGGATCATCTTGATTTTTAATTCACAATAATTGTCTCGTTAGGGTGAATATATGCGCATTCTGGGGATGACCTATACGCGTCCCAGGCCAATCTGATTCGAGATAACGAAGGTTCGTTCTGGAATGTGCGGAAAATATCATAGGGGAATGTCTATTGGTAGCATCATGAAGATATATAGGACTAGTCTTCGAGTTGTTTCGTTTAGGTATTTTAACTCATGTTGATGGATGCAATTGGATTTTTAGTCAGGCTAGATATTGCGTTGGTGATCTTGATGATGCTTTAGTGATGATTGATTAGTCATTTAAATAACAAATGGAGCATACTCAACATTGATTTTAGTGATTGATTTTATCTTCTTCTTTTTTCACTGCAATTATGAAATTTTCAGTATCACCTGCGACAACACAATGCTAGTTCATATCTTTTGTTTCCTTTAACTATAACACACACACTATTATTTTTGAAGGAAACAACCAGTCCTCGAGTCAGCAGTATGCCACAAGGGATAATGGTAGTTTTGGAGATGCTAATGCCAACCTTCATAGGCAGAATATACTTGAGAGCACTGAGATGAAAATAGCAACAACAATCTGTTCTAAGCAATGAGAACCAAGAATTAAAACGATTCTCATTTACAGCACAACCCGCCTCAAGACCATTGTCAACCAGGTAAACTCTGAGAGAATACTTCCCATTTTCCACAAGCAAGTAAGTTGAAGTCTATAAACAATCCTATTGGTAATGATTCAGAAATAACGCAGCCTCAGTGTATGAAACTGCCAAAGATGAGTAACCAAGAGGTTCATGTTCGTACGCCAGCATATATTTGTGAAATACTTAATATCTTGAAAGCCCACCAACTCGGCAAAAAATAGAGAGATGCAGCTTCTTACCCTGTTTCATAATTTAAGGTGGGGCTTTATATTCATGAAATGAGTTGGTGCTCTGATAGAAGACTCTCGTTACATTACTTTTCTGTTCTTGTTTACAGAGAAAATAAATTACAGAGACAGAATTCGTACGACATATTCTGGCTGTTGTAGATGACAAGTAGACATTCAGATGTTACTCAGCAAACTGCAACGGGTAATCATTCTTTAGCATTATTCTGTGTCCCACATGGACTGTTATTGCGTTTTTTTTTTCAGTGATAGATTTATGTTAAACGCTTTACTAGACTTGAAACAAAATTAAAAGCTATGTATATGATGAACATGTGATGAGAAAGGAACCTCACTTCTGAACCTTACTAAAAAGAAAATAGCATAAACATTCTCACTTGAAAATTGCTGCATTACCAAGTCGATTACCACAGGTAGTATTGAGTGGTATAGTAAAAGCTGAATACTTCTTGGTTTGTAATTGTGGCTAACGGTTTCAGATGAACTATATATGTAACCAGGGAAATAAGAATATCAAAGTACATGGACCCCCAAATCATCACAAAATGTCATCTGCATCTGCTGGTATATATGATTTAGCTGATGCCATTTCTTTTGTAATTATCATATAACTTCTTAACTTTCGGGTAGATCTTACATTATGATTTCCATGTTGCATACAAAAAACAATCCCTGATATAATCTTTAACTGCAGACATGTATGCTCAAGAATCTCATCCTCGTGGAGTTCATGTTAATCAACTACTGCCTTCTACAACTTCAGGCACCTTAAGCAAAACATCATTTTCAGTGTTCTTAGCAGAAACTAATAAGATTCTTATTCCATTTAAAGTGATACCACTCCTAAGCATGATCAAGATGCTAAGTACATCCTTATTTCTTCTTTCTTCTACGACAAAAAGAAAGCTACTTGTTTTTTCTAATTTTTGCCTGATTTCTTCATGTTGGCTCCGCCGTGTCCATAAGCTCCACCTCCTCCTCCTCCACCGCATGAACCGCCACATCCACCGCCGCCGCCACCAATGATGACTCCACCACCAATACCACCCGACCCATATCCCGGACCACCTCCGTTGCCTCCATCCCAACCCAAACCACCACCGGACCCATACCCACCACCACCACCAAATCCACCACCGACCACAGCACCACCACTACCACCTCCATAGCCGCCAGCTGTGAGTTCACCCTTAAATTCGGTTACGTGTGTATTACTCTTTCCTATCTCACTGGAGTGTGCTTGATTCCTCATGAACGCACTTTCTCTAGCAGCCTCGGCAATCATATGACCAATGAGGCATAGATACAAGGAAACTAGAAACCAAAACACCACTCTGGCCATGGATGGCTGCTTAGTGACAATTTTCTTAAACTTAGAATCTGAAAAAGTAAGTAGTAGGACTTGTGATTGAATAATACACAGCCACATACATCACTATTTATATATATATATATATATATTGGAACATAATACAAAGGTGAGGGTACGCAGGAGAGAGATGTGCGTATATGGTGACTCAACAGAAGGGGTTTCAGTTCAGTTGATGGGTCTGAGTCGCATGATTTTTCCCACACTACTTGTTGCCTTTTTCATTATTCATTATTCATTTTTGCAGTGTCAACCATTTAAAAAACAAAAAAAAGGTTTCGTCTTACAAAAAAATGTGGATGAGACTCTTGTATCCCTCAATGATGAATGATCTGATTTATAGAGAAAATGGAAAATGACTATAACCATTCATATTCCTAAAACTTATTACATAATTAAAGTATGATTATCGCATGTTTTATTCGTTAACCATAGTTTTGATTACTAATTCGTAATAATGCCAAAAATAAAATAAAAATAGACTGCACATTGAATTGGGTTTGTCTTGAACAAATTACAAAACGTAATACTGTATATTATTCGCACGTGCGCGTGGCTGTAACGAGAGGCCGTAATTTGGCAATCGATAAACGTTTCTTAATCTTTGAATCCATCGCCATTTCTTAATCCACCATTAAGCTTTCTGGTTTTCTTGTGATCCTCCAAGGTTTTATATTTGTTTGTTAGGAAAATTTTAGTTTTCTTTCGCAAAAGATGACGACGAGTTTGGATCGGTGGGAGAAGGATCCTTTCTTTGCCGCTGCTGAAGAGGTTCAGGAATCTGCTGACAGGTTGCTTTTTTTTTTTGAATCTTAATCTCTCAGTTTTGGATTTGAATCTGTGAAATTACAACTCTCATTGTTGGTGATGTTAACGTCGAATTTGCCTGTTTGCTTTAAATTCCATAGAATTAGGATTCTGATTAATCAAAGTTTTGAGATCTGGAAATCTCACAATGTTATTGTTATTGTTGTTGTCGTTGTCGTTATCATCATCTTCGATTCATGTTTAGGATGGAGTCAGCTTATAGAACATGGATTCATAAGAAACAAGGATCTTCAAATTCAAATCAATGGGACTCTGAGCAGCTTCACAGAGATCTTCACGCTGCTCTTGGAACCACCAAATGGCAGGTTTCTTTCTTTCCTTACAACTCGATTCTTAATTTTGTTTCTTAGAATGATTTATCCTATTGAACCTCTAATTTATTTTTGCTCTAGTTAGATGAATTCCAGAAAGCTGTTCAAACTAGCTATGACAATCGTTTGAGTGATGAAACTCGAAATAGACATCGCGAGTTTACTTTTGCCATGGAAGCTCAGGTCTCCAAAATCGAGAAATCTCTCAAGGAAGCTGCACTATCTGATGGCAAAGGAACTCCAAGATGGGTTCGTTTAGATGAAGATGATCGTAATGAGCTTGCCTTGTTCTTGACTGGACCATCTCATCCTCAGATGAAACAACATAGAAGAGCTGCAAGTGCTACTGCTGATATCACTGCTTGGAACATTGCAGTTTCTGAGGATGGTTTATTGCACAAATCTTCTGATCAGCCATTGGTTCGACCTCCGCGGAAAGTACCTAGCGTCTCTGGCTTCCTAAACTATATGGACCCTGGATCCAAACATTGTGTTAGAAAGTGGAAGGCTTTAGATCGTCTAGGAGACTCTGATGCTGCGTTATTACCTATCCAAGCCAACCAAGTAAGATCGATCCATCCATATGTCTTTAACCACAAGAGTTTTCCTCCTGCTCACTAGGAATCTTTACTAATAAGGCCATTTTGTGTTTCTCAGCAAGTCCTGAATGGCTGTTTTGAGAGGGGGAAAAGTTGTATGGAGTGTGAGGAGGACTGTTATGAAAAGCAGCTTCATGGTTGGTATGGAGCTTTACAGAGGCAACTTCAACGGTCTCAGTATCGAATGCGATGTAGTAAATCGGTTCACGCTGCAATTTGGATTCTTCTTTTAGTTTTTCTTATCGGTAATAATTTAGTGAATCGACGACATCATGCATGTTTTTAGAAAACAAAGCTTGCATCCCTTTCAAGTAAGTTTTTGAGATGACCTATTTTTGTCTTTGTCATTGCAGTGGTAGTGGCAATGCATACAATGTAGAAGAGAGGCATGGAATACGACGTTCGAGAGATGAATTTGGAAAATTAAACTATATTTACTGTACAGTTAGTTCCACTGTTTTTGGTAACATGGAAATGCATTTTTGGTTTGATTCTTTGAAACGGGTTTCACTGATAGACATTATTAAACAGTCTTTACAACCTATCCGAGTAAACACTGTAGAGTTTATTGAGTAATTTGGAACCAGAAACCCAAGATTGAAGATTATTCATGGTAAGTGGAGCATTGTGAAATGACAATTCAGAATATAGAAATGCAAAATAATTATTACAATAATGTTGAAGATAGAAGAGAAACAGGTTAAGTGGATATGTTGTCCACCTTAGCATCACGTTTGTGGGTTGTATCTAACTGGATGCCTTGAAATGTAAGTCTAGAAGATCGGTAGTGACTCCCAAAGGCAGTCCCGAAACCCCAGCCGAGGCCCAAACCCACCCCGCAACCGCCACCTTCAAATACAGTGTAACAAGAAATTTTAGCATTACCCAGCTTAAGTGTAAGCCTTTTGTTTTGAATGCTTACCTGCACCAACGCCTAAAATGTTCAAAGGCATTCCTGAAAGAAAGCAACATATATCTCCAATTAAGTTTCCAAAAGAGTATGAATCCATCAAATGAAATGTAGCCTAGAGTTGCCATCATACAATCATTTCCATAGGAATATCTAGGAGGTTCAGTGTTGGCTATAGATTCATTTGAGTAATGATGAATAATCTCACTGACAAAATTCCTCCAAAAACTATGATATCATGATGATACTAAGGAAGCAGAGCAGAGTATTGTTACCAAATGGAAATGATTCAGCATTCCATATATAATTCAATCAATTAATTTGTAATCTCGTCACAGCTCAGTCTGGATTTCAGGTAAACTCAAAAAAAAAAAAAAAAAAAAAAAATAGAGAACGAACCTCCAAAACCCCATCCAACGCCAAATCCACAGCCAACACCGAACCCTAGTTATTCCAACACACAATTATGAGTCGAAATCAAATAGAAAATGGGGAGCAAAGAATTGAGAATGGGCATTACCGAATCCAACACCCACTCCGGTGAAGTCAGAGAGCACCATTTTCTTCACTAGATACAGAAACTAATTTACACAGATCGGAAATGGAGAATTAACGGAAGGTATTTGTTTCGTTTTTGCTGAATCTGCCAGATTCCTCTCGATACGGTACTCTATCCCCTCCCACCAAGAGACGAAGGTAAAGACGATTTGTTTAGCGACGTACCAAATCAATCGAACCGGTTAACTAATGAACCGCCCCATTTTTTAATGAAAAAAAAAAATCGACAATGGATTCATTCCACTATTCCCAGTTAATTTACTCAACATAAGCAAAATACATCTTTGTAAAGATATACAACCTACATTACATTTTTGAAAACCAAACTCACATTTAGGTTTTGATTTTTGAGTGGTAGAAACGAACGAACAGACTCGTGGTACTCGCCATTTCTAGCACTGCTCTGTGAACTATATAAGTTGGATGACAAATTATAACTTTCCAAAAAACAAAAAAAAAGGTAAAAATTTCAGGCTATTAGGTGAATAGATAGATGAGAAGAGCACATGGCTGATTCTTCTATCAAGCATTTGAAACCGTATTACAAAAGAAACTGGAATGACTTACTAAGTTCATAATGAAAATAGACCTCGAATTATACACATTCCTTTACCATTATGCGAAGCAAAGAGAATTAAATTCTCCTGCGCTCTATTTACATCTATCTTTAACGAAACTTCTCCTACATAGCTTTTCTACAAGAATTTTTTGTTTCAACAATAGAAAGTAAAATAACCGATCTAGGGATTGTTTTGAATGAGTTATACACATTGATCTCCTTGTTCTTGAGCTGAGATCATCCATTTTTTCTAGCGGTTTCCTACTGAACCGATAAATGTCTTGATTTTGGGGCCTTGAGATAAGTCTTCAACGTGGGAATCAAATCTGAGTTCAGAAGGTGGAATGAAGCAATCCATAGACAAGCCAGGAACATTGAACGCGATTTCATCGATCACCCATGCTTCTTGCATTGTGGTCTTAGTGTTATGTCCTGATGCCATATCTCCAAACCTTAATAGTGTAGCCACGGATCTACCCGAGTGAGCTATCATGATACCTTCTACGGGTTTGTAGTCTTCTAGGTATGAATTGATGGTTGTTTCCCAGTAAACCGCTTCACCTCCAATGTTTTGGATTCGGGTGAGCTGGGAGTCTTCTAAGTGAACAAGAAGACCGGTTTTTTGGCTGAAGTAACCGAACAAAGTATGTCTTATGGTCTCTGATGCCCCTTCACTTCTAGCTTTGAGTGTTGCTGGATCTGCACATAGCTTAAGAATGAAACAGTCTTCTCCATCAATCTTTTTCTCTCCTATGCACCTTGCATTTGCAAACATGTACGCAGTGGTTCTCGGGTCAAGTCCCTGAAAGCACACAACAGCAAACAATTTAATTATGAAAGCAAAGAAAAAATGCATGTGAAGGCTTCTTTGAGACCAGAGGTCTAACCTGAAGAGCTCGTCGTAATGGTCTAACCGGACCTTTTGCAGCATGAGGTCCAAGCCATGGTGTATGCCTCCAAACAAGCTTCCCATCACAACCTGCAAGGACTTTGCTCCCACCAAGAACAAGCTCCATATACCACATATCAGGATTCATATGCCACAACACAAATCCTCCAGACTCAACAGCTTTTGAGGAATAATTCTTGCTCTTTGAACCCTTAGAGCCTGTCTCAAACTCTGAAGCCATCGTCCTGATTCTTCCCATAACATATCCATTTTGCACAGAACTATGGAGCTTTTGACCACCTGAGGCAGCCGTATACTGCTGAAGTATGTACTGTGCAGAGGAGGTTTCCTAAAATTCAAGTATTAGTAAGAGTTATTAAGGCTTCACTGTCAACACAGTTAACACAAAAATTCATAATGTGTCTTAGATTACTCTTTTTCTTCTAACTGAAATTTAATTGAACAATCAGAGAAAAATATCACAAATCTCAATTAATTCCGCAGTTCTTCTCCATAAATTCGAGTAAGATTGCCTTAATTTGAGGTAAAACAGTGGAATTAGCTCACTCACCATGGGAGTATTCTTGATGCTGAGGTGTGGAAGAAGATCCAAAGCACTAACGTGCACAGGACCTAGTGGTGCGCCAAGAACACCAAGCAAAAGCCTCAGATCCGTTCGTTTAAAGTCCGAAGACGACGATACTGAAGGCGGGGCCACCGGAAGCTGACATTTCATCCAATTGTACCAGCGTCTCTCAAACCTAGAGTAATCACCACTACTTCCAGAGTCTTCACCATCTGGATCAGGACCTTCCCTAACCGGAGCAAGCATCTCAGACATGTGGCGGTCCGGCTGCGAGACATAACGACCTTTCCGGCGACGGATGATGATCGGAGAGACGCTTCTGACAGGACTTTTGGATCGTGATCGACGGGAATGTGACTTGGAGAACAAGCCGTGCTTCTTATCCATACTCGAAGAAGAAGCAAGTGTTGGTAGTGGAAGATGAAGATGATTATTTGGTGTGCTAAAGCTTCAGTCTAACTAACAAACAAAAAAGGAGAATTGTTTGCGTTGAAGGGAAGGTTTGCATTATAAATGTCGAATTTAATTCGTTAAGAATTTAGATGCTTTGTTTAACTATTTCTTTTGAAAATTAATTAGCAATTTCCCGTATTCTTTTTTATATTATCTGGAAATTAGCTGCTTCGCATTATATATATATATATATATATAACTATATAATAAAAGACAGTCCGAAAGTCTCAATTTTACACGTACTACATATTGTAGAAGAAGACAACGATTTTTTATTTATTAATTTTAATAAATAGCAATTCATACCAAAAAAAATTAAAGTAGATAATAGTTTTTTTTTAATCGAAGATCTCATGTGAAAGTGAAGACTAATGTTTGTAGTATGTACAATATCGGATATTCTTGTCAATTAAGACATCCTCAACGACTAATTATAATTGAAATCATAGTAAAAAAAAAAAAAAACCTGAATCATGATTCCTTAATCCAAGAATGAATCTTTCAACTATTAAATAGATTTTTTCCACAAAATATATATACATTATATTTATAATACTTTATTGAAAAAGCAGCCTAAATTAGTGAGCAATTAGCCTTAAGGAACACGAAAGGCATGCCCTTAGAGATGGAAATTAAAGTCAAAACAAGGCAATTGAGCGTGGATGATGCTAAAAGCAAGATATAACACAAGTATGGTGTGCATGAGCATAAATCACAATAGGGTCAACATACACACAAATGTATAAAAATAGTCTTTACTTTATGGAGTTTAAATTGTTCAAGGGTTGATTCATATGGGACCAAATAAGAATGGTTCTTTTCTAAAGATAGATGAGTATGTTTAATTTTTAGTCATTTTCATCTCAAATAACTATTTTCGATAATAGCTCTATACTCTCAAGTAAAATGATAAATATGTTATCAAACAAAATGAAATGATAATTAGAAATAATTATGCTACATTATACAATATTCATTCAAATTAATTTGTAGTTTAATATATAACCACTTCATTATCATAGAAGTTAGAACTCGAAGTTCACTCTACATATTTAGTAATGAAGAAGCCTATGGCAGTGACCCACTTGAGCAGACGATCATTACAGCTTTTTGTGAAAAAAATTGTGTGATTTTGTGGTAACTACTAAGAAGAAAATAAAGTGCATAGAAATGATGATAAAATATTCTCATATCGTCAACGTGAGGCGGGAAGTAACGGTGAGATTGGGCTGAGAACATAAATGAATATAAAATAAAAAGGAGTCGGTGTATGTAATTATAAATGGTGATGATAAACGCTGAGCATGCGAGTTTGGTCCATTGATAATGACAACTTTTTTTGCAAACAATTTACAGAGAGACCCAAAACACACATATTTTTTAAAAAAGTCGTATGGACATTACTTAACATAAATGATATTAATCTGTTTGATAATTCACTGATCTTATGAATCATTAATGGTATCGGGGTTTTCTCCATGCTTATTGTATATTCAGGTTTTGTTTTAGAACTATTTATGTCATAATTAGTGCGGTAATATGTTTTGTTAGATTTGCCAAGACGAATTCACAAGTAGAATGTAAATTCGAGTTTTATTTTAGAACTCTAGATGTAATAATGTTCCTACGATTAGATTTTTAAAAACACGATATTTATATTCAAATCTCGTGTTCATACATTTTACTGCAAAAGTAATTGGCCAAACATCTAATGACCTACCATTCGATTGGACATGTGTCCAAGGTACAAATGCACAGGCCGAATTAGATGATACAAAAATCCAAATGCTATTGATCAGTTCAGAAGCCCAATTGATCGACCAGTGACCAGTCAATGAAATATCATCTTATATTTCATAGGTTGGCCAACAATATGTAAAAAAAATGCTACAATTCGTAGTCAATCCATGAAACTTAATGAAAGTCATACGTTGTATTGTATTGTATCATTCATTCATTCAAGTCGAATGTAGCTAAACCACCTACTGACCCATCATTCGATGTTTGTTTATGTCATATTATTTACCATTCTACAACTAATGATATGGCCATAAGGGTCTATGTTTGTTTATGTCATATTATTTACCATTCTACAACTAATGATATGGCCATAAGGGTCTATGGTCTATTTGTCATTCATGAAGAATTTTAAAATATGTTAACTTCTAGTTCTTTTGTATATGCGGAAACAGACTAGTCACATATACGGACACAGACTACTGACAAAATGGTGTGACCAAGTGAAGTAATGGTTAACTCATGTAGTTCTATGTTTGCCTATTGAAAGGGTTTCTGGTTCGTGAACGTTTCGAAATATCATTGTTTATGTAATTATGTCCATATTTAAAGTGTTCCCGGTTATTATTGATATTATACAGTAGTGTGTTTAAATTGCGTTTTATTAATTCAATAATTATTAAACTGTGTTTCTCTCAAAAATTTAAATTATAATTTAATAAAATAATTATTGAAAGTTTTAATAATATAAATAATAATATTTTGGTCTTTAACGATTTTATATGTATTTAATAAAATAAAATTTATTGATAAGACATATATTATGTAAAATAATATCTATCAAAAATCAATTTTTAAAATATATTTTAAATTCATAATATTTGTTTAGATACAGTATTCATTTTCTGTATGTTTATATTCATATGTAATTTTGATTTATGGTATTAATTTTAGAATAAAAGAATATTGAGTAATATTATTAAACAAGGTAGAGTAATATATTGATATTAACTGTATAGTTTTAGTCAGTGAAAGAGTGAGATAACATTTTAATATATATATATATATATTATGTCATGTTTGTAAATAACAAAGAAGCTTTGAGTCTTTAACTAAAGCTTTGTGATGCATTGCTTGCGTTATGCTGTTGTAAATGAATGAAGTGATGACTAAGTTTTGATACTCTTAATTTTAACAGAAAAATGAATTATTAGTGAATGAATAAATATATACTGAAACCTTTTCTTATGCAAGTTGCTAAAACTGTCATTAGTTTTCGCTCTTAATTTTATTAAATTATTAATGGAACGTAACATGCTTTCGTTACAAAATCACAAGAAGCGACTTAAACTGTTCCTAAGAGAGGTTAATAGCTAAATATGCAGACCATCTCTAATGGTGGCGTTCTTCAGCACAACGGTGATGCCTGATCTTATGTAAAACCCTTCCTCTGGCCTATCTCCTTCTTCCACTCCCTGCAACAAACCAACATCAAACAACTAATTCTTCGAAATTTAATAAAAAAAGATTTATGAAAACATACATCTGCATTCGCTATCACCACATTCTTCCCAATCTTGGCGTTCTTGTCGATGATACAGTTCCTGTATTTGCCAACACAAGCAAGAAAATGAATGCTATAGGAAAAATGATTCAAAAACTTATCAGAGGACTCTGCTTTCTTTCGGATATAGAAAGGTCATACCTGATTTTGGTGTCCTGGCCGACCCCTACTGGAACTTTCCCTTCAGCCAGTAGAGATGCAATTTCAGCTTCGGTTTGGTAGAAGTCAGCTCCCATCATCATTGTATCCTGAAGCTCTACACCAGACTCTACACGTGATCGTATTCCCACAATAGAGTGTTGCACATTGCATTCTCTCAAGAAGCATCCATGTGAAACTATAGAGTCAAGTATCTGCGATTCCAGAATGATTTATAAAATGTAAGATCGATGAATCATGAACTGGAACAATGGGATAAACAGATTCAAGAAATCGTACCCTGCATTTATCAACTTTGGTAGGTGGCAAGAACCGTGGAGAAGTGAAGAAGGGTGTTTTTGGATCGTAAAACTGGAATTTAGGAGGCTGCCAAGATTGAAATAAATGGCATGGTTAGGTTTTACAGAGTCACAACACTGTTTTGGTCCTTCTAGAGATAAAACAATAGTTTCAAGCAAAAACCTGTTCTGTGAGAGCTAGATTGGCATCAAAGAATGATCCTATGGTTCCAATATCCTCCCAATAGTCATTGAACAAAAATGCCTAGCCATTCCAATTTTGAATGTAGCAGCAAGTTAATAAACATAAGACAACAAAATAAAGGTTAGGGAAGCACAAATATTGATTGATGATATAATATGTTTTAAACAGAAAAAGACCTGGACGTTATGCTCCCTAACTGCCAACGGAATGATTTCAGAACCAAAGTCATTGGATGTAGGATAACTTGATCTTAGAAGCTTTAGCAAAACCTCTTTTCTAAACATGTAAACACCCATCGATGCAATGTAAGGGGATTCCGCAGCTTCTTTTGGTGGTAACCCAAGAATTGAAGTGTCAACTTGCTGAGATCACGAAAAACACTAAGTTCCCATAACGTTCTAAGAAAGAAAATGAGTTGAGTTTAACTTGCATAATGAACGTTTTGGTAAAGAAAAGAAGCCATTACCATTGCCTTTAAGTCATCTCCCTTTGGTTTTTCCGAGAATTGAACGATTTGTCCAGACTGGTCAATTTTAAGCAGCCCAAAATCCGAAGCACGGCTGTGAAAAAGGAGAAACCCGAATAAGTTCACCAAAATAAAAGTAAGGCAAGAACACGGTTAATGATCCTCAAACACACCTCGCATCCATGGGAAGACAAGAAACTGTGATATCAGCATTTGATTCAATGTGCTTCTGCAAAGACAAACAATAAATGAAACAGAGTTTACATGGAAGCTCAGTGCTGAAAAAGAAGAAGAATAAAACTAACCTGCACAAAGTTCATGTAATCCATCCGATAAAGATGATCCCCAGATAAGATTAAGACATGTTCCACATTCTTTGTCTTAGCATCCTGCATAAACACCGCCAAATCATGTTTCCAACATTGTTAACTGTAAGAAAAAAAAAATACAAAAAAATAATACCTCAAAGACCCATATAAATTGCCTAACGGCATCAGCAGTCCCCTGAAACCATTTCTTTCCTGCATCTCCAGAAGTTTGGGTTGCAGCAAGAACCTAATCATTCGCAGAGGAAACGCTTTAGTTGCAAATAAAAACACAGTAAGATAAATCTAGTATATGGCAGGTAATGCTATCACCTCAACAAAGCCATCACCAAAATTGACTCCATTGCCAAAGTTGTAAGTGCGAGAAAGGTGGCGATTGAGAGAGAAGGAGTTGAATTGAGTTAAGATGAAGATCTTTCTAATACCGCTGTTGATGCAATTGCTCATCGGTATGTCTATCAGCCTGTAACATCCTCCAATTGGCACCTACGATTATTAACAAGTTAAAAAAAAAACTCATTAACAATGAATCAGAGTCATCAAAACAAAAACAATAAAAAAAAAGGCAAACAAAACACTCCTCACCGCAGGTTTAGCTCTCTTGCTTGTAAGAGGGAACAGCCGAGTCCCAGCACCGCCACCTAGTATGATAGACGCTACATTCTTTGGGTCTGCAATTTGATTTCTCAACAGAGGTTCCTGAAAATGCATTCTTTATATCAAAGCAGGACATGGAAGGTAAGAAAAAAAGAAGCTTTTTGGGGACCTCATTGAGAAAAGAAACTATAAAAACTCGATTGATATGAGACGCTCTTGCCCAACTAATCCTAAGTATCCACACCCTTCTACTAAACTGCTCAACCAACTCACAACAGCTACGATCTGCTACATTTAGTCCTAGTCTAGTTATGGTAGACCTATAGCTAGACTTTGAGCAACTGCACCATCTTTACACCGTTAGAAGTCATTTTCAACACAGTCTAAATCAACTTCCAACTAAAATGGACACATAATAGAGCGTTATCTGATGCTAGGCTGATTCAAATTTAGCAGTAGACTAGTAAACATTGATTGTGTAATTGCAAGTGTAAATACTTACATGAGACTCATGATCAACAAATGGAGTGAGAACAGAGCGGATAAGCTTTGTCTGAATCTTCAGAGGACCACTCCTAATGTTGTGTGTGCTGAGATTATTAGCCTTGACAAATTGGGCTCCCCAGAAGGCACTAACTCTCTCAGAACCAGCACTTTTGTTCAGACCAAAGGGAATCGTACAGTGAGGACAGCAAGACTCCATATTTCCTGAATTCTACAACTTTTTTCGAAGTAATATTAAAAAAAAAATCCAAGGGAGTTAAAGTAGAAGTAGTAGATCAGATTCTATCGTAGGTCACAGAAAAAAAAAATGGAACTTTTAAAAAACCCAGATTCGATTATAGGGTAAGAAAACGAAACAGTGTTGAAAAGAGAAGGGTGAATCGAGAAGTCCCACACACTATGAAACACCTAAAGTCCTCTCTCAAGTGGTGAGAGATGAGTGTGACTCAGCTCGCTTTTTAACTTTTCGCAGTGGATAGAGAGACGGAAATGTGAGAATCAAAAACAAAAATAAAGAGAAATTCCCAATTATAATGTGATCCAAGTGATGATTCTCGTGATCTTCTGACGGGAACACCGCCAAACTTCAGATTTTTCCTTATTTAAAACAAAACAAAAATATCTAATCTCCACTTGTCACTAAGCAAAGATTAGCAATGTCTTAAGGGCTTTATTGGTAATGTTATGAAATTTCAAGAAAATGATCGAATGATGAATGTAGTCACTGAATACTCTATAATTTCAAATACGTACAATGAATGTAGTAATTGAGGGTACCAATAAAAACAGAAAATATAATGGGTGATAAACACGTTGCTGTACAGTGCAGCTTCACCTGCCTTTACTCTCGTCGCTAACTCTTTTCCAACAATTTTTATTTTATTACTTTATTCAAGTTGTCTCCAGGAATTGGACTTATTCACCTACTACTCTTTAATTATTCATGGAGTTTCCACTACCGAACTATAAAAATATACATGATTTGTTTCAATTAATTGTACCAAATTATAGAGTCTTTATATCTCTCTATATAAAATCTTCATTAGTGATTAGACAAGTCTTAGTGAGATCATACACTTTTTACTAAGCCGAAGTTAGAATATAGTTTAGAAAATGGCTTCGTTTTTTCCGGAGAATGTAGCGGCTCAGAAAGTGGACGCCATGAAGAGGTTCGAGCGAAAGAGAAATTTCTGCAAGTTTCTTCCGGCCACTGAAGCCCTCTTCGTCGTGTTAATTCTACTTTCATGGTTGACGCCGCCTCTCTTAGCCGGTGAGTATCTCCGGCAGATATTTTCAAGTGGTTTGACAAGCGGAATATTCGTATTCGGCCTCGTTAACGTTCTCATCGCCTTGATTTTCTCCTTGTCTAACTACCAGAAGCTAATCGAACCCGATCTGTATTTTCAATACGTTTCCTCCGCTGCTGCCGCTCCTGTCGGTGGTTTCTCCTCCTCCACCGTAGACTCAGAACCTTCGGTGACTGACAAAGAAGAAAAGATTACAGAGGGAAAGCCAGAGACCGACGTGATCTCCGTTACTTTGGAAAATATAAATACTACTCTTTACGCCGGAGAGGCTCGACCGATGAGGCGAGAGATGGTTCGGACGGTCAGTTCTGTGGCGGAGACAGCTCAGGCTATCAGGAGGAAGCGTGAAATGACATTTACGCCATCGGGTACTACTGAGAGTACTACTACTGATCATCAGGTTTGCAGAAGGTCGAGATCAGAGAGGCTTAACGTACGGGAAGATTATCGCCGAAGCATGAGACGGTTATGTGACATCGATGATCTGAGCAGCGATGAGTTTAGATCAACGGTGGAGACGTTTATCGCAGGGAAGAAGAAGATGTCGTCCAAGGAGTGGATGAAGCCGTGAAGTTGTGAAATATAATAATAATAATAATAATAATAATAATAATAATATTAATATAGAACACTTTTATATTAGCCTTTGACGTTCAATTTATTATCATATCTACGTAAATTACACTCTTATAAAACTAGAGATGAGAACTTTCTTCTACGTTATCTTATCTTAAACACTTATTTAATCAAAGCATAAGATAAAAAGTAATCGAAAGATATTCCTTCCTAAAAGCGGCCGAGGAAATGAGGCTGCTCTAGACTGCAGAAATGTTTTGGTGATTTTAAACAAGGCCTTTCATGAGCGACGACCCAGCCCAAGTGGGTAGGATAAGATGCGATGTGAGAAATGTAATCAAAAGTGTTTAGGGATGACGATCAACTATTCCATCTTCACTGATTCCGAGAGCGTGCAAAATGAAAATATATAGTCTCTTTTAGATAATTAGAGTCTGTGACTAAACCGCATAACTAATTTTATTCTGAATAGAAATATCTAGAAGTAGATTCCAAGAAAACATATTTTTATTGCTAATAGATTGATCAGACATTCTCTTTGTGTTTTTTCGAATATGAAGCAAATTTTCCAAGAGGTTTTTTTAAATATATATATTAATACAGTGTTGACTATATATATATATATATTGATAAAATGTTTAATTATATTGACATGCTATCTACAAAAAGAGATGAACATAGTAATCAAAAGCTAATTGATATTTAGTTTATCCCCTCAGGGCCATTCATGTATAAGTAGAAACATATAGACAAGTCTCATTACTAATTATAAATGGATCAAAGCTGGAATTAATTCTCTTTAATCAGGACGACCAACTTTGCTCCACTATCATATCCGAATCTTTAAAATGGACAAAAACCAAAGAGGTTATAAGAACTAATTTTTCACCTTCGACATGTCTTCCTTTTCTCTACCTCCAAATTCGAAAAATACACTCATAGTCCTAAGGTTTGTTAGATCGTCCATGGCTAAGTTCCACCACCAAAACTAGGTGGCGTTAGCCAAAACCCACTACCAACACCGCCTCCTACTATTCCACTATCTCCGGTAACATAAGTCATGCATGATAACGGCACGAGACATAGCCCACGGCTTCTTAGATCCCCCGGCTCTTCCTCTTCCCCTTCTTGTGAGCCCTAATCAATTTATAATACATATTTTTTTGACAATATATATATATATATATGATCGGAGACATTTTTCTTTTATGTAAAATTAGCTAGTAATGCATTATAGGTTCTCTAATACCAGCTGGGAGACTTTTCCGGGTCGGTTCCTAGATGCTCTCATGTAGGGGACGCTTAAAGTCTGCCCATCAAACCACAAATTAAATAAATCCATTGAAATTAAAAGAAATGGGAGAAAGGTACTTACTATACGTAGTGTGCCAAAGAGGGATATGATAAGAAAAAGACAAACTCTAGCTAATCTCTTGCTTTAAAGGCAAGCTAAAGCCTATGAAACTAATTAATTAAATACAATCTCATGAGTTAGCCCATACTCCACAGTCTTTAAAGTTTGATCATTTCAGTACGTGTTAAATTCCTTAATATATAATATAGTATGTAGACTTTAGTAATTGTCTAATTGATTTAAGAATAATTGACAAAGGGACGAGGATCAAGAAGAATGTTTGGAACTCACACGGAATTAATTTATATCTAACTATTCACCCAAGGTGCCATGTAAATTAAATACCGCTCCAACTTCATTCCTTGTGTATTTATGTTTTCTTATGCAAATATCTATGTGTTCAATGTATTAAAATACATGTACAGATAATTATAAGTATACGGATGTATGGATGACATACATGCATTGAAGTTACCTCTATCTGGCTCTGTAGGAATTTGATGTATCCGATTGCTTCCATTAATACAGATGCTGTATCTGTCTGCAGTTTAGCATTTTAAACAGATCAGATAATTTACCATCAACAAATCGAGTATGAGTACCACTTTATCTACTTTTAAAAATGCTTTAAAATCAATACTATATTTATAAATGATATACAAAAAAACTTCTTCGATTGTGTAAGAAAGTTAAATTTTCATATATATATATATATATAGATATATATTTGTAATGCTGGCCTCACATTCTAAAAGGTTGCAAATCAAAGATTCGAACATTTCTAGGCTATTAAATACTGCAACGAAAAATGCAGTACTTGAAAACTCGAGGGGGTTGTCCTCTAACCACATGTGTTGTCGTGGAAGATTTAACAATTTGACAGTGTTTGAAGTTTCTATTCTTAGTGATGTAAATGACTAGAACTGTCTTAGATAAGAAAAAATAATAATGCAAGGAATTAAACAGTTAAGTGTGGAATAAATTGGGTAAACTTCAATTTTGCTAATTACCTTCCCAAAGGGTGAAACCAACTGCTGCAGAGCTGCTATTCTGTCTCCTAACTTCTCTTTCCTCACCTGGTTTTCAATTTGCCAACATATAATCACTACACTAAATAATCAATCTGATTTATGTTTTCTTTATTTATTATTTAATTAAAGTGGTTTTACTTCATTTAAATACTCTTTAGAATTATCTTAATTTCTGTATAAAATAATATATATTAAAACCAATGTTCTCCATTTAGACACTTTATTTTAACGACTTTTCTTGTTAACTCCTAAATTTTGTTCAGGCTTTATTTTCTTTAAAACAGTTAACTAAGTGGCAAGTATATAAATAAACAAAAGTAGTGATGACAACAAAGATAAAAATAAACAAAAGTAGTAAACCTTGAAGGGTGGGCAAGAGGAGCGTGATTCCACGCGCGGTTTCTTGGAAGCATTTTCTCCTGCCTTTGTTGCCATCAAGAAGTTATGTCTCTTCTCTTCACTTGTTTGAGGTTCATTGTTGAACATTTCCATCTTCAACCCAAATCAAAACCCAATAAGTAATGCACACATAATTAATCACTTATATATGTGTACAAGTATCAATAACGTTCATAAGTGTTATTCAAGGTAAAGAATAAAGATAGTACGTAATAATACCCCCGACAATGAAAAAAAAAATGTTAAGAAAAGAGGTTTATAAAAAGACAATAAAACAAAGTAAGGAATAAAGAGAAAGGAAAAGAAAAGAAAGAACAAAGGTTGATGTTTCAGCTTAAAGGGAGAGCTGTGTATGAATTATGTTAAAAGGTTCTATATCTCAAGCTTTGGCCCTCCAAACAAGAACCACAACAACAAAGAAAAAGATGAATATATAAAAAAGAAAAGATTAAAAGTTTTTACACACACACATATATATATATATATTGTGGTTTCACAACTTTGTTGCAAAGCTCTAATATTGTACAAAGGTCTTTCACTTTACACTAATCTGATTAATTTACTAAACTTCATGATAATACTATTTCAGTCTTCGTTTTTACCATTTTCCAATCTTAATTTTTGTTTTCTGCCACAAATTTAATTGATATAAGATTTACTAACCTTATCAATATGATTTTAAATAATAATGCAATCGATTCCGTTATTGAAAACGAAGCTTTTGGACATTCTTTTCTGAGTAAAATGAAATAATGTGTTTAAGGCGGAAAGGTTAGCATGCCGTAGTATGATACTAAATAATAATAGTTAACTACATTTCAAAATTAAGAAAAGGGTGCGTATATATATAGATATTGTATATATGCTACATAATAGAAAACTAGCCCTAAACGTAATGTTTTCATATGCACTAACTTCACGAGATTCACCGTCATACCATTCATTCGAAGCCATTATTTATCATTTATATTTAAAAGAAAAGAAGCAAAAAATATAAAAGAAATAGAAAGTAATAATTTAAAATAAACTTACTTGATGAGTAGAGGAAGAAGAAGAGTGGTGAAGTGTTTGCTGCAGATGATGATGAAAAGGGAGGCCAAAAGGAGGAAAGCTTCCTCTACTCATCCCAAGATTACTAATCTCTTGAAAATTCAAAGGAGGAACTAAGACATTCCCTTCAAACAATCTTCCATCAAAAACTTGCATGTTCATATCAAATGGTCTTGGGATGTTGCTCATATCCATGCTCATCTTCCGAGATTCGTTCAAGGTCGATATGTTTACGCTTGGATAAATCTGACTGAAATTGCCTCTATGGGACTGAGATGAAGGCGAAGAAGAAGAAGATGAAGAGGGAAGGCTGCTACAATAATCTCCATTGTTGGGGAAGCCGGAAGATATAGTCTTGACAAGAAAATTCTCAGTGTAGTCCTTGTGTTCATTGATCTTCAAACAGTTTGTGATCACTGGACTATTTAACATGTCAGTGAACTTCGGTATGCCTTGTTGATGGTCTGAGGTAGTTGATGAGGAAAGCTCTTCTTTGATCTTGAGAGACCCGTTATGATGATGGTAGGAAGATTGGTCATGACGCCATTGTAAAGGAAACTCTTGTTGTTGGATCAAGGACTGGTTGGGAATGTTAGATAGACTCATACATTCACTTGTGTTGTTGTTGTTCTGATCTCTTGAGTTCAACATCTCATTGTTATAGTTATTACTCAAGCTCACACTATTCCTGTTACAAAAGCACACAATGTTTTTCTTTATATTGAGTCAATGCAAATTTTAGAGCACTAGACATATATCTATATATGTATATGAAGAATAGCATAGTAGAAAATTAATATTTTATCAGCCACTTAAATTCTATCTTGTTGTCTTCTTCACTAACTTATTTTTCAATAACAAGAAAAGAAGGAAAAAAGAAGAAGAAAGATTCCAAATTCTTCATATTATCTTTGATACCAGGAATATTCAATACACCAAGTACCTGCGGAAACCTATTAATTAGCATACAAGCGTTCAACAGATATGTGTTATATGGATATATACATGTATGTGTGTATCTATATACATATATAGATATATACATATGATACAGGAGAAGACAGAATGTAAGTTCAGGAGACTTACAAAGAAATACCTCCTGGGCTCCATTGATGGGCAGAAGAAGCTCCATAGCAAGAAGGGTTAGAGTTATTGTCTACGGAAGAAGAAGACCCCACAAGCTGTAACTGATCTTGAAGCCGATGGAGATTAGTAGAGTCCATATATGTGAGAGATGATGATGCATATATATTAATTATACCGGCCTGCTCTCTATATCTGTGTGTATATATTTATATTTATGTTTGTGTGTAAATAAAGATGAAAAGGAAAAAATGATTTTGGATGATTTTCTCTTGAAAATCCCAAGAGATTGATAATATAAGATGAAGCTAGTGATTAATTAAAATTGTTGTTGTATGTATGTGCCCTCTCAAATCTTTCTATGATTCTATCCCTTGAAAACATATCACTTAACATTACCTTAGCTTTTTGAAGCTTGACACATCTCTCTCTACTATATCAAGTACCTATATTCTGAAAAGTAATAAAACCTTCAAAAGAAAAGGAGGGGAAAATCATTCAATAATACAAATACATATATATATATATAATACATGTTTATATAAATGCATGAAATTATTCTTACTCATGGGCTCTCTTTCTAGAGTATATGCCCTACTTTTCTATTTTTCCATATTTGTATATTATATATTTTTGTATTATCTTTTATAGCTTTTAGGCCCTCTCATTCCCTCTCTCTGCAATTAGGGGGAGATGATTATAATTCCTGAAAGCCATGAATAGTGTCACTCCTTGGTTATTGAAGTTATGGTTTTAAATTAACATTCTGCATTTTACATGATTTGCACGCACATACATGTGCATTTATCACATATGCGAACCCATAAAACCCAAATATCAGTAAAATCAAAATTTATTCTTCAAGCAACCTTAGAGTGATAATAAATAGAGGTGTCTTATATATATATATATATATATATTTAATTATTAAATTAAAGATATTTGACATGAAAGTGTATTTAGTAAGACATTTGAAATTTTATTGAAAACATTTGATTGACTAAGTGTCACAATTTGATTAATTCTTTTTAATTTAAATATTTAATAAATAAAATTAGTTAAAGATATTTTTATGGACATTGAGGATGGACCAATCCTAAGATGCAAAAATGGCTAGTTGAAGGCCGTAAATAACTAGTTTGACATTTGATTGACATGGATGTACTAGTTTTTAGAAACATTTTATAAAACGTCGGAGAATAATTATACATTTTTTGTATAATAATGTAAAAATAAATAAATGTAAGAATAATTAACATGGATGTACTGATTTTGTGTTTTTAAAATGGAGGCAGTTAGCTACTAAAGATGGGAAATGATGATCTTGCTAGGCCGAAGTTATGATATATATATATATATATATTGAAGTGTGAAATTCAAAAAAAAAAATCCGTATTTTTCCTTTTTACATGTTTTAGATGTAAATGAGTAAAAAACTAAAAATGAACAAAAATATTGTCTCAGTATGGAAATATTAAAATATGGTCAAGTAATAAACTTTGGATGTGTACGTGAAAAGAGAATTTCTACAAGTCAACTAGTGCAAGTTTTTCAACGCAGTTTGAATGACATCAAATAGCTCAGAAGTTCATGATCTGACCATAAGTGGTCCGCGCCGGGTATCATTCGTCAATCCCTAGCCGATTCGCAAATTTCATATTCGATCGGTTTTAGAAGGTTTGACATAACTTTCAACTTGAAATATTATATTAATTTTTTTTTTTAATAATTCAGGGACGACGCCACTAAAATCTCTAAAGCCCAAACTACCTCCAAAAACCTAATGTTTGTTCTTCCTATAAATTTCGAAGACACCTTATAAGCTCAGGAACTGAAGATAATAGAGAGATATTAGAGGAACATGCTTCATTTCTCTTACGTATGGCTCATAATAATTTCCTTTTGAACGTGTGCCAATGGTAGAAACTAATGAAAACTAAAAATGATATCACTATTGATGATTCTAATTAACATCAGTCGATTTCTAAAATCAAGGGTCCATAAGTACGTGGAAACGTACAGTATAACTTTTTGGGATGTCTCTTAAATTTTTATAGCCTAGAGAAGTTATCACAAGTACTCCACGTACGATGCAAACGTGTAGCGTACTTCAAAGTCCATCACCAATACTTTCCCCCAAAAAAATCTAGGAATGCCTTCAAGCTGGACGAGCAAATTTAAGTGCTTGTTGGTTGAACCCACCAACTAAAAAAAATTAAAAAGAAACAAAATGGAAACTAACAAGGTTCGTTAATTGCTAATTCCTTATGTTATAACCATGTATATCCAAATTACTTTTAATCGAAAACCCTATATATATGATAGATGAAATATAAACTATGTTCGACTCGTATATACACGCTAAACAGTAAAGAAGAGCTGCATAAATCACTTTCCCAAGTTCCTAACCATCTTGATGACATGCAATTGTATTCACTATTACATGCAAAACGAAGCATACCACATGGATGAGAAAAGAGAAATGGGTTAGCGGCTGTAAGAGAGCGGCAGGAGAATTACCAATTTGAAGGGACCATAGAAGATTCTTCGTGTTTGAGATTATAACTAACTTGATCGACATTTACATTCAATAGTAACTAACTTGACGATTAATCATCATTATCATAAAGGAGGCGGCGAATTTTATTGGTTGTTAGTCTGCGCCATGATGCCATTTTCATTAAATATTTTGAATAAGACCTTCAAAAAATATGGGACACCAAATTAAAATCAGAAACTAATATATAAATGATTAAAAAACATAATATACAAATTTATATACTTAGAAATACAAAGACAACATCAATTTTATATTATAATTTTCTGTTACTTTATATGTAATTTTTTTTGTATGGGGACCCACTTATTGAGGACGGCTCTGGTTATATGAATTGTGTCGTGCAAATGCAATTTGGCTGGCTTTTAGAGAAGAGAATGAAGATGAATGTGTGTCATATTGATTTGATTGGTTCGAAATGAAGATGTGTCATATTCTGATGTTATGATTGGCTGGCTTTTTTTGGTTGAAATGAAAGCTTTTAGAGAAGAGGAGAAGAAATCGTTTTACACAGAAATGATTCATTTATCTAGTGACTCAAAAGTGCAATAATTTAAGTAATTGAGTATGTACTGTTCATAAAGCTGTCACAAATTCGATCGCATCTAAAAAAGAATGATTAGTTAATTAATTAACTGATCGTGTGGATCAAAACAACTAATTTAATCGATCAATTAGTTAGTTAATATAAACTCACTTGTATAAAATAAAATGAAAAAAATAGATGAAAAAGAGAGCAACAAACAAGACTCACATAAAAAAAAAAGTTGCGTTGGAGAATGTGATGAGATTAGAAAGAGTATGGGGAAAACTTTGTTTTCGCTTTTTATGTTACTTTCTCCTCTCTATTATATCTACTTGCACGCTCACAAATCTCACCGTGTTGAGAGTCTACTATTTTTTTCTTTAAACCTCACCATAATTAATCAAGTGAAAAAATACAATTAATTCTTTGTAAAATTTTCTAGTTTTGTTTCCTTTAAATGTGACTATATTACAAGTACAACATACATATGAAGGAGTGTTCTTAAACAACATGATTTTGGGTTTCAACACCCCATATAAGCTTCAAAAAGTGCCAAAAACAGAAAGATGCAATTCCTTAGAACCACAATATGTGTGCGCTTTTGAATTCGGAATGTTCGTGGCTAGCAGATCATATGTTACGAAAGACCTTATCAACGAACTTGAACAGATCAACTGAAATATTATTGCGATGTCTATACTTGTTCATAAATGGTCATTGAGTCATTATGGTGGAGCCTGAATACTAATTGAGACGATTTTCATAACACTGCATGCACGTAGAGAGATACACCATATGTAAGAAATGATAGGCTCTCTCCACCTTGACCTTAGATCTTGGTTAGATGTATTGTGTCAATCTATTAATACATTATGTGCCACTTGAAAAGTTTAGTAAGAAATATATGTATTAATATAAAAAAGTATTTTATTAGTTAGAGGAGCTAAATTTGTTTTAAATATGTTACCAATCAGGGTTCCATCATCATCGCTTATTATCGCTTTCACAACACATCACTCTATAAATAATACTTTATCGTTTTAATTAGTCATAAACTGGTCAACAGTTGTCAAGATATTCTTACAAATGGGTCACACAGTTTGATGGAAATATTGTTAATTCTATACTTTTCTTCGTTCAGCTAATTACTCATTTTTTCCTTAACCATTTGTTTTCCTATTATTTTAACGTTATTTTATAGTAGTATAAAATTATATGTTTGATATAGTAAAATTATGTGTATAGAGTTTAAATTGTACGAATCAATCGTATCTTTAATTAAAGATCCGAGTTACGTTATCGTTAACTATGTAAACTTAAATGGTTTTTCATTGCATGAGATGTGTTTCCAAATATACAAAAGTCCCAAAGCATAACAAAATTGCCTTATTTGATAGGAAAGACGATGCTAAGAAATGATATAATAGTATTAATAAACATAACGATTTGACGAATAATAGAGGTATCTAACATCTATGCACTGCGATTGTTCATGATTAAACAGATTTCAAAAGAAATTAAAGTCGGTCGTGGTTGGTCAATCATTAAAGTTATTTTATGTTAGAACAAAAAAAAAGGAAAAAAGATGACCTCTTTTTTGGGGTCAAATAGAAAAAGCAAAGAACAAAGGCCTTAAAAGGAGGGTTCTTAAAAGTATGAGAAAGCATTATTTTTGTTTTTTTTTTAAAGTTGTCTAAGAAGAGGACAAAGGCTTTAGAGCAGGGGAATATATGCTTTCTTAAATTTAGGGCATCACAGTCCAACCCATTCCTTCTCTTCCTCATCTTTATAGTTTTCCTAATTTCTTAACAAATGTCATATATTTAACTTCTGTTTCATTATATTCTAATTTTCAATTTCATATACAGTATACAGAAACGGAATCAGACACGCGCATGTGTTGTATTTGAGGCATTACTACATGGAATGGGACTTTACATGTTCAAAAAGATTGTCTCGTCTATTAGATTCAGATTTATTATAATCTAATCATATGTATTGAATGCTTTCTCTGTCCTTTAATCTAATAACTAATGTCTAGACCACGTGTAAATAGTTTATTTGTTAGTGTATAGTGAAAAAAGCCTATAGTTACGAACTTTTAGATTTATAAATTATGTTTTTTGCTTATATTTTTTGTTTTCATTAAGATATTTAAAAACGCTCTATTAAATCAATATTATTCATATATTTATTCATCAAATTAATTACTAAAACGGAAAAATGTACATATCAGACAATTTTGTGTGTGTTAAAACCAAGTTTAAAGTTTTTAGAGAACATAGAAATTATGGGCTTAGTTTCATATTTTTTCCGGACGATCAACTAGTACATTTGTTGAAATACCAACATCGGATTTTAAATCGACAATGTGTTGATGCTACCATCAATTATTGAGTTTTGGAATTCTTTTTTTTATCCACGAATTCTTGTTTTCAATTCTATTCGTATATAATGTAAGAAAACTTTTGAAAAGTTAATAATACTTCGTATGGGTTTACTACTATAATAACTCTATTATATATATATCCAGTTATCCACGTGGTCAATCTGTACGTGTCGGCTAATCTACATATTTTAATTCATGTGATAAATTTTGTATCTATCATAAGAAAACACTATTAATAGCTAGGTACTAATGTACAATACTCTTGGCATGATTTTTTTTTATTTAACTTTGTTTCTATTAATTTTTTTTTGCATTAAAGTCATTAATAATAGATCCATTTTCGTTTGAATCTTGAAAATTTTTGGCCGGCTTAGAAGTTAAATCATATTCATGTCATGTCTATTATATCTGTTATCGATGGAGCTAGAGCAGCAAGCTTATATGAAATGCATGCCAACTACCCAAGGATGATGTATGGAGCGGATTGTATAATTGAGGGACCCAAATATGTAAGATTGATAGATTCCGTTTCTGAGAAAAGAAAAATGTAGAAAACCTATTTCCTTGCCTTTTCTTTCCTACATCACACTCTTTGCTTTATGCATTTGACCTAACTTTTAACTTTCACCTAAAAGAAATTTCAGTTATGTCCATAAATCCATCGATTAGAAATGGTGCTATCCGCAATAAAACCAAAATAAAAGTTGTGATTTGAACAGAGTTAAAGAATTCGAAACCCAACCAACGATATGATGACCTTAAACGAAAAACCCATTTTGAATCCAATCAAGAGGCCACTTTTTTTATTTTTATTTTTGACTATTCGAGGTACGTTGACCCGAATTCGTGACATAACCGAGGACCATCACATAGGTGCATGCATGCATACCCACAAGCATTACAGAGTTTAAGAACAAACGAGAAAATCCAAAGGAAACTAAACTCTTAAAAAGCAACAGAAGATAGTACAAAGTTCCAAGGAATACTAGTGAAGATCAATAACAAGGTGACGAGACGCAGCAACGGTTTTCCTAATCAAAACTACAAGAAAGTAACCCCCAAACATTTTATAATCTAAAGGAGTTCAGTTGGTTCCATTCATTTCAAGTTCACAATTAGAACAACCAAATGAAAATTCCATTACCACATTTCACCGATTTCTGAAACAATCACCAATCGCAGAAGACACCAACATTGCAGCAACTATGATTTGAGTACATAACTATCTTATGTTCCTCCCTCTTCCTTCTCCTCCCGTTCTCTGTTCCATTGCTCAATCCTTGCCCTCCTTTCCTCACTTCCTTCTCTCCCACCACCCGGGCTCCCTCCCCGTTTAGGTGGGCTTCCCTGTCTCCTACTCCTTGAACCATCCCTGTCTTGCTTCTCTGACCTCTCACTGCTCCTTTTCCCGCTTCCATGACGGTAAAACTCACGATCTCTGTCCCGGTGACTGAACTCCCTATGAGGAGGATCACGCCTATCATTATCTCTCTTATGTCTGGGGCTTATACTTCTGCTCCTGCTCCTGCTCCTGCTTCTGCTTCTGCTTCTGCTTCCCCTGCGGTATGAACGCCGATACCTCCCAAACAGTTTTCTCCTTAGCTCCCTCGAAACAAGCTTCACGTGCATAAAATTACAATAGCCACCACGGTTACAGTTGTTTTCTTCATACTGCCGACAGGTGGCTTCACGGAAATCAGTCACAGGAGAGAAATCCGCAATGATGGGACGACCTGAATAGAACCTACCTTGCAGAGCCTGCAAAGCAGCAGCAGCCTGATCCTCTTCCTTAAACTGAACATACACGTTGCCAATCATGTGGTCAGCAAGGTTGTCACAAATGTTGAGGCTCTCAATCTCGCCAAACTTTCCAAGCTCCTCAAAGAGATCCTCGAAGAAATCCTCAAAATGCTCTTGGATCTTACGGGGGTCGAGCGGTTGGCCCTGAGCATCAACACCAGGGGTTATCATGTCAGGCCTTTGATACATGTTGGAAAGAAGGAGTGTTGGGGAGATGGTGGGACGATTGTGGAGACGAGAGCACCGGTCACCATGACGGCAAGCACCAATCTTGAAGTAAAATGGGCAATTCACTCTGTCCTTCTCGGTACCAAAGATTGAAGCCAAATGCTCCGCCATGGCAGAACTCCCACCCTAATTAACAAAAAACCAGAAAAGAGACAAAAGTAATTGAACAAAATGTTTATCAACAAGCACGATAGCTACAGGTGAGGCTCCAGAAATGAAACAAGAATCAAATCTTTTGATGGATATAGATTGAAAAGATTACTAGATATGAAAAACATGAATAATAACTTCACTAACTCTGCAAAGCCATATATTAATTTCTCTACAAGAGTATAAATATGTAGGAACTACTGAAGATAAATCACATAGATCTAAGTCTGCTATTGATTTCAGTGGAAACACAGAATCACATAGAACCAAAGAAATCAACCAAATATTCAGAGACATGAATATACATACAATCGGAAACAGGCGAGGAGTAAAATGGAAAACAAAAGAAAATTAGAGGCAGAGAAACACTCAGGGAGCTAATAAACATACAGACGAAGCAGCTCTCCAAAATAGAGCTACTGAGAACCACAGAGACAGAGCATTAATTAGATCATCAAACCGAAGAAAGAAAGAGAAGGCGTACGAATTGTTACAAAACTGGAAGAAATTGAGAGATCTGTTAAAGAGTGCCCGCCGCCGGTGGAATAAATGGCCGACGAGGAGCTGTCGTCTCCGTCAGATTGATGATCTAGGGTTTGCTTTGTTCGCGAGTTGGGGGGGTAGAGAGAAAAGGATCTCCTGATATCAGGATTTTATATTTAATTGAATAAAACATAAGTAATGGAAACTAAAATCCGGTTTTGCTTATAAACCTTATTGACCGGTTTACACTATCGGTATAACGATTGAAATTGTATTGTAGTGTCTATAATAAAGGGTTTACTTTAAAAATTTGAATTTTAGTTGATTTTTTTTTTACACAGGTTCATCACAAAATCACATAACATTACAAGTGGTAAGCGTACGGATCGGTTATTATCCAGGATATCCAAAGTATCCGTCTGGATATACTTCAAGTAATAATTTTTGATATTTTTACTAACCGTATATATTAAAGTAGTCTTATATATTAAGATAGTCTTGTTTTTTTTTATATAGGGTATATCCATATATAGTAGGGTTGCCAAAAAATTTGTTATTAGAATATGTTTTGGAAGAAATCTTATATCAATATATTATTACATTTATTTTGTATATATAAATATATAATTCATTTTCTTTGTTTTTAGTTTTTTTGTGCTTCTTTGAATTTTGAACTAAGAAAATATGTTTTCTAATTTACTCTTTTTCTTTGTGTAATTTTTATTTTAATTATTAATTCTTTTAAAATCTAAAAATATAAAATTTGAGAAAGAAAATATGATTAGAGATAAATTTGAAAGGAACTTATAATATTTTTCATAATCTCAATTGCTCATACTGAGGTTTTTACCCATTTATGTATTTGTGAAATCGATTATAAAAGCAATACATAAGTGATTAAACGAAGATAATTATGCTAATAAGCAACAATATATGGTACGAAAGATGAGTCAAAAACAATTTAAGGAAACCCAACGAATAGATTCCAAATATACAATGATAGGATGAAGTCTACTAGTATTATAACAAGTGAGTGGGCATTTCTATACATAATCTCTCTTTAACAGAACAAGGATGAAGAACCTTGAGAGAATCACTTTGACCATACCTGAGAGGCCTAACTCAAGCCAAAAGCACCTCACTCGGATTGCTATATAACATTGCACTGCTCTCATGAGTCTCCACAGAATCTTCTTTGTTTAAGGACCCAACTCAGACTCCAAGAGAAATTAAATCTTCAGGGTCCCCAACAATGGCTCACCAGATGCCAGCCTGCCTATAGGATTGCAAAGGATAGCTGTGAAAAGGATACGCTCTAGGCATATGAACTGGCTTTATGGATGGAGGTATTGCCCAAGCTAACTCTCTTCTTGGAAGCGGAGGTGGCATAGTCTTCCTTCTGTTCACTTCTATCAATACGCACATCTCCTGGATCACCTCTGTAACCATCGATGAAAAACAACCCTTATTTTAATCAACCACAAAAATAATGTAGCAGCACCTTTTTTTCGTTCAGACTCCTACTTTATTCCAAACTAAGTATGTGCACATTGTAAGAGCCTAACATGCCTCATGAATTGGAGCTGTCTTAATAACACCTATTTGCAGTGCCAACATTATAAATATACCACATCTCACTGTGTTTGATCAAATTGACTGGCAATAAGAACAGAGAGAGAAAAAATAAGTGTTTGATCCAAACCTTTTAATAGTTTAGTTGTTACTCCAAACTCCAACCACCAATCTCTCCTACTGCCTACTTTTGCATTCTGAAACGTGGAAGCTAGGTGAACAGTGGCTGTTGCAATGACATGGGGTTTGTACTGCAAGCATAGTGAGGTTCGAAGCCTACACGCAATTCATTATATGATTATTCAAACTAGATGTGGGGAAAAAAGCACGCAGATGCTATTATGAAAAAGGGTCTTTACCAATCATGAACAAAATTCCATGCAGCTGTTGCAAGGTCAGGCCAAGCGTTTAGCCTATTCAAAGCCGCAGCCAGAGGTTTGTAGGGAAGTTCAATGTCTAGATGGAAAGCACTTGTGTCTAACATAAGCCTCTCCCCGGCCAAAATAAGTTCTTTAAATTCATGGTAACATTCCTACAGGCAGAGCAACAAGTGGTAAATTAGCACAATGCACAGTACGAACTTACCAAAAGATATACTTATTTACACTTACAGTTTGATGTATTCTAATCGAGGCAGAAGGATCCCACTCATAAATTATTTCATAAGACGCAACAACGACGCTGGACAGTTGACATGGCTCATCTTCCGCTTTGCAAGCGAGGAACAGACTGGAGGTTGCTATAGTCTGCACCAAGTGAGAATTATCAGATGAATTTATTTAGTATTAATCATATAAATACCTAAATAATCATGAGACTGAATAATTTTATATCATTAAAAATTATATTGCTCATTACCCAACTTCTGTTAGAACTTAGAAGTATTAATTTCTTCGTTACATAATACCCAATCATCCAAATTTTCCTGTCAGCCACAATGAATGCAACTGATAAACCATATAAATACTAAAGTATCCTTACCTGCCAGTCATTTTTTGCATGAGATTGGCGCATGTAAAACCGGTGACACATCATCATTGCACATGCTATTGTAACCTGGGATCTGAAGTAATGAGATTGTCAAAAAAAATCCTTCAATAGCACAAAAAATCATACCATGAAAGAGTTCAATATTATTATAACTTCAGCAACTAAGAGCTAGACATTGCTTTCACTGAAACCCGCATTTATAACATGAAAACTTTTCCGACACGTGATTAATGCAAAAAAATACGAAAAACACGAGTACCTATGATAGATGATTCAAAAATAGTAGGCCGAGGAGAGACGTGCACTTGCTCAGAATAACTAAGAACATCAGTTGGTAATGGTAGGAACAGCTGAGGGTTTTGATAACCCAACAGAGAAACACAAATACATAGACATATATCAGAAGGGTATGTCTAAACAACAGGTGAACAGCTCCCAAGCAAATTCACAACAGATGCAATCCTCCCATTGCCGATGAGAAGTCAGCCAAATACATGATGCATTGACACCAAATTTTGACTACTATAACATAATTCTCCATTCACGAGATTAAAACGTAGACAAAATGGAGAATTTTATAATTCGAGAACCTCCAGACCACCTCCCACAGTGGCCCTACGACAAAATTCAACAGTTAGGCTAGGAATTGTCATGCATTAGGCACCCTATTTAGCTAAAAACAAGTATCAAGAAATATCAGAAGACAAGAAGGGCATTAAATATTAAGTAAACACTACGAAGCAAACAACCAAAGCACAAACACTACTTCCCAAAAAACAATGAAAAAGCAAAGAATACGATTGTGAGCTGAGCTTACACATGAAGTTTCATGCCAAGTCTTTGTAGGAATGTGCAATACGAAGACCGTAAAAATGACTCCTTCACCAGGTCAATCCCATCTTTTCTGGATGGAGAGAAACGCTCAATCTCTTCCCTGCTGTAATACAACATCGATGTTTCGCATTGAGGGGATTCCAGCAAAGATATGTGTCTCGTCTCTGCTTCAAAATGTTGTCGAGATCGCTTTCTCGGATGCTCCTCTCCCATTGTAATCTTCTTCAGCTAAACAGCAACAACTGACCAAAAAGTTTCAATCTTTATTCTAAAGATACAAGCTTATATATAGCTGCACAATTTGCTGACGAATATCTGCAAATATCAAGCACCATCGTTAACGAAAAATGTTTTTGATTGGATTTTTCATCAAATATTTCAGAATTAATTATCACTTTACGGACAAAGAAATGCTACAATATAAGCCAGTCTATACTTTCTCATGTGTACTAGTTTCAAACAGCATCTGTTTTTTTTTATTATTATTAAACAGCTTTCGAACAAAATACGACAAAAATCTGATATCAGCTTCACATTATTCATTAAGACTCATCTTGCAGCATCAACAAAAAAAAAGAAAAAAAAAAGTTTGGAATTACATTCATTGCAACAGATTCGATTAAATCACAAAATATAATATGGAGGATGCAATTAATAAAATTCAATAAATAGAAATAAAAGCGAAATCTGCCAAAAAAAAAAACAGATCGAATAATTAGGAAACGTGAAGGAGTTAAAGGATGAGAAGGGAAGGTTTGCGCCGATTAATTCGAGAGATAAGATCAAAGGAAAACAACATCGAATTAAACAAGGCAAATCTAAACGAAATTGGATAGCAAGTTTCGATATTTCACTAACCCACGTTTTGCTTGGTGAGGAAAAACTTTGAAACTTGAAAATTTTCTGCTGCTTTTTTTTTTTTTTTTTTTTTTTCTTTCCTCCTCCACTACGAAACAAGATCTTTTGCGGTGGTGCGATTTAATATACCTAAAAATAAAATATCGTAATTAAGCAAACGGGCCAGATTTTTCATTGGGAAGTTCAGTGGGTGATGGATATGGGCTTGGACTTATAAACTATAAGCAATTCAAATGAGAATTAACCTTTTTCGGAAATGGTCGTTTGCAATTTCTTAGGATCAATGTATCATAAGCTTTTACCAAACGAAAACAGAATCGGCTAACTGGTAAACGTCAATCATTACGTCTTGTGAAATTTTCATATAAGTTTGATATACAAACTTTGTTTTCTCCTTTTGAGTAGATTTTAAAGGAAAGATAGACATTTGTCAAATTACATACCATGATAATATTTCTACCACTTTATATATATTTGATATTTTTGTTGTTAACCGGAAAATTCTATACCAATAATTTTGATAAGGGGACAATGATTATAAAGTTGACTTATTATTCTAATTGGTGTAATCTATACTAATAAAAGAGGCTATTTGAAGCTCAATAAATTATACACATCAGCATACTTTGTCATTTTCTAAAACTGTCACCTCAGCTCTTTTAGATTACTCTTAACCCACAATCTTGTAACCTAAATATTAAAGATTCTTAAATCATACTAATGAGTTTCTGTAACTCCACAATCTCAACCTTCTGCATTTCATTGTCCTACTTCTTCTCAATTATTCCTTATTCATACTTGTCAATTCAATGTTGAATAGATCGCAGTAACAGCTCCAAGTGAGTAGAAAAACGTCATCACAATTTTAAATATCAATTTTAACAACATTCAGCAATTGTGCAAATCTGTTGATATACACAACGAATGTTCAGCCCCATTTCCTTTGCACCCAATACAATACCACCTCATATGTTTGAATATCTAAATTCAAAATATAGTGCTAATCAAACTACTATTTTCCCAGAATGACAAGGAAAAAAATAGTTGTAACCAAGTTATTCATTCAGACAAAAGTTTGCATCGTTGTAGCATTTCACAATCTACTAAAACTGTAAGCAGCATCTTACTATCCTAAATGTGTTCTGATAGTGTGCTGCGGTAGAAATAAAATTATCTCATAATAGAATATGCTCTGCTGATATATAACAAACACTCACACAAACACTATAAAAATCACATTGATACAAATATTCATTCATAATTATACAAAATCATCTAATATATATATACCCAAAAATACATAATCAAATTAATTATTCAACCTCGATAAGTTTACAATATATCAAATAAACACACAACCAAAATATAATAGTTTCATAAGTTTTCGATATATTTTTAAAAATATAAAATATAAAATCTAATATAACATTCAATTAAGGATCATTCCCGCACGTAGCGCGGGGCAATCTCTAGTATAGTGTTAATAACATAATTTAAAAAATGTTTAGTTAATGCATCATTATCTTTTTGAACCTTCTTTAAAATTAAATAAATGGTTAGTACTGAAACTATAATATATTTTGGAATTTTGTATGCTAAATAAAAAAAAGAGTATCTTCATTAGTTATGTAAATTTTCTCTTTCAAATGATGTAAACATAAAATGAGGGGAAACGATATAAAGCATATACATTTCCATGTTCAAAAAATCTCAACCTATCTCCGATTACATTTCGCCTATTCGTTAGACTCATCCTCACCGCCTCGATTAATGACTAATCCCTCGAAAAAATAAGTCAACTGATTACTCTCCATCTAATCCGATTAATTATCGTATAATCTGATTATTTTTCAGATAATCATGCATAATCCGATTATTTTTAAATTGCAAGTATAAAATAAAATTTTGTTTTTGTTATTTATACATTTATACAGAGAATTTATGATGTTTTATAATAAGTTATATTTAAAATTTAAATAAAAACATAAAAATTCTTAATATTATGTTTTCATGTATTTATTATAATTTTGAAAATAATATTATTTAAAAGTTTAGTATAATAAATAAATATATTTTTAAAATATTAAAAATAATCTAAAATTATTCCTCGTTTATTTTCCGAACTTGATAGATCGTCCCCAACCACCCGAATAGCACAATTTTAAAACATAAGTACATTTCAAAGTTAATCAATTTCGGAGTGAGTCTTGTCAAAACCTTCAACCGATTTGAGATATATATATAATAAAAGTAATAGCATAATTTTCTGTAATATTTTATCATAACGTAATAATCTACATAGAGTAACTTTTTTGGGGGTCAGTTCATAGACTAGGCATTCCAATAAAAAAATCACCCAAAAATCGACACGTGAGCGAACTTTCTTTTCATAGAATTCACTCAATTTGTTTCTTTAATGATTTTCATTTGATAGACTCATAGACCACTTGTATATACAATCATTAAAGAAAAACTTTATTAAGCAAGAATCTCGTCTTCGCTATCTTTTCCATCTACAAACTTAACCATGTGATACTCTAGCCTCTTCACAATATCCTCCGGCAGTGACATCTGAACCCTAATGGCATCATAGTTTCCAGCGACAGGTAAAAACAAACAGTAGATATCACTCGTCAAAGGACCCATATACATTGGCTTTCCTCCTCCCAAGTCCAACTCCTCTAATCCCAATTTCGCCCATTGTGAGATGACCAAACTGCATGAGACATCCGTTTTCACTGTTTTGTCCTCTAGTAAATCTATTGTTGATCTTACATAGTCGTCGGTAATTTTCTCTTTCGCCTCTTGAATTGATTTTACCGCGTGGTAAATATTACAGTTGACTAGGTCATGCACCTTGCTCTCGGCACAAGCTAGTACGAATCCGTTACCGTAATACCCTTGGGGAAGTTCTGGAGTTAGCCTTTTCCTCATATTGATAGAGAATAAGAGTTTGACCTGCATGGTCAACGGTAATTCAAGAGATCGAGCCCACGAGCACCACGTGTGAGCCGCTAGTGCCTCGAATGTGGTGCATTTTAGCGAGGGAGCGCACGTTTTCTTTAGGCGTAGGAGAAGAGATGAGGTGAAGGTTAAGGTGGTGGGAACCAGTGGTTGAGACTGTAAATACTTGCAAATGTCGTTGTCAAGAGTCGAGTGTTTGTCTACGGTTGTGGTTCGGGTGAATCCGGGATGTGAGTGTGTGACACGTGGAGGCTTTCGTGGATCTAAAACGTGGCGGGAGTGGAATGGTTGAATCAGAAGATGAGGTTGGGTAGTGTTTGCATGGGCCCATGCATGTAGGAACTGCGATGTGCCGATGCCGTCACTGAGGCAATGATTGATCGCGGTGCAGAGGATCATACCCCCGCAACGGAGATGCGTCACCTGAGCCATTAAACAACAACTTGTTATGGTTTAATTCCATGTTCAACCGTTTAAGAAAAAACATAGTTTTTTTTTGTTGAAAGAAAACACCGAATTAATATTTAAGTACTAATATTCGAACTTGCCGATGCAAAACTTAATACGTTCAAAAACAAAAATCTCAATACGTTAAAGGGAAAAAAGGAGGCAGTTTTGAGATAAGATAAAGTTTTCCTTTTTCGTCATAAAAAAGAAGAAGATTAGCATGAGTAATTAACCGAACAACAGACATAAAGAATATAAACAAGCATATTCAAGTCAAAAGATTTTTGTTTTTCTTGTAACCAAGAAGAAAAGAGTAGTTGTACAAATTTATTCTCTGAGTATTCTTCTTTTTTTTTATTTTTTCAAACAAATCTCTTTATTAAAGTTCACGTATTTTGAGAAGAAATGTGGTAGAAAAAGCCTTTATGTTATTGATACATCGAATGCATTATGCACGATCAGAAAAAAGTATGCATTTCTTATTTGAAAAGAATAAAAGTGGCCGAATCAATTTAGGAGTCAGGAATATAAAAACTGTTTGATTATTCCTATGACTTTATATATCTAAATAGAACAGTCGATCCCAACCAACTTTATGAAACCTAAAATATTCGAGCTACGTTTGCCCCCCTCCACAGAAGATCGAGTAGAATTCTTTTTACAAACTATCATCTAATTAATATGGAAACAGCCTGGGTCATGATATATATCATAAGTTGCTTTGCAAGAAAAAGAACAGAAAATCAAATATTAACCTGTATGACAAGAGGAGGAATGTCTAAGAAACTCTGAGATTGAACCTTGAACAAGAGCTTCCTCCAAGACTTGCTTGGTTTGGGAGAAAGCTGAAGAAAGTCCTGACAAGTTATATCCATGAAAGCTTCCGCGAAAACCGCTCCTTGTCCATTACAATCAATCTCGAGCTTGCTCGGATCATCAGAGACTCTGATCCGACCAGCGAAAGGATAGTAATCGATTAGTTTCCTAGAAAGTGAGTCTTTCAGGGTGAGGGAAGAGATAGACTTTTGGAAAAGGTAAAGATACTTAATAGAGAATCTGAGAAAATGATGGTCGTCGAGGTTAGAAAGGTAGAGAGAGTCATTTGGTGTGGGAGATGAAGGAGTGATCAAGGTTGGTTGGTTTCCCTCGTACAAGCAATCAGGCAGTTCTTGCATCTTCCACTTTTTTGTTGTTGTTTTCTGTTTGTGTTCTTTTTTTTTTTTTGGAGAAAGAGAGAAAGAGTAGATAGAGATGGTGGAAAGGGAAAGTAGGAAGCATGGGGAGAGGTAAGGTGGTGATAAAAGTTAGAATCCGCTTAGACAGGGTCAGTCCTCAAATATCTCGGACCCATACCAAATTAATATACTGGATCCTATTTTAAACTAAAGCATATTTAAAGTAGATGAAATTGTTCAACATGCCAAATTCATAGATATATGTAGTTTTTTTAATATAAAGTATTTGCTATTTTAATGTGTAACGTCTCTGTGATCTCTAACTAGACGCAAGCTTTATAAGACCTAACCAATCTGTTGTAGATCGAGTGTGATGACCGGTGTGATACGAAAATGTTACAATTTAATACTAGTTAAGCTCTTAGGGGTTAAATCCACAATACTAATACTAGTTAAATCCACAATTCATTTCTTAGGGGTTTGACAGTGGGAAAGATAACAAGAAAGCAACTGATTACTATGGTCGGATTCATCGGTAATCACCAATATTCAATCTGAATTTTTATTACCTTGACAAGAGAACATAAATATGCTCTGTTTTAGTCTAATCCTGGTTTTTGTTTGTTTGTTTGCCATCGGAAGTCATTGTGTCTAAGCATTTGTAAATTAACGTTGTTCCATTTTTTTGTTATAATAGAGATCTGATAAAAAAAAATGTAGGTATTAATTCGTAGGAACATAACCGCATGATCATGAACTCCTAACTATAGAAATTTATCCAAATGTCTGGTGGGTAATGGTAATACAAGAAAGTTGATTAGTTTATGTTCCTGATTCAATTCTATTTAGGATGAAAAATAAATTCTTTTACTAAAGGCGGGTTATATATACATACTATTTGTCTCTCAAAAACTCATGTTAGTCAAACATATTTCATATGTGAATACATATACTAGTGAAACTTAACATGTACATTTTATACAGTTAAAACATACAAGTTTCAAGTTAAAACGTGATTTAGTAATCAGTTGTGAAGAGCCAAATATTATAATGCGTGGACTGACTTCCACAAGAATAGTTTGACTGAGCTGGTTAATTGTTTGTTGGATAAGTTTTATTTTGTTTTCCTTCAATTAGAATTGGATTTAAGATTGTAAGTTTGAAAGCTCAATTAGATATTTTCCTCCTAGAATTTTTGGTTGTTATTGTTAAAGAAAAATCTAAAAATCTTTTTATTTAAGATGATGCATTATTTGTCTGTAGAACTTTAAACAGAAAGAAATGCTAACTAAAATCAACGGGAGGATGCTTCTATAATTACAATGTGTCCTGACTCACAAGTTTAATTCGTCTTAAAACGAAACAACTTTTTAAAAATTTATTCAACTCATTCATATATATATATTTTTTATATTATTCATATCATCATCATACCAGCTTTTTTTTTTCTTTTTTTTAAAACACCATTTGCAGTTTTGCACCCATAGCTTTAAGATGTGTGATGGTAATGAGGAATCCATGGGAAAAAAATTACTCAATTGACTAATTGAGCGTTATCCCTGAAGATGATGATAAACTTTAGAATTATAATAAATGTTCATTTACCATTGTACTACTTCCAATTTCCTCGAAACTCAAAAAATCATTATTTGCCAGAGTGTCTGACCCTAACCGAGCCATAATCTCGCCACGTGTCCCACGAACTCGCGTTAACACCAGTGTTTATCCCCCCCCCCCTCCCCCAAACTTTTCCTCCCTCCAGCTCTCTTTCAGATCTCGCCGGCGACTGATCCAATTTCCAAATCGTGTTTCAGATCGGCGAGCTGTGGAGAAGAACCACCGACCTTTATGTTCTCTACTTGAGATTGAAATTGCTATTTCCTCCTACCGAATTTGGTGCGAAATTTCTCTTTGAATGTTTGATTTGGACGTAGGGGGGACTGAGATTATCTGATGGCTTCAATCCGGCGAACTCTCTCGCCGGTTTTTCGCGATCGACCATACGAGAATGGCGGTGGACACAAAGGCTTCACCATTGGCGGTACAAGCAGTAAACACAACTCCTCGCAACTCCTTTCGTATCTCAACAAACTCCTCGGAGTAACTTCTGATCCTAAAAGCTCGCGGAGAGGTCCATGGCGGCGGCCGTTTTATCAGTTTCTCGTTTTCTTTCTTCTTGGATTTCTATTAGGTTTAACACCTTACGGGAAAATGGAAGATGTAAACGGAGCTTCAACGGATCGATTCTCCTATGAGATCAAACAGCCGTACGTTGACCAACGCCTAGTCGATAAGAAACGGGAAGATGTAGCTGTAGATGCGGTGAGTTTCGTGGCGGAGACTGAAATTGGGAAGACCAAGGAGATGAGTGTTGTGGCGAGGAAGCTTATAATTGTGGTCACGCCTACTTATAATCGAGCTATGCAGGCGTATTACTTGAACAGGATTGCTCAAACGCTGAGGTTAGCTGAGCCGCCGGTACTCTGGATAGTGGTGGAGGGTAATACGGCGTCGTTTGAGACCTCTGAGATTCTGAGAAAAACGGGAGTTATGTACAGACACTTAGTTTGCAAGAGGAACATGACGAGTATTAAGGATAGAGGAGTTCATCAGAGAAACACTGCATTGGAACATATTGAGTTGCATAAGCTTGATGGCATTGTTTACTTTGCTGATGATGACAATATTTACTCGCTTGAGCTCTTTCAAAGCTTAAGATACATCAGGTATGATAGCTCCTTCCTGGTGATTTTTGAGGAATTGAGTTATTAGATATCGTTGGTTTGAAATCTGGTGAGAGACTGTACGTCATTTTTGTGTTGTTAGATATCTTCACTTATTTTGTTGCGCAGTCTCAGTGATTCTAGTGGTGTTGGTGCAATGTTTCGACGCCCAATATAAACATTTCTGAAGCATTTGCCTATTACTCTAATGTTGAAACTAATGGGAATATGAAGTTTTCTGCACTAAATCTGGGGTTTTTTTGTTTGCTTGCTTCTATTCTAACTTCTCTGCTTGCCTTTTTCATGTGCTCAGTCTTTTTTTTGTTTGAACAAATAATTGGAATGGATTTTGTTGAACTTCTCTGTGTACCTTGTATTGGTTTTCTGAATATTTTTTTGAGTGTAAATGCTGACGGCTTGATATCCAAAGCTTATCTTCTTTTGTTGTATATGTCTTCCATTTAATTTTTTTTTTTTTTTTTATGTTTCTCTGTTATAGGCGATTTGGAACTTGGCCTGTTGCGATGCTCGCACCAAGCAAAAACAAGGCCATCCTTGAGGGTCCAGTATGCAATGGAAGTCAAGTAATTGGATGGCACACTAATGAGAAGAGTAAAAGATTACGGAGGTTCCATGTTGATATGTCGGGATTTGCCTTTAACAGCACTATACTCTGGGATCCTAAAAGGTGGCGACGTCCCTTTACACAACCAACCCGCCAACTAGACACAGTGAAGGAGGGTTTCCAAGTATGAGTTTCAGTTATCTGTGAATTTTTCTGGTGTGCAGTCAACTTACCCGACTCTTATACTGGCATTGTATATTTGCAAGCAGGAGACAACATTTATAGAGCAGGTGGTGGCTGATGAAAGCGAGATGGAAGGTGTTCCATCAGCTTGCTCGCAGATACTGAACTGGCATCTTCACTTGGATGCTCGGGATGTCCTTTATCCACAAGGGTGGGTGATGGAGAAGAATCTCGAAGCTCTGATAACTATGAAATAGTTTGAAAAGACTCCTGACAGGTAAGATATATAGGGTTATGAACTTTCGAAGCCAGGCCGTTTATAAGCAAAACGTCCGTAATTTTGGAATTGGAAAGAGGTTGAAGCTAGCTAGTTGATCCGGACATAAAAACTCACATTCTCTTCATATTGATGGATGCAATGAAATTCTCTGACTTCACCCTCATATATCATGTATTGCAGGTTTTTACTTAACCCATGTGCTGTGGGCTCATTGCTAAATATATGTATCAAAGAAAGAAGAAGCATGTGAAGAATTGGAAAAGACGAGCGAGCAAGGAAAGTTTAGGACAAAGAAGAAGAGGCGCACATTTTATATAAACATTGCTGGAATCGTGAGCCTCCCTTGAATCTAAGATTTGATTGGACTTAAATTTTTGAGATGGAATTATATTACCTTCGGACATTAAGGATAACGCACCATTGTATTCGCATGGCTAACCAAAGTCTTTTTTTTTTGTGCAATGAAAAAAAATAAATCCGAGTCCCGTACAATCAAGTCGATCCTAGAGTTTCAGTTATCACTTCTTATAAAGTCAAAACTTCTCATACAACACACGATTGGTGATGCTATATATGGATTTACTGATAATACATATAAATCTCGACAAAAGCCCAAAATATTATATCCAGATGCATGAATTTACAGGGCCCTTGGGAAAGAATACTACTACCATTGTGATGAGCTTGAAACCGTAAAAATTCAATGGCAAATTGATATTTTGTCATTTTGGTATAATCCTAAGCTCTTTAACTCTTAGCTTCTCTTTATAGGAAACAACGTTGATGCGATTGTTCATCCATTACATCTGAACCCCTTCTCACGGCCACGGTAAAGTTTTATAATAATATACACAAAAGGGCAACAAATCCGATAATATGAATGACCACACACATGCTGGGCTACCATACTGGTCTTGCTACTAATCGCAAACATTCTAGTTAGTAGTCAGATATACGTGTAGTAGCCAGTCTCGAGCCATTGACACAAGATTTAAGTATCTGTGCTTGTCTCCTCATTACTTCAATTTGTCAGAGTCACGTTAAGGCCGCCCCATGAATTGAAGAAGTTGCATCTGAAGGGTGCATTTGTGACCGTGAATCTTTCCCATTGTCAAGCCCCAGAACTGAAAGAGCTGAACTGGTACAACATGAATCAAGATTTTAGTATCTGAACTGTTTTTAAAAATATTCAGTGATCGGATAACAGAGTGTCTGTTTGATTTAGAGAAACCTACTTTGGTAGAGAAGCTCTTATAGTTGGCTGATTCGCATAAGCAGTAAGGGAAGGTCTTAGATCAGGAAATTTCTTTATGACACTTTCAAGTTGAGGCATTGGTAACTGCAAAACAATACCGAAGAGTTGTTTGTATTTTCTGTGAATACGCTAAAACTCATATTCTCATATCACATTTCTTGTACCTCCAACAAAACAGGGAAAGAATGTGGCTGTGTCTGAGATACACATTTCAAGAAGCCAGGCCACAATTTTGGCAGTCTCCAGACCTGAATCCCAAAGACATGTCAAGACATCCCATTATAACCACATCATACAGAAAATAAATCTCAAAGTGACTTTTTTTTGTTGTGTTTGATATTTAAATTACGCACCTGCTTGCTCACCAACTTGGAAAGGATTTTCATGACAAAATCAACCTAGACAAAAGGTAAAAACTTCTTTACTTCTGACCAAAAGAATCGGAGCTTAAACCAAATACATAAGAGACACGTTTGCTAGTTGTATTTTCCTGTTCATTCTCAACTAAACAATCTAATAAACTAGCATCGATTAAAAATAGATTTCATTGTGCCTCGCTTGGGATAAAGAATAAAGTTTTCTGGTTTCTCTCATATTAGCTCACACAGCTACATTACACAGTGAAGCCAATGGTAGTTTCAGTTTAATATGAAAGCTTGGATTTCTGGGTCGACATTTTGATTTTTTTTGGAGTCTTCATACAAAAGAACCTCCTTCATATTTTATAAGAATAATTCAACAAAATTAATATGGATAGCTTAGTTTCAATTCGAACTGTCAGAGACAGACAGGTCTATACAAAATTTACAAATTTATCAAACTAGCTAACATTCATGATTGCTCTTGTTAGTATTTTTTTTTTATGCTAAATCAACTCACTAGCAACATGTTAGTTCTCTTGGTTAGCAACTAGAGAAATTCAGATAAACTTATGCGTGACAGGTATTATTTCTATATCCTGATTTCGGAAATCATTTAGGATTTGCATTTCTTTGTTTCCTTTATCCAAAGTGTTTTGCTTTTACGATTTTATTATAAACAAGGATGAGGTCTTGTTTTTGAGACCCATCCAAGCAGTTCGGAGGACGAATGCAGTTCGTAGGGTTCGTAGGGTTAGGTCGGAGGACGAATGCAGTTCTCTTGGGTGTTTTCAAAGTCTATTTCTGTTACTTGGTTCAGTTATAATAAGACCTTTTGTTTTTTTCACATCACTATGTTCTTAACTCTAACAGTACAAACACTTACCAGTGTTGGAAAAGCGTCGATTGCCTGAATCACCGTTCTCATGAAGAGTAAAGGCAGAGGTGCTCGATCAACCTGAAACCAAAAAGCATCAGAGATGTAAATATCCAAATCAGTAGTTTCTTTTCCATAATATATGCGCTCTTGACATACCATCTGACCGAGAGCCTTAGCTAAGACTTGCTGTGTGAAAACAGTGCGTTGTTCAAAGCAAGCCGAACATGCATCTGTTATCTGGAAAAAGCACAGTCAAATGTTACTCTGCTAACCAGGGAGAAAGTCATTAGAACAGCTAGCACACTTGAAGAATTTCATAGAGATTACATGGACAAACAGATTAATTTGGTCAACAGCAAGTCTGACAATCCAACTAGTCAGTTGCTAGTTACCACTAGCTTTCTAGATTTCTATAGCAGCATATTACTTTATATGAATCATTGCGCTTCGCATAAACAGCTTGCTTGGACACAAGTTACTAGGAAAACCCTATTTTGCTTGAGAGAAAGTAAGAGGGCATTTGACATGATAACCACATGGATGCTTCACGTTACCAAAATTGTTTTGACTTGTTAAGAAGTATGACAAGACTAATTTAAGTAATAAGAAAGCTGATCTAATTATTCTATAATTCCGTAATGAATCCCCAACTCTCCCAACCCACCTTTTTCCAACTAATTTCTGACGCACCTCATCACTGTTGAATCTACTATCTATGAAAAATGTATCAACCTAAGTTATGCTGACGTGGTCATATGCAGCTGATGATGAAGTTGACTGTGTTCCATATGCACACTTGTCAAAAGCCACCAAAACTTAAGAAGAACCGATGCATTGAAGAACATATAGGGATGTTAAAGAAAGCATTCCAACAGGAAAAAGTCTAGTACCACATTTGATTTCAAGCAGACAAGTACAGACAACAAATCCCTTCAAATGTACTTTCAAATCAGAAGGAAATTAAGAAATACCTTTTTCAGTGGTGGCCCATCCTTCTCAGGAACAATATCGTGGATAGCAATGAGTACCTCGGCAGGTGTTAGGGCAGGGCCTGTGTGAGCAGAACCCTATCACATATATAACAAAAAAGATTGGACAAGTTGAGAAAATTTTACAGGTGTGTAAAATATGTTAATGTCATGCAGAGTGGTTCCTGTGTATTACTGGACAACCAATACTCATCTCATCGAAGGTTAAAGTGTCAAGGCAGTCCCTCTATGCACAGCATAATCAATAATTTAGCAATTAACGGATTGACCGTGAGAATATGCATATACCTGTAATATATGAGCAAGTGCAAGTTGAAACTTATCAGGCGGAAGATTAAGAAGGGGAGGAAAGATGGGCAAAACCTGTTACATTGAAAAAAATCTCCATCTTAAGATAAGGGATTTATACCACTGATATGTATTTAAGAAAAGTCATCTTTTGCATCCACCAGCCAAGGACCACACAAATTTAAGAAGTCTTCCGTGATTACTAGTTCTTATTACTTCCACATTTTCAGATAGGTAAAATAACGAGCCAACAAGAAATATATAAAAAGGTACAAGCCACTTCATCTTCCTTGAGGATAAAAGTACAGTGGAAAGAGCAGAATCCATGGAAAGAAAATAGAAACGAACCTCATCTTTAGTGAGTGAAGAAAGCAATGGAATAAGAATTGAAACATCCTGCATAACACTATTTTGTAAGGCTTTGCGAACTTGTTTTTTCTTCAATGTATATACAAACTCGAAAAAGATACGAGCGATCTCTCTTCAAAACAAATCAAACCTTTAGCTTCGTTTCATATAGATGCTTTACAGTAGCAATCAAATCCGTTGGAGGTGCCAAGTCTTGTGTCAATATTTGCAACACCTTATCATAAGAAATAAACAGTGTGTGATTCAAAAATTAGAAGGAAACACACTAACGAATGTAAATTTACAACAAGGAAACACAGAAGCCACTTACAAATGTCAATAAATTTTCACTTCCCTTAGGAGGATCGGATATTATTTGGAGTAGCTCCACATAAGATGAACCTAATTCTCGTATCAGGATAGGTATATGGCGATGGAAAGCCTGAACCATTTAAGAAATTTACCAAAATAAATTGATTTGATGTTGTGAATATCTATTACTCTCATTAAAACTTGGAGAACACAAGTGATGCATATAAGAAATGCCATAAATGCCACAAAAGAAAAAATCCGATGTCCAAAATTAATCTTCTATCCAATCTTATTTCTGTACCATGCTACATGTGATGCACATAAGTGGTGTGAGGGTCTATTAGAGAGGGACTAACTCACCTGGGTTACTGTTTTTGGAGCTCTCCCATAAACTTCAAAGACAAGCCGAAGGAGACTAGGTTTCTGGAAAAAATCATAGTACACATCAGATCCATGGGAATCTTTTAAGGATAGGGAATACTTTGAGCATTCGGAGCAACTCAAAAGACTAGACAGACCTTTTTACATAAAGCGAAGAACAGAGAAATAAGTCTCTGAGCTTCAGAAATTGATAAAACCGAAACATCACGAGAAGATTGTAAATCCTGCGGAGAGTGAATCTCGGAGTTTCCAGAAGATAGAGAGTCACTTATTGAAGTTATCTGGCTTTTAGCCTGAAAAAATATATCAGCTAATCAACCCACAAAAGGTCAAGGTTATAGGCTTACAAGAACATTTAGAAGCTTACAAGAACAGGCACAAAAAGTAACTGACATCTAATCAATTTTAACGGTAATAAGCCTTTACACATACATTTCAAAGAGAACTAAGCTAAACGCCCTCAAGGGAACTGTTATTGGCTTTTTTGGAGCTTTACTGCCTGTGAAGAATGATACTCACTCAAATACCAGACTAGACTATATGTTATTACCTCTGCTTTTATTCCTTCTGCAAGAGATCCAGTCCGTGAGAGATCTGTCTCTGAGTTCACAGCAGTCAGCAACATATCTGTTGCATATTGCTCAACATGCTCTGCTATGTATGTTAGGTGATATAGTTTGTTCGTGACCTGTGCATGCATTTGAGAAACATCAAATAGAATTAATGTACCAGCAGTAAATAAAAACCATATTGCTATCCGGAACTAATTTTCTCACAAGTCGGATGGCTTTTGCACGGATGTCTTCTTCAGAATGAACAGAACACTGTCATAACAGGAATGAAACATGGGTTAGGAACATGGAAAATTTGAAAGGGCCATATAGCATATGAAGATAAAAGAAAGTTCATTCTTCAATCAGCTAAAATCCAAAACATATTATTTGAATTTCCATTTTCTCCATCACTGAGACAACTCCAATGTGACAGGGCTTGTAAGAAAAACAACTAATAAAGATTGGCAAGATATTCTTACCTTCAGTGCTATAGCTAAGCATGCTTTTCGCTCATTTGGACGCACTAAAATTAAGCTCCAAACAGCACCAAGCCCTTGGGTAACACGTTCACTATCACATATTTCTCTTCCAATTGGGTTATGACGAGTGGAGCAGATTTCATCCAGTAGCTTTATGGCAGAATCAGGTAGATGCGGAGCTTCCCCAAAAAGCCTGCTGAAAGACTTGTCGGAAGCAGGAAGAGCATCCAGAAATGATCTTGCCTACAGTAAGCATCTTAATAAGCGAGATTCAGATAGAAGAAATGTAAAAAGTTGAATGAACGCTCACCATGGCTATGAGGAAATTTTCATAAACAGTAGCATAGGGAGAGGATTCATCTGTGTCCAGAATCGCCATTGAATGCAGATGGTACAGAACATGTAAAACAAGTTCATGCCCCTAGAAACAAAGAAGCAAATAGATCAGAGGTTTGCCTACAGACATGGTAGACTCTTGGTTCCTGGGAGTTAGAGAGGGAACAGTTTATGACTCGCAGAATAGCAATGCATTTATATGCTACAATATTTATGAAAGCTACACACTCCCGACATATGGAAAAATAGATTCAAGATCCAAAATCTAAACAAGAGTGGCAGCCAAGTTTGACGAAAACAAGTACCTTGAATTCTCGATGATCCACACTAATATGTTCTCTTAGTACGGTTGCAACATCATTGCCAGCATCGATCTGGAAAATAGTAATATAAATAACATTTATTCTTGTAAACAAAAGAATTTAAGGGGAACTTGACATAAGGATTCCAAAAGCATAAAGCCAAAGGACATAAGTGTTAGCTCGAGTTGACAGCAAGTAACAAAAATCAAAGAGGCACTCACTTCAGCAATTAATCGGGCAATCAATGCCATGCAAATCTTCTTACAATTAAACCCAAAGACATGTCTATTTGATTCAATTATACGTTCAATAGCCAACTTTCGAACAATTTCGCTTTGCTCTGTGGTAAGTTCAACAAATGATGGAACAGGTGCCAGCTCTTGATAGTTTTCTTCTGGTGCACTAATGTCTGATGCTGCAGGGAGATGTTGATCAAAATCTGGGACTGATGCTGAAGGCGAATGCTGATCAAAATCTGGGACAGACACCAGATCTGAATCATCCTTCGTTTCAGAACCTGAAAAAATTGTTTCTCTGATGCCTTCATCATCCCTGCAAGGAGATAGTGGAACATCTAAAGATGATTTGCCCTTTGACGGGTAAACATACTCGTTGGGAGTAGTCAAGTCCTCTCTGTAATCAGGCTGATCAATTATTCTGAATACTGAACTTCCTGTCACCTTGTTTTGGTTACACTCTACTGCTGTTGAATGTACTGAACCAGTAGCCCCTACCATAACAGCAGGAACTGAAAGTGGCTTAGTCAGTATGGTAGAGATTTCCATCTGTGCTGGAACTGATTCTTTACCCTCACATATAGGCAGTGACATTGGTACAGCAGATGAATTTAAACGCCTTGGATCCACGCGGCGGGGATCCTGCATAGTGCTGAATGAGTTATCTTGGAGAAAGAAATATTCAACACAGAATCAAGCAGCAAATAGAAATTTGTACCCTTCTTGGGTCGCGTCTAGGGTCTGTAGCTGCGCTATTCAAGCTAGGCATATCGGAAAGAGATGACCCAGTAGGAAGGGTTTGTTCAAGAGAAAGTTGTGCCGGAGGAGTTGGAGAATGCATGGTGTTAATAGCAGAAGATACGACAATATCTGATGGAGTAGCCAATGAACTTCTCAATGTAGGAGGGGTACTAGGCAAGTGTTTCATGCTTGCTATTACAATATCAGCAAGCATATCTGCATGGAGCTTAGATATGAGAATTTCAAGTGATGCAGCTCCTCTGTCTCCTTCAGCAAGCAACGCACCAATCATTGAAACCATTTGTTCCACTGGAGTCAACTCACCGCCTGAAGGATGGTTATTAGAGGAAATGCCATTGATAGAGACAGGTCCCTGAAGGGAATCATTTGTTTGAAGTTGCTGGGTCAAATGCATGTTAGTATTATGGCGTAAGCGCTTCGGAGCAACCTCTCCATTGATGGTATCATCTTCTCCCTGAGGCATTATTCGTTTCTTTGAAAAATCCCAAGAATTTTGATGATTAATCACCTTGTTATTCTGAAAAGTAGGTTTAGCATGAGACGTTACTGGTAAAAGTGATCAAAGCTGATGGAGCTATAGAAGAGTAGGAAAGAAAGTAAAAATCAAAACTTTTACCTTGCCTGACCAATTTTCACGTGCAGCACGCTCATTATTTCTGACCAATTTGTCAACTTGACGGAGAACTTGATCAGCAACATCTGCAGCATTCATTGCTCGAAGTGCTCTAAGGAGCTTGTCTCTTGACTACAAATGCAAATAAAATATAACTATCTCAGTAAGAAAACAATTATTAGCAAACAAAAGGAAATCATATGATACTTTTGATATATGGTCTGATCAAGCAAACACTTCTCTCAACTCTTGTCTACTTATTACAAGGCTTCACTCCATGAAATGACACTAAATAACATGTCTTTTATTGTAGTCATTGAAAACCTTTTACTTAAAAATGAATGGCACATATGGCAAAAAAAAACGCATGGCACATTCCTAGAGTAAACAACCGAGATATTAAAAGGTTGACAAGTTGACCAGAAAGACTGAAACAATAAAGCAATTTCTCTGACATGAGAAATTGCAAGACTCCATGATACTGCATTTTCCCCAAAAAGGTCTTTTGTTTCCAGCATTTATATGCAAGACAGATCGCTATGGCTATAAACTGTGCTGGCCTCTAAAACCTCTTAAGGAACAGATAAATAAAACCAAGAAACAATACTTTGAGCAGTGGATTTCAGTAGAGACTATATTTGAGAATTAGATGGCAAAAACAACCAAAAAGAAACAACAATATTTAATTAGCAGAAAAATACTTAGAACCGATGTTTAATAATGATGTCAACTGTTATTCAGCAAAAACAGGGTAGAGTTGAGGGTAATCGATAAATCAAATCTAGATAAGACTTTAGAGAGAAAAAAAAGAAAAAAATAAGTTTGAAAACTCTACCTCTATTATCGGTGAGAATGTACATCTAAGAAATCCCAGCAAGGCAGTTCTAATGGAATACTGCACGCTTGCAGCATGGAACCCTTTAACCGTCTCAAGATTTGGGTGAAAATCCAGCAGAACAGAAAGGACAGTGTTGTAGTGGACAGGCCTCTTCCTTGCTACCACTGCGAGACTGAAAGATAAGCTACTGTCAGAAAAGATACCAGTGCTTACATAGTAAATATTCAAAATTGCAAATGGTTCAGGTATGCTCCTACAAGCATGTCCTAATGGATCATTGCACATCTAAGCAAACAAAAATAACAATAATGGCATCAAAGAAACTCCCTTATGTTCTTCCTATGCAAAGAGCCGCTAGTAACATTAACAATTATCCAACGTAAAAGATACTAGAGTTGAATACAAAGTTTTTTGAGCAACCATTCCTGTGAGAAAATTTGATCATGATTCTGTACCATATACAACACTGCTAATAAGCTCCTTGACAAGATACAACGTTTCTCAAAATGAATTTTTACATATTCCATTTCCACAGTTTGAGGAGTCAGAAACTCTGGTCTAGAAGTATATCAACATAAAAAATCTCTGCAAAGCAAGCAGATCCTAAAAATTTCCTGCAACTACAAACTATCTTCTAGCATAATACAAAAAGAAGAATTATTACCATTACCAGAGCAATAAGGTGATCAATTTTCCAATACTTATTACCTTAAGACAGCTCCACTAATTAAACATTAGGTAAAGAAACAATCAAAACCATCTCTCTAGACAATGTCTTTCCTCTCAAGTTTTGACGTTGATCTTTCTAGAAAGACAGTGTCCCCAGAAAGTAAATGATCATATCAGTTTAAACAAAAACAAACATCTGCTAGGTAATTACTACTTTTTGAAAATTTTGTCAAGTGACAAATTAGTTTGCTATGCAGAGATGTTTTCCCAAGAATATGATCTCAAACAGACGAAGGAACCTTGATAGTTCAAAGTGATTAGATATATGCCACCTACTGGACATAAGAACCATGAGGTAACTTCTTCATCCATCTAAACAGCAACACATAACAAGCACAAAATTTATGTAACATATCAGCATCCATATCAAATATCCACATAATCCTATATGTAGAAGAAACAATCATCAGAACAGAAGGTAGAACCACAATGCAAGTAAATGTTAGGCTAAATTCTGCATCAATAAAAGATCTGATTACCAAATGATACTGTGCATAAACTTTTAAATGGTGATGTATACATTTTTTATATCCCAACATAGCAGTCAAGTGTATATTTATATACATCCAATTCATAACCAAATAAAATATTCCTCAGGTATGTTTCTGCGTTATTTGGAAACAACATTTCTAACTACTAGAGCTGACCATTCTAGCCGTTGTTTGATGTCCCTATCACTTGCATAATGGAGCTCCACAAGACCCCAAAAATGCAGGCGCCAAATACCCAGGTAACTGTCAGTATCTGTCACTGATGCATCTTCCACTGAGAAATTTCCCCCCGGACTATTATTCAGTTAGCTGCAGTTATATCATAGGGGTTGCACCAGTGCTATAACCTGCCTCCACGTTTTTCTCTCTTAGCAAAAAGTTTAGTACACATACAAATGGAAACCAGCAGTTTAATTCCCCGCTGTTACTCGTCATACAAATCTAATTAGGGTCAAGACACACTAAAAGTGCAAGTAGGACAGCGAAGCCTGACCGTGAAACTACTTACCAGTAGAAGATCATCTGCTTCACATACATGAGGCCCACATAAAGCTTATGCAGAAACATAACAATAAGTAACTTAAATTTAAGAGCACCAAAGCACCCATATCAAACTTGTATGAACAATAAAATTAATGGCGATATATAAGGATAAAAAAGTGCAATCATTTGATCTGGCTAGCATTCAGACTATCTTCATGTCGGACTACGAATTTTTATAAACAGATTTGTTAGTAGAAAGCAGATAAATAACACCAACAAAAATACTGGGGGCAAGTCCCACCAAGAGAGTAGATTATTTTCTCACACTCAATTCAGTCTTTTTTAGGTCATGAATGTTAATAGAGATAGAGAAGTATTTCAATTCTGAACATCAACAAAACAGAATACTGAGAGGCAAAAAAACCAACATAGTTTCAGTGTGGGAGAGCAAAACTGTAACAGGTAAATTTATCAAGCACAACTCAGATCATGGTGAAAGCATAGAAAAGTAAATACACAATAATAGTGGGATACTTCCAGAAACATACCAACTAATAACAGATATCGTCAGTGCACCCGATAAACGATTAGCTGGCTGTATGAAATCTACCAAGATGCCAAATGTCATAGTCGCTTCAGACATGAGCGTTGCTGGATTCAGAATGAGGTGACCGCCAGCAAGCCAAGAAATATTAAACATCTGTCTACCTCCTGTAGTAGAATAGGAAAAGTTGACATGCCAGCAACAAAATGAACAAATCATGTATTTTGCGATTCCAGATTCATACATAAAATTGGAAGTTAACCCAAAAAACTGCATGACTATATCGCAATACCTTCACTGGATTTTTTTTCAGGATCAGATGCATCAGGAGTAAAGAGCAAAATAAATGTCTCCATAAACTTTAGAGCAAGAACTTTCACCCCTACACAGCCAGGCTATCGTGAAAGAAATAGCAGACTTAAGTTAAAAAAAACCTCAAATTGACAAAGAAGCAGAATAAATACTCAACCAAAGACCATACTTCGTGAAAGGAACAGATATACAAAATGAAGAGGCTATAAACAGATAACATACCTCCAATGCAGCGGCAAATACAGCATCTTTGAACTTAACCATCCATGTCCATAATTCCCCACACCAACGGTCAACTTTACCACGATGAAGAAACTGTAGAGATCATCAAGAATAATACATATCAGTGGGAGTAAAAGGAAGTTTCAATGCTAAAAATCATGTCCATCTCTGTGGTGAATATTCAGGAACACTCATATAGATCTCAAATTTCTGCTAAAATATAAAAGTAAACAAATAAACACAAATTCAGCATAGAAGTAAGGGAAAAAGATATGAAATCCAACAAAAACTTTAACAGAAGATTACCTATGCTTGCACTGCTTTATTGTATTCACCATTTCATACTACCCTAAAGCCTTATGACACTAACCTTAAATTCCAAATACGTACCCGAATTTTTAAAATTAAACAAGAGGACTGATTCCATTGGTTAACAGTTTAATCTCAACGGCAACTACAAAGTGCGAAAAAACTTCTGCTGGTAATTATTGACTACAAATGTATTATTTTGCAAAGCTCAAGGAATTTAAAAATAACATATGCATATGACAACATAACCAACTTGAGAAACAGTGTGGACCTGCATTGCCATCTCCTCCAAGATGCTGCAAAAGAAATTTGTGCCAACAGAAATAGATTTCTTTGCAACAATAGGATCCTCGTCCCTTGATAAGACTAGTAAGACATTCACCAGAACATAAGAATGATCCAGCATTCTCAAACCAACATTTTCAATGATCCTGCCACCAAGAAGAATCGATCAACGAGTCTCTAACCTTGTCAGACAAATTAATCACTATGAATAGCCACCGAATTAAGTTAACACTCTCCCAATGTAAAGCAAACTAAGTTCCTAATTCATATAAAAGACACATGTACAAACAATGCGAGGGAAACTGAATACTAGGCCTTAGCACTAGATGGAGTAGTATTCACCATCTTGCTGTGTAAGTAAGTATCAAATCTATCCCACCAAAAACAAACAATCACGCCGAATAGATGACTTATTTGGAAAGATAAAAACCTTTTCCAGATTGGCAAAACCAAAAAAAAATATTATACGATAAGATATAGAAGAACCCTAATGACGCCACAAAATAAAAATCTTCAACGAGTTGGTGCATAGCAGGAGGAAAGAAGAGTATCCAGGGTTAGAGAAGAAAGTAAAACAATGTAAGAAGCGCAGAAATAGCAAAGGGACTAACTCGATAAGAGAATTGCGAACTAGAATTTCACGGGACAAGTGGAGTTCTGCGAGATAGGGGAAAATCTCAGCAGAAAGAGACGGCTCCAATGACAGCAAAATCTCCTTAACCTGTCTAAGTGAAGAAAGCTTCACAGCCAAATCGCCATGGTTATTGGCAGCAGCGAGGAGAGAGAGCGCCTGAGCCCTCGCTGTCGCGGCAGCCATACTCAATCTTAAGATTCGACTCGAAGAATCGTCAAGAGGGAAATACAGAGCTATCTTTCGCAGTGGTGGTTATGTTTGTTTAGGGTTTTTCAAGGTTAGAAGAAGACGAGGAAATATCTCGGCGACACAGAAGCAGTAGCACAGAGCTATTACGCAATTTTACGCATTTAGAGAAATGCTTCAGAACAAAAATAACGAGATGGCTTCAATCAATTCCTAAATTTCTAGGTCCGCCATACTAGAAAGAACATCCTGTCGTTTTACCTCTTGGTAGTTGCAAAGATTGCCGTTTTAGGTTACTTATATTTTTAAACAGTTTTTAACTAATGACAAACCCTCTGGTTTAGCACACGATCTTAGCAGTTCGCACACAGTTAAGGTCATTAAGATTCTAAGAACCACCTGAGTTAGCTTCTCATTGAGATCAATCAAATTTGGCACGAGCACCCAACAATATCCAGTTCAAATTACTATGAAGTTATTATTAAAATCACAAAAAATTAAAACTACGCTAAATATTAGAATATAAATATATCACAAAAAATTAAAACTATGAAAGAAAGAAAAATGTAATGTTATCTAACAATATAAATTCATTTTTTTGCTTTTAAACACTTTTGTTAGAGGTTAATGATCTAGGAAAGCTCCACATGAAAACATGGAAGGAAATAACATTTACAATTTGCAACTTCTAAATGCTTTTCTCTGTTTTATAACAAGCCTAATGTGAAATGTTAAAAGCTTAATGTTATTCTAAATGGTTAAACCAAAATTAGATAATAAAAATGTTAACCAAATGAATATCAAGCCTTAACCACTACCAAACCAAATCGCCTAATTCAATCAACGGTTACAACAATGTTGACAAATAGGTAAAGAGGAGAGGAATGAGAATCAAAGCATCCAATTCCGATCGAAGAAAATGGAAGGATGGGATCCGAGCACGAAGTCGACGTTAACGAGGATACCACTTCTGGCGACAAAAGCTGGGCCAAGAGACGGCGCCGCATGGACACAGAGGCTGAAAGAAGAGTACAAGTCTCTGATTGCGTATACCCAAATGAACAAGTCCAATGACAACGACTGGTTCCGTATCTCTGCTTCTAATCCTCAAGGAACTCGTTGGACTGGCAAGTGTTGGTATGTTCACAATCTCCTCAAATACGAATTCGATCTCCAATTCGATATTCCTATTACCTACCCAGCCACTGCTCCTGAGCTTGAGCTACCTGAAATTGATGGCAAGACCCAAAAGGTTACGCCTTTGTTTTTCTTACCATCTACTGAATAGGCTTTTGCTCCCTCTCTCTCTCTCTCTCTCTCTCTCTCTCTCTTTATATTCGATCTTTTGTTTTTGTGTAGATGTATCGAGGTGGGAAGATTTGCCTGACTGTGCATTTCAAGCCGCTCTGGGCCAAAAACTGGTACTTTTTTATAATCCTCTGCTTTCTTACGCATTGTTAGACATGCATGTAGCTTTTTAGATTATTTTAATCTCATTTTTTTAGAGGAATTGTGAAAGAATCACAATCCTAAGATGCTACTAAGTAGATTGGTTTGTTGTAGAAATCGAATCCATTATGCTTCTCTTTGCATTGACATTGTAAGAGAAGCGTGCAGAGTGTTTTAAACAATTTTTAGTCTAATTTACATTGATTTTTAGAAGAATTATGAAAGAAACATAGTCCTAGTATGTTAACTAGATTGGTTTGTTGTTGTCCATCTTCTTTTGTACGATGATTCAATTAGGCCGCCAAACTCTACTACTAAGCTGTTTGTGTCAAAATGAAAAATAATTGTCTAGAAAGGGGCATCTAGTTAACTGAAATCTTTGTATGTTATGCAATCCGTTTCTGTCACGAATTTAGGTGCCTACTTTTTTTCTTGGCACTGATGAGTGACTTTTGTATATGCAGTCCTCGGTTTGGTATAGCACATGCACTTTGTTTAGGGCTTGCTCCATGGCTTGCTGCAGAGATTCCAATTCTTGTGGATTCCGGCATGATTAAGCACAAAGATGACGCAGCTACATCTGCGGAATCTTAGTCTATGTAACCTGTCTTTCAATCTCGGAAATGTTGAGGTCTTTATCATTAATAGCTGAACTCAGAAATGACTGAGGTAGATGTGTCTACCCTGTAAAACACTTACATGAAACCCAATAAGGATTAAAGCTATTGCAATGTTTTTCTATAAATTCTTGCACAACTTGAGAATATAGGATGTTACTACTTAGGATTTGGTTCGTGCAATCATCTGTTTATGTAGATATTCTATTGTTAACCTTTCTATGGGATTTTGCCTTTTTCTATTGGGGGTTCAAAACTGAGGTCTGTTTTAGCGTTGTTGAAATCAGTGACTGTTTGCACGTGGTATGCTATTACTGATCTGGAAAAGAAGATAGCATGTATAAGGAAAGTAAAATAAGATCTGATGACACAAAAATAGTACAACAGCATCATGCAACATCTATCCATTTTCTGCCCATCAAAAGTTGTCTTTCTATAATGATCTACGGTTATAAATTATACACCTCTTCTCTTTACTTTCCTGAAACTCAAAGCAGGTATATAGTTCAGTGTCAAAAGTTATAAGGGATTCCATAAGCCGCAGAATCCAACCCCGCTGCAGGATCTTTGTCTACAAGTAGTGGCATCAACTCCACACTCTTTGTTTGTCCAACACCTATGATCGATTTGCTTGTCAGGAACATGGCAAGCACTTTCTCTTTGTTGTTCAGGACGTCTAGAGTTGGGAGCTATCGATGGGCATACTTGCAGTGACAATGCGCTTGCTTGACTCTCCCATGCTCCACTCTGCAAACTTGCAAGTATCTAGTTTAGCAGAAGCAGAAAAAGAACAAAAAGTGCAATAAGACTCGATTTCATTTGCTAAATGCCAGTTCTGTCTATCAACTGAACAAATAGCATTGTTATCCTTCTTGAACGCTAATGCACACTGAGTAGACAGTGTAACTATGCATACAAGTCTTATTTCTTCCAAAATGATCAGGATTGGAACAAAAGCCAAACCTTTGAAAACGTCCAGTTGCCTGAGAAATAACTTTCTGGTAGTTTCTCATGCCAGGAGCTCATAACCTGTATAGGATGTCCCTCGGTTGTAAATATATAATTCTTTTTTGCCACAAATGAATCATCGAAGAGAAGATATAAGTATTTGCACCTGCGCATGTGAGATAACAACCAATATGATGTTCTGACATTGTATAGGTACGAAAAGAATTATGTGCAAGGAAGTGGATGTTAATTTCACGTTTCAGCGAGAAAGAAACTGTGCTGATGATCTTCCAGTTGCATGGTCGTCACATCTCTTACACTAGCAAATCCCCCGGGCACCTTCGTGTACATATTAAGAGATTTAACAATTGTTTCACCAACATCTAGGTACCATGGATCTGCAAATAGGAGCAAATGATTGATATAGATATCTATTGCAACTGCGGGATGCCTCAATTCTGGTGCTTCACATAGTAAACATTCATGGTAAGACAATTTAGAAAAACAAAACACCTTTTGTAGCTTGGTATAGGTAGAAGGTGGATTCTGCTAATTCAGGCCGTAGTGGATAGTACTTCATAGTCGGATGTATTATTTGATGATCCAGTAGATACCTGAACAAAGATATGTTCAGCGTCATTTAGCCCAAACAGCAAACTTGAAAATGACTGACAACTCAAGATTCAAGTAGGAATCCAATAAAGAAAAGACAGAGTACATACCTCTCAGGTAATACACCAAACTTTTCCCATACATGGAAAAACTCGCGGTGCGATGAATTTGCAGCTGCAACATCTCCAGCGAGAACCTAGTATAAGAATTTAATCATGCCAATCAGAAAATCCCCTTTTAAAGTGTTATTTCTATGAAATTTAAATAGTCCATTCATTCACTATACCTGTAGACCAGGCCAAAACGCCTGAAGACTTGTGAGCTGCCAATAAGTTGGTTTCCCACTCCACATATTAGCTTCATGGTACCTAAACCAGTTAGATAAACAATTACTACATCTAGCAATTTTCAATTTTGGCATAATGGAAGTCTTAGTGTCATAATAGAGGTTGTGGAAGTACGTTTTTTCAGGCTAGTATATTACCAATGCCCATGTCTGAAGAACTTCTGAGATGCCAGATAAGCAGAACGAAACATTAGCCAGTAGTCTTCTTTTCCAAAAAGAATATAAGCCTTCAAGAGGTATTCGTAGAAAGAGTCAACCCCTTTAAAAGACCAGAAATGAAATTACACATCAATCTAAGGCAAAGTTAAATTCCACACAAATAAAGTAAAATATTGTTCAGCTATCTCTTGGGAAAAAAAGATAAACAATATACCAGCTCCAATGCTGGAGGAGTACTCTAGCCATTCCCCAGTTACCACATCCAATGTCGTCCCAAGCAGATCTAACGAACTTCGCATCCTCCATAGCTGACGAAGCGCACGTAATGCAGCTGATTCAAATCTAGGGTCACCAGTGAGCCGTGACAATGCTCCCATTTCAAGAATGAGAGAACCTAAAGCGTAAAATGCACATTCATAGATTTGATCACATCTGGAAAACTGGTTTCATCAAACAACAAAATTTTTGTTTATTTGCCACTAGAATGTAAAAGAAACAAGGGATAGCTTAATACATACCACATCCTGAAGTGCTTGTTTCAGTTGTCTCATTCTCCATTACTCCATTCTGCCCAAAGATGTTACTTGGCGTCAAAAATCCCTTTCAGCTGGACTGAAGTTAAAATGATATTAGGTGTAATCCACAAGTGATGTTTCAGTACCTTCAAATTAATCCATGCATATGGTAATCCTTTGGGTGTTTCAAAGGCTGGTAAAAAGCGTTTTCCAAGGTCTTCGGCTAATCGAAGAAGCTGATTGTTGTAGGACCCCTGTATCAACCTATTGGTTGGATCAATTGCAAGAAGATGAGCAGAGATAAGTCCTCCAAGAACTCTTATATTGCACTACAACCAGAAGTAAAAAGAGAACAAATTAGAAGCATCAAGTGCGAGTAAACTCATTTATGGCACTCGGGTACATATTTAGACCCTTGAAGCAAACATCAACAAAATTCGACCATTTACTGAACAAGGCTCCTACCAAAGAGCAAATCAATTGAGCTTGGCATGAAGTCACTGTGTGTTTACATTATACCTCAAATAAGTTGACCCGTGCATCAATATCGAAAGTTAGATTTTCTGAGAGCCAGAGAATCCCCTTTTCAAATTCTGTACTGTTTCCCAATATAGCAAGGCTGGGACAAAGGAGAATCATGTCAAACTAGTATTGAAAAAACCACAAAGGAGAATCATGCATAATAATTACCTGGATAAGGATTCAACAAGTGTTACAGCTGATCCATTATAATCTGTTGGCAGGTGTTCAAGCTGGAAATCAGAAATCTTGGAGTCAAGATTCTGCTTCGAATCGTTTATGGGTGCTCAATAAGCTAGTAAGTTACCTTGAGATTTCCAAGCTCACTGAGGGAGTCTGTGAAACTTTTCGTAAGAGGCTTTAGCTCATCATGCTGTTGGAATTTAAAATGGAATTCAAGTACAGCAGCAAGAATTCATCAACTTTATAATGGTAAGTTGAAGTAGTATCACTAACCGGAAATGCGTAAGTCATGTAGTTATCATATGCATGATAGAACCTGTAAAACGAGAATAGCCAAATATGAATATATCATCAATAATACTATTTGCTTGCTCTTTTATTGTTGTCTTGGTTTCAGCATCTTTGGTTTGTAACAATCCAAACACTCTCTTAGTTCTTCTCATAAGACTATGAACAATAAAAGAAAAAGGAACGAACAGGCAAATTTATGAAATTCACATTTGAAGAAAGCCTAGTTCCATCTAACTCTATCAAATTGTGTAGAAAATTCCTAATGAGCTTCACCAGACTTGATCAATTCTCAGATTCAAAAGGGTTTGAATAAGTTTCTCAAATACCACCGCCGTGCATTCTCAATTAAAGAAAGATAAAAAAGTAGCACCGCCGAGCAAAGATAATAAAATGGGTCATGAAGAATAGATATTTATCAGGCAGCTTACATCTCGCGCACTTTTTCTCGCATTAGTTTCTTCTTGACGTCGAGATGCTGTGAGGAGGGATCGATGAAGAAAGCGAGAGAAATGAGGAAGCAGAGGAAGAGGCGCTTGGGATGGAGAGGACAAGACATGATGAAATTGTGTAAGAAGCCAATAGAATCGAAAGAAAAGGAATTATAGAGGAATTTATGCATTTAACGTTCCGCTGCGTATGATCTCGATCAGACAAACGTAACATCTTCTCCAGCTGGGGATCTGTTCCCCTCTTTACAATTACAATTTTGCCCTACTGGTAACATAAAAGTCAATTACCATTCACCAATTGACTTTTTTTTTTTTAGTTTCAGAAGTAATAGTTTTTTTGTTTGATCATAGTTTTGAATATATGAAATTTTATGTTTTTTTTTCAAAAAAAAAAATCAGACTAGCTAGATTTTTATGGTTACTATATATAATATATTCTATTTGGAGAAGTGCATATTTTCACTAGATATTCATTATCTAATCTCAAAAGTTAACACAAAAAGGTTAATTTTTTTTGCTAAAATCATTGAAAGAATATGTTTTGTTCTTTAATTACAAGAACTTGTTTGATGAATTAGCTTTATAAGTAGGTTAATGTATACCAACTCATAAAACTGTATATATACTCTCTAATTACCTATATCATATAGAACCATAGATTCGTTTAACAAAAAATAGTATTGTTATTTATTTTGTTTTCAAAAACATTAATCATCTTAAATATTTATTTTATTTCTTATAATTATGTTTATCCGATATTTTGCAAGCCTTATCAATGACAAAATCGTATCTTAAACGATATTGATTCTTTTAACAACCTTAACGACTTTGACAACTAATTAATCTTTATATATAAAAAAATAACATACGAAAAAACATAAAAGTTTAACTATAAAATAAGAGAAATTTACCCAATTAGCCCAAATACAAAATCATCTAACTTTCTATTTCTTTATCCCCTATCCACACATGTCCTGAAATTTCGAACCAGCCAAAAGCCTCTCTTCACAGTTCGGTTATAGATTCCGGTCGTCTTCTAATGGCGACAACTCATCCATGCCTTATCGGCCAAAGAATCGCTCTTCCTCAATTTCGTCTCCTCTTCATCCCCAAAACTTCTCCAAATCCAGAGCTCTCTTCCAACAAACGCTCCAATTTCTCCCTATCTATCGGTCTCCAACATTCCTTCGTTTCTTCTATATCAATCTGTAACCCTAAAAAACCATCTCTGAGCTGTTTTCGCAATTGCGCCGCCGTGGATGACGCTGATACTAGTTCGTGTGATGAGGATAAGTGGGATTGGAATCGTTGGAACCGCCACTTCTCCGAGATTGAAGAAATCGAGAGCGTAGTTTCTCTGCTCAAGGTTCTATCCATCTAAACTCGGTCTTTTGCTGATTTGTTAATCCGCTAATATCGTTTGCTTTTATGAATTTCTAATTTTGGAGTCTTCTAGCTTATGTTTACAGTTTCAACTTGAAGAGGCCATCGAAAAAGAAGACTTTGAAGAAGCAGTAAAGTTGAAAAAAGCTATTACAGAAGCTACTTCTAATGATGCTGTCGCTGAGATCATGTGCCAGTTACAGGTTAAGATTTTTTTTTATAAAATCAAAATCTTGTGTTATCTTCTTACTTATATACTGTATGCCAACTTACTCGCAGGCTGCAGTACGGGAAGAGCGTTATCATGATGCTTCTAGGTTATGTAACGGGACAGGAAGTGGACTGGTAAGAAGTACAAGATTTCACAAATATTTTGCATGACATTTTTTTTAGAATTCCTTAGACGTCTTAATGCATTGTAAGAAGTGTTTCTATGCTTCCATGATAGTCCTAGGTGACACCTACACACCTGAATCAAGAAAAAGGGTTATTAAGCTTTATTAGTTGAAGGAATATATGTTTCCCGACATAAGTGATGGTTTCACCTGGTCAATTTTTCAAGAATTTGCTTCGTATTATTGCCCATGTCTGTAGTGAATAATATATGCTTTTATATGGACTTAAGAATTTAAAAGCATTACCATGTTTCTGATGTCTATGTAGGTCGGTTGGTGGGTTAGTTATCCTCGAGATTCTGAGGAACCATTTGGCAGAATTGTACACATAACCCCAGGTGTTGGTAGGTTTATTGGCAAGAGTTATAGTCCAAGGTGAGAGCTGGTTATGATGAGGATTCTTTATTTTTCTTTTCAATTGCTGGTTATAATTGAGTCTCATAATTGCTTCATACAGACAGCTGGTTGCTGAAGAAGCTGGAACACCGCTGTTTGAGATTTTCGTTGTTAAAGACACCGAAGAAGGATATGTTATGCAGGTAATTTAAGCAAATCACATTTGTAAAATTTAGTTTTGCATTTTTGGTGACAAAAGATCCTTTTACCTGTATATTGTTTAATTGTATAAGATTAGTGATACATAATTGTTAAACTAGTCACCCTTATGGTATTTCCTTCTATGAAGTTTTGTAATTATATATGTAGATATTTGTTAATTTTCTTCGTAAAAATCATTGACTTACCCCTTTGAACTGATGTGTACATATCTACTGTGTTCAGGTGGTGTATATGCAACATGTCAAGAAAACCCCATCCATTTCCGAGAATTTAAGAGCAGAACGATCATTGAATGCCTCAATTGAGAACACTTCTACTCTAGATGTACGGGGAAGTGAACTGAAGTTGGATAAAAAAGAAGACCAACTACTAAATCAGGGGGAACCAACTGAAGAAGGGATTAAAAATGTGATAAAGTTTCTAAAAGATAAAATCCCAGGGATAAAACTGAAAGTAATGGATGTCAGAATTTCCGAGGAAGAGATTGTAAGCAGTGATGATGCTACTGAAGAGCTGATCGGAGAAGGCATTGAGGAAAGTAATCATGCTGATGATGAAGAAGATGAAGGTGATATCATTGAAGAAATTGCATCTATGGATAGTACGGATGATGGGAAGCATTTAAACACTAAGCTGTTCATCGGAGGGGTTCTACATAATACAGAGGATTCTTCTGTAGAGGATGAGTTTGTCCGTGTTTCGGCAGATATAATGGATTCTGAAAGAGATTCCTTTATCTTGCATGTTCCTGGGAGAAGTAAGAGTGATATTGGTACAATAAAAAATTCAATGTTAAAGGAACGAGTTACAGCTCTAGCAGCTCAAGGACTTTCAGATCTGATGCCACCAGAGGTTGCCAAGGCGTTCTGGGGTTCAGAGAAAGCTTCTTTAAAGGTAAATTGCTTAAATTTACTCTGCTCTTTATAAAGCTGAACATTATAACCAGATTAATAAGGAGTTTGTGGCTACGTAAAACCTCTTTATGATGTAGTGTAAATCTTTATAGCAACCTTCTGACATAAGTAGCATTCCTATGTCAAGTTTTGAATTAATATGATTTTCGGAATTAATATATTTGCTTGCCTCGAATGAATATGATTTTCGGAATTACATTCTAGTTTTGAATTAGGAGGGTTGTATCGATTTCAGTTTCATGACTCCTTAGATATAAAGATTGTGCAATCATTATTCTAGGTATCGAGAAATGTGCGTGAGATTGTCAAGCTTGCTATAAGTCAGGCGCAAAAAGGAAACCGTCTCTCCGAGTATACAGCATTTAATAGAATCATTAGTCCTACAAGCAACCTAGACCCTTTTGAAGGTAAGCAGGTTTCTCATTAGTGTTATTCTCTTTCTTTTGATATGGGCTCAGAATGCATTTGCGGAACTCAACTTGAGATACGTTCTGAATTTGAAGTGCAGGCCTATATGTGGGTGCATTCGGACCTTATGGCTCCGAGATAGTGCAGCTGAAGCGTAAGTATGGTCGGTGGAATGATGCAGAGGGAAGCAACTCCAAGGAGTTCTTTGAATATGTAGAGGCTGTGAAGTTGACAGGGGATCCAAATGTGCCGGCTGGCCAGGTTATTTATCTTTTAATATTTTTGGCTTTTTATGTTCAAACTATAACCTTTGTGTGTGTGGAGAATATAATATAGGGTCACAAATTCTTGATAGGTGACATTTCGTGCAAAGATTGGGAAAGAGGGTCGCATCAGGAATCGTGGATTGTTCCCAGAAGAATTGGGAGTGGTAATGATACTTTCCTCATCTCCTGAGATTTGGTTACAGACCTAAAACAAAACAACCATGCTGAGACATGTACATCAATAAAAATTTCAGAACCATGTGCTTAAGCTAAACTCTTAATCAGAACAAGAGTCAAAAACGATATTTAATTTCCTATTGAAACAGTAGCTTATTTGGAAGATTTTTACATGTATATGCAGCTTGGGAGTTTCAGAGGGGAAGGAAGAATTGCTGACTTTGGGTTTAAAAACCCAAAATGGGTTGAGGGGAAGCTCTTGCAACTCAATGGAAAGGTAATAAATAAAAACATAGAAACACAATAGAGCGTAGGGTCATTTCTTGGTCTTGTGGGTTTAATGGTTGGGGTTTGATGAGCAGGGAATGGTACCATATGTAGAAGGCGCTGATCTTGGATTTATGTATTTTGGCCCTGAGCAGAGTTTCTTAGTCCTTTTCAACCGTCTGAGACTGCCCGAGTGACTAATGCCTTAGTGAAAAAATACACAGTCTTCATTGTAACTATATTCTCCTTTGCTTTTTTCATACACTTTACCTCAGCAACTTTAAAGCAATATCACTGCGAGAGTGTTTAGAATGGCAACAACTTTTAAAGATGATTGCTACCAACTAGGTATTCAATCGTAATTTATTGATTTTAGTTTACTAGTTTTTTATGTGTTTTGGTCTCAGAAAATATTGACCAATTTAAAGCAGAATGTACATTGGAATTGATTATTTTCATTCGCTTTTTAAATTTGGTTTGAGTTCAATTGAGATTGTGTTTACATATTGAACACCCATGCCCCTAGTACCATTGAGGTTTCACGTATGACTATAAAAAAGACGATGAAGATGAACTATACAAACTATCATCCGTCATATCACTGGCTAGCTATACTAACACCAAGAATCCTGTATGGCTACACGAGTTATAGGATAATAATGCAAGGTGAAATTTAGAAATTAAGCGAAAATATGATTAAACTGACATAATTTTAACGGTGTAATGTTTCCATGAAACCGAAACGGGAACTTTTAATTGCGCTTAAAAGTATTGCATTGAGTTTCAAATAAACATGTTGATTAGTAGGTTTATTTACAGACTCTACAAGTTTCCAGTGTTGTTGTTTGTTTTGTTAAAATCAGTTACTCCAAATTTAGGGTGGGATTGGTTTAAGTAAAAAAATAGCATTCAATGCAGTTTTATGTTCCCGTGAGACAGCGCAATGGTGGCGGCATTAGAGAGAGAGAGAGAGAAGAATATAACTTTGTTTCTCTCTCTTCCCGCTACTCCCTCCCTCTTTCACATTCCACCGAAACAAAGTTGAAAATTTCAACTCCTAAACCTCGACCTATTTCTGGATTTGTCATTTCTGCAATTAGCCTTTTCTTAGATTTTTCACTTTTCTTCTCTCCTTCCGACACAATCCCAACAGGTTAGAATTTTGTCTCCATGTTTTCTTTCTTTGTCCCCTTTCGTATTTTTTTGTTTGTTTGTTCGGTAATACAATCACTGAAACAAGGTTTTGCAATTGCCTGTTGTTTATCTTACAATGGCTTTATAATGTGTTGTAATGAATGTCTGCGAAAGGATTATGATAAGGCTTCAGTGTGGTCTTTACCATTTGAGAATCCGATTCAATCCATGTTTCAGATTTTATTCTTTTTGGGCTTTGCTAAAGATTGTTTTTTCCCCGGATTAATCCAAAATATGCCAAATTCCCATAGCCTTGTCTGAAATTGCTCATCCTTTTTTGTTTTTTTTTAAGCTCCATGGATGGTGTTTGTTCTGTTTCATGTGCAGTTAGCTTTTTATTGGGTGGAAATAATGGAAGAAGGCTCTGCTAGTGAATTGCATTCTAATGCTGATCAAACGTTTGATACAACGATAGAGGAGCTCTGTAAGAATCTCTGTGAATTGCAGAGTTCTAATCAGTCTCCATCAAGGCAAAGCTTTGGATCATATGGTGATGAGTCTAAGATTGATTCTGATTTACAGCATCTTGCTTTAGGAGATATGCGAGGTATAGATATACTGGAAGATGAAGAAGACGAGGACGAAGTGGCAAAGCCTGAAGAGTTTGATATGGTGAGACCAGCAAGTAATAAGTCTAACTCTTCAAAGCTGGATTTGGATGTCATACCCAATGATATGGAGAAACTAGTTGGTAATAAGAATGTGAACAAATCGATTGTGGGAGTCAGTGGTACGAGGAAGAAGAAAGTTGGAACTACCAAGTTACAGAATGGAAATGAAGAACCATCATCTGAAAATGTAGAGCTAGCACGTTTTTTGTTGAACCAAGCGAGAAACTTAGTTAGTTCTGGTGATAATATCCACAAAGCTCTCGAGCTAACTCTTCGAGCAGCTAAGTTGTTTGAGGCTTCTGCAGAGAATGGGAAACCATGTTTAGAATGGATCATGTGTTTGCATGTTACAGCAGCAGTCCATTGTAAGTTAAAGGAGTACAATTTAGCAATTCCGGTTCTGCAACACTCGGTTGAGATTCCAGTTGTCGAAGAGGGCGAAGAGCATGCCCTGGCTAAATTTGCGGGTCTGATGCAGTTAGGTGATACTTATGCTATGGTGGGGCAGCTAGAGAACTCAGTATCATGTTATACCGAGGGAATGAAAATTCAGAAAAAGGTTTTGGGAGAAAATGATCCGAGAGTTGGTGAAACATGTAGATACCTAGCTGAGGCTCTTGTACAAGCATTACGATTTGACGAGGCTCAGCAAATGTGTGAAACGGCTCTTTCTATACATAAAGAAAGCGGTTTACCAGGTTCAATCGCAGAGGCAGCGGATAGAAGACTTATGGGTCTTATATGTGAGACTAAGGGAGATCATGAGAATGCCCTTGAGCATTTGGTATTAGCTAGTATGGCCATGGCAGCAAATGGACAAGAGTCTGAGGTAGCTTTTGTTGATACTAGCATTGGCGACTCGTACTTGTCTTTGTCTCTGTTTGATGAAGCGATTTGTGCTTACCAGAAATCTCTCACAGCATTGAAAACAGCAAAGGGAGAGAACCATCCAGCTGTTGGTTCAGTTTATATCCGTTTAGCTGATCTCTATAATCGAACTGGAAAAGTGCGAGAAGCAAAGGCTTATTGTGAAAATGCTCTTCGGATATATCAGTCCCAGAACCTTGAAATTTCTCCTGAAGAGATTGCAAGTGGTCTTACAGATATCTCCGTGATTTGCGAGTCTATGAACGAGGTGGAACAAGCTATTAGCTTGCTGCAGAAGGCGCTGAAGATATACGCTGATTCTCCTGGCCAGAAGATCATGATTGCAGGAATCGAAGCTCAAATGGGAGTGTTGTACTACATGATGGGGAAATACATGGAGTCATACAATACATTTAAGAGCGCTGTCTCGAATATACGGGCCACTGGGAAGAAACAATCGACATTTTCCGGGATTGCACTTAACCAAATGGGTTTAGCTTGCATTCAGCTTGACGCAATTGAAGAGGCTGTTGAGTTGTTCGAAGAAGCAAAATGTATTTTGGAACAAGAGTGTGGTCCTTATCACCCGGAAACACTTGGATTGTACAGCAACCTTGCAGGAGCATATGATGCAATTGGCAGGTACGTGCTTGTGTTAATTTCTTTTCTTCATACATCCTCCTGTTGACCTCAAACAAGTCGTGGTTCGGTTGTGACTACAGGTTGGATGATGCCATTGCGTTGCTAGGACACGTGGTTGGGGTTCGGGAGGAAAAGCTCGGTACAGCAAACACCGTAACAGAAGACGAGAAGAAGAGGTTGGTCCAACTCTTGAAAGAAGCTGGTAATGTTACAGGAAGGAAAGCTAAATCCCTCAAGACTCTAATTGATTCTGATCTCATGACTTCCTCAGCCCTTCGTTAACATAATTTATACAATATGGTAATTTTTCTTACTATATGTAGAAAATGTGAATACATTAATTTTTTGTTTGTGATTATGTTTGTAGAAGTGTTTTCCTTTTATTGTCTTAATCCCGTGTACTTGGATCAACAGGCTCACACATTTGTTTTAATTGTTGAATGAGAAGCTCATTACCACTTTCTTAGACAGTTTTTAAACTCATTTTTACCTCATGGAATCTCTGTATAATACGTACATTCATCTCTTTTCTACAACTAGTATTATTCTCAACCTGACTAATCAAATGCTTTTATTCATTCATGACATTAACGACGGCTAATCCAGAATTAGTAATCGAAATATGCTTCACAATCTCTTTAAGTGCGATCTCATCTTGAAGTATAGAGGTATGCGAGACTCCACTAAGCTCCACCGTTTAAAAACTCTCAGCTTCCAAAGCTGCTAAGCTCGCCAAGTCAACTGTCCCGTCTCGGTCCAGTCGTGCCTCTAGCTGGCTACCACCGTTTCCTGGAACCAGAATCAGAGGATACACGTTACCCACATTTTGACACATGGAGGTCATTGTCGCCATTACAAGCATCCCTATGACTACCAAATAATGTAAAGATGGTTTGCTCATTTTCTTTCTAAGAAACAGAGTCTCATTGAAGATTTAAAGAAAAGGTTCCATTGAATTTGGAAAGCACCAGAGTATTGGTTGTATGATCTAAAACCGTTACGCATAAGTAATACGGTGATATGGAACCCGCTTAGCCATCTAGAGGTTTCCCCGACTATTTAATTCCTTTTTATTTTTATTTGCCTGTCTTGCATTGAGGATCCAGTTTTTTTGGGTCGGGTCGGCCCAACCAGTTTTAAACTGCCGCTCCTAAGTTTTTTTGAAAAAAAGGCCTAAACCCTTGGAAAAACCTAAACGCAATTTGCATCCTCTTTCTCCGTCGCCACCATGTTTGAGTACCGTTGCAGCTCCATCGATTGGAAGCCATCTCCGGTGGTAGCCGTTGCTACTAGCTCGGACGGCTCTCAAGTTTCCGCAGCTCGTGAGGACGGTTCTCTTGAAGTTTGGCTCTTCTCCCCCGGTGCTGCCTCCTGGCACTGTCAGCTCGTACGTGTTCTTGTTTTTCTCTTCCGATTATCAAATTTTCGAATCAGTTCGATTCTTGTTGATTTATTTGTGTTTCCACTTTCTTTCGATTCCGGCGTTTGAGTATATAGGTCATCCATGGAGATCCAAAATCGAGAATCTCGCACCTTGCGTGGTTTGGTGCTAGATTGTTTTCTTCGAGCATTGATGGCACAATTTCAGAATGGGATCTTTTTAACTTGAAGCAGAAGGTGAATATCACTGAATTGAAATCTATAGCTTCTTGTTAATGATTTTAGTTACTTCCAAGATAAGTACATTCCCTTGTTTGCTTGTACTATTTAATTTATCTTAGCAATCTGATTTTCCAGGTCGTGTTAGATTCAATTGGAGTATCAATCTGGCAAATGGCTGCAGCACTACCACCTTCTTCTGCTGAAGCAGAAGGTAAAGAAGCTAAGTTGATTAAGAATGGATTCGTGAGTGAGAAATCAGATGATGAGGAAGAAAGTGTTATTGAAGATGATTCAGAGTTGGATGAGCTTGATGAGAAATCAGAGGCCTGGGATAGGCATCTTGCCGCTGCTTGTGATGATGGCTGTGTTAGGTTATATTATATCTCTGAATCAGACAAGTTAACCTACTATAGATCATTGCCTAGGGTCAGTGGTGAGACATCTTCTCTCCCCTTACCTTTGATCCTTCATTATTGTATCTATATACTTAGAACATTTTGATCCTTCATTTTAATCCTCTATGAAACATTATTTTCATAGGACGTGCTTTAAGTGTGACGTGGAGTTCAGACGCAAAAAGAATATTTTCGGGCAGTAGTGATGGGTGAGCATATTTTGTTTTACTTTGTATGAGATGCCTACTATTTAACTTCGTAAGAGATGCGTATTTGGGTGTAAAGAAGACTCTTTGATTTGTGTAAGTGGATTTTTTTGGCTTCCCTACAATTATTTGTAGGCTGATAAGATGCTGGGATGCTATTCTCTGCCATGAGGTATATAGAATCACAGTTGGACTTGGAGGGCTGGGAAATGGGTCTGAGCTCTGCATTTGGTCACTTCTTTCATTGAGGTAAAGTTTATTGTGATCATATGTTAGTTTTGTGTCTTTCATTTCCAATTACTGATGATCCAGTTTGTCTTTTAGATGTGGAGTTCTTGTCAGTGGGGATAGTACAGGAAGTGTCCAGTTTTGGGATAGCCAGCATGGAACCCTTTTGCAGGCGCATTCTCATCACAAGGGTGATGTAAATTCTCTTGCAGCATCCCCTAGTCATAACCGTGTGTTTTCTGCAGGCGCCGATGGACAGGTAAATGATACTACTATTGTGTTCCTCATGTGAATCCCTGTTAATAATTGATATATTGTAAAGTCTGGTTCCCCATTGAAGAGAAAATGGGACTTAAGTAAAGTAGAAACAAATACTATGACCAATTGTATGTTCTCAGAAAATTAACAAAAACCGTCATGCTTTAACCTAACATTTGATGTGGTTGTAATGGTGACAATTTTCTATTTTTTTGTTCATCCTTATGTAGGTTATTCTATATAAGCTCTCTGGTGGTACAATAAAATCACAAAATTTGAAACCTTCTTCCCCTCAGAAGTGGGACTATATCGGTTGTGTAAGGGCTCATACACATGACATCAGGGCTCTAACTGTGGCAGCGCCAATAAATTGGGAAGGTCAGTTGCTTCTCGAGTTATATTATATTCAGATTGTCTAGTATGGTTTGCAATTGGAATTTATGTTTGGATGTATAAGAGGCTGTTAAAGTATCACATACACAGAGAAAACCCAAAGCCTTGAATAGAAGCGAATGAGTTTCTTAAGAAATTCTCGCTACAAATATAATTTTGATGTAAAACCAGTAAACTAAGTCTATCAAACTACTTGATATTTATAACAAGAAACCCCAGCACTTATTTTGGCTTGGGCCATGATGCGTATAGGTGCTTATGGGAGGAATGTTTTTCTATATCTAGGAGCTTGCTAGTCTTTTGGTTATTTTGTGGTTATTAATCTCCCACCTTTTGCAGGTTTCCTTTCAGATAGTATGGCCAAAGGAAAAAGTCCTAAACAGCGCAGGAAGGAGAAGCCAATTGGTTTCACTTACCATAAATGGGCACACTTGGGAGTTCCGATGCTCATTTCAGCGGGTGATGATGCAAAGCTTTTTTCATACTCGGTCCAAGAGTTCACTAAGTTCCCTCCACATGATATATGTCCTGCGCCTCAGAGAGTACCCATGCAGATGGTACATAATACAGTGTTCAATCAGACTTCTCATCTCTTGGTTCAGGATTCTTGTTCTTTAGATATTCTTCGTATTCACATAAGCAGTGATTCTAGTGGACGTGTCTCAACCAAGCCATTGGTTCGTGTCAAAAGTAAAGATGCCCGGAAGATCATTTGCAGTGCGATTTCTAACACAGGATCACTTTTTGCATATTCTGATCAAATTCGCCCAAGTCTGTTTGATTTGAAGAAAAACAAACTTGGAAAGAATCCATGGAGTGCCAGTAGAAAACGGCTTCCCAATCTTCCATTTGCTCATTCCATGGTCTTCAGCTGTGACTGCTCTCGGCTGATAATAGCTGGACATGATAGAAAGATATATGTATGTGCCAATTTTTTTGTTGATTATCAACTTTTTGTTACTTGCTTGACCTTTTCAAACATCTGAACTCGATTTGTTGGCAGATTGTTGACGTTGGTAGCATGGAGCTATTACATTCTTTTACTCCACGTCAGGAGGGGCAGGAAGTGGAATCACCTCCTTGCGAGCCTCCAATTACAAAACTGTATACTAGCTCAAATGATTACTGGTTAGCTTCTATCAATTGCTTTGGTGACATATACGTGTTCAACCTGGAAACACAGAGGTGAACATTTTGTAACCATTTTCTACTTATTATTTGTTAAGACTTGTTCACAGTACTATATCTGTAGAGGAATATGAGTATGAGTATGACTTGCATATTCCAAAGCAGCTGTTTGTATATATAATCTTTTTCATTTAAGCTCTGATTCTGATTACAGGCAGCATTGGTTCATATCAAGGCTCAATGGTGCATCTGTTGCAGCCGCTGGTTTTCATCCCAGGAACAACAATGTGCTTGTGATCTCGACCTCTTCTAACCAGGTATTTGCATTGGACGTGGAGGCTAGAGAGTTAAGCAAGTGGGAAATGCTGCACACTTTTTGTTTGCCAAAGAGCTACCAGGAGTTTCCTGGTGAGGTCGTAGGGCTCTCATTTTCTCCATCACCAAGTTCATCATCTGTAATCATTTACAGCTCTAGGTACTTGATTAGTTTTTAGCGTTTTCACTAATGAAAATTTGCATTAAGAAGAAGAAAACAAAACCCTTCTAATTGTGACACTGGTATTTTTGGTTGCATAGCAGAGCAAAGTGTTTGATAGAATTTGGAAAGCCGGGGGAACAAGACGAAGAGACGGATTTGCCATTTGACAGTCTGTCTGAAAAAGTAGAAGGTAAAATTGCAGGCATTGGTATAAAATTGCAAGCATTGGGGAATGGGGGCCAAAAACGTAGGTTAGAGGAGTATCAAAGAGAGAGTAAGAGTAATAAGAAAAAGAAGTTTGAAATGGTGACTTCAAAGCACCCAGTTCTATATTTACGACATCTATCAAAAAGTGCAATCTTGGTGGTAGAGAAACCATGGATGGAAGTTGTCAAGAGTTTAGATACGCAACCAGTTCACAGACATATATATGGGACATAAGGGCTGAGAGGGAGTTAAAGAAAGTTCCCTTCTATTTCTTGAGGCCCTGCTTAGTAGGAACTAGGAAAACGCAATAGGGCTGTTGAAGAGTGTCAGCTAAAGAATCTTCCATACGTTGTGCAATTTATGCATGTAAGAGCCTTAACTTAAGGAGTTGATTTTGTTTTTCATACATTGGATATTAAGTTTTGTAGCTCATAGTTTTATATATTAAGAACCCTTTCATCATCTTCTAGTCTGCGCATTCCCAAGTAAATTCTTTGTTGCGTGTATGTGAGATTGGTGGACTGCTTAAAATGTATTTTGCATCAGCAATATATATTCTTAAACTACAAATAAAATAAAATATTATCTGGTTTAAAGAACCAACGAGTTTCAACCCGTAAATTTTCTACTTGCGAATATTTTGAAAAAGGTTTATAGCACGCTATTGTTTTCATATGTACTTCGCAAATTGGAATTCAAGACATACAAGCTACAATTTGGAAAAACGTAATAGGATTCATCGGTTACTTATATTGTTTAGATATGTTTATATTTTCTAGAGTTTAAGAAAATTGGTGTGTTCCTACAGTGCTTTCTTTTTATGTACACTTTCTTTGACATGCTTTCTGTTTATGTACACCTATGGCTTAACTCTCTTTCTTATTGTTGATGCGGGGTTCCTTATATATATGACCGTCCTAATCCTTTTTTTTTTTTTTTTGTAGATGTATGGAACGGATAAAGTTGAACAAATCTCGCATACAATCTCTTAAATCTCTTAACGTGGAGCATTAGACCCCGCATACAAAAGGTATATACTCCTTTATTGTGAATGATTCGAATTTATTTTCTTCTGAGAAAAGTAAAGAGATAGCAAGCAAAAACCACGAAAGGCAAATCTGGAGGCTAGAGAAGTATGTGTCGAGCAAATATAGGATGTTGAACGGCGAAGGCAGGATTTTAAGAAAAAAGGATGACAGATCAAGACACGTACGAGAAAAGAATGCCCCAGACGTCAACTAAAAAAGCTCCACGTGTCTCTCTTTCTCTCCCACCGTTGCATGGAGCAGACAGACTCTGCCATTGCCTCGTGTTAGTCCTCAATGACCAATCACTTAGCCACACCTCTCTTAGTATCTCGCAGAAGCAAAGAAACTAATAACGCTTATACTTAAAAACAATAATCTGAAGTTTTTTACATTTCACAAAAACATTGCATGTAGTCAAAAATAAAGATTTAACTAAAAGAGATTAAAAACGAGATAGGTGTAGGCACGCATGACGCCCAGACACAACACGCGTTACAGTGACATCCTCTGTGATTGGTGAACCGAACCACACCACTCCAATACCTCTTTGTAAAAACGGCACATTAACTCATTTTCTTACACGTGTCCCTATCCCCAACCCTCTCCATCCTTTTCTCTCCAAATGTCTTTCTTCCTTAATATTCGCCTGTCTTTTATTGGCTCTTCACTCTCTTTATAACCTTACCTAGCTCCTCACTCTCTTTCATATTTCACCATCCATATCTTCTCTCTTTCTTCCTTTTTTTTCTCTGGGTGACGCAATGATAAAGATACTTAACCCTCACTCTCACCATCCTCAAACAACCACAACACTAAAAACTGCTGAGATCTTGTCCAAATACCGACCCATTGCTCCTAGGCCCGGGACGAACCTAGCCAATGACAATGATTCTTCTTCCTCTATGTCTCACAAGATCAGCCAATCTCCTTACCTCCGTAACCTTTGGCCTCAGCTTCAAGCACGGCCTACAAGAACCCGCAAGCGAGGCCGTGGCGGGATGGGTCCCACCTCTTCTCATGCCTTGAAGAGACCCAAATCTTATGCTTCTTCTCCCAGTACTAGTACTAGTGCACAACGTGTTATTGGCCCTATTAAAACGTTGTCGTTTCAGGGTTTCACTCATGGGTTACCTAACCTTGCTCAAGTTGGCTACGCTTTGGAAAATGGTGGCTCCTCTACTTTGGTGACTTTGCCTCTTCTTCAATGCTCTCCTCCTCCCTCCAAATGCATGGAGTCAGATATCAAAGGTAAGGGTGTCATTGATCTGAACAAGACCGCAGATGTGATACAAGAGAGAGATTTCCTGCAGCAACTACAAGGACCCATCACTAAAACAACCTCAACCGCAAGCAAAGTCATTTCACCACAGCCCATAAGGCCTGTTTGCTCAAGGATCAACGTGTCATGCATCTACCCACTACCCAACCCATCTCAATTCAGCAAGAAGTCACCAAAAGAGGTTGAAGAGGAAGTCGACTCCGACGAATTACCCTCTTTGATCTCCGATTCCAACAACAGGGTCAGATTTGTGAACTCGGCTTACAAGGAGATGATGGGGCAGCCAGAGTGCTCGTGGCTGGATTCAATGGTAAAAGGTAAGAGGATATGTGGGAATGTGATGATCCATTTCTGTGAACTCATAACTCCAGTGATGACTGAGAATAATGGGTTTTCTTGCTGGGTGAGGATAGAGTGGGGAAAAGACGGTAAGGAGAAGTTCATGCACGCCTTCTGTGACGTGATGAAACTTGCGAGCGATTCTAAGGATTACGTCCTTAAATGGAGGTTACACACCTCCCCTGACTGCAAAGAGAATTGTCAGTCAAGCTGCAACGCTTAAACTAGGTTTTGGAGTTTGTGTGCTACCTTTTTTTAATCAATGCTTTAGCGTAATGATGGATATATTTCTATAGCCTATTAATATGTAAATCTTTGTTAGCGATATTGAAGAATAACAAGTTCATCCGTATGTATTTTAGAATGGTTTAATAATCTCTGACGAAACAAAACAGAAGTTTCAAGTTTTTTTGGTAGAATGTCGACTGCGTGTTGTCTCAAATGACTTGGGCTCGAAGCGATCACAAAAACATAAAAGAAAAAACTCGATCTTTCTTTTTGAACGGCTGGAGAAAGTTAGAGTATCTTTTCGTTGTTCCCTTCTCCTATGATTTTTCTTTATGTTTCCTCTGAATCGGTTTGATCTCTAAGTCATCTTCCAGCTTTCGCTTACCCAATAAATTAGCATTGCCGGCTTACTTTTTACCAGAACTGGCTATGGAGAAGATGAAAATAGCTAGGGTTCATTCTCCGGGAAGAGTTTAGAGCGACGATAAGTTATTATCAGTCGTTTTCTTCTTAGATATTAAGTCTTTAATTTATTATTAAATAAAACACTTTTTCGACGGGAAAAATGCCAAAAGAAAACGGACTTGTCAAACCAAGGTACTGGACCGGTGTCGGTAAAAATTAAGAAAACCGCCAACCGGTACGCTTGATCGGTATTGACGGGCGTGTGAAATACAGTATTCTTTTGCAAATTTTCCCAATAGAAAAATTTGTTCTTAAAAGTAACTAGCAGCTTATATCTCACTATCAATGCAACGCAGATGAGGTGAGACTTGGTTTCCAAAACAGATCCCGGAGTCAAAAGCATGACTGAGTAATTTGGTATGCTTCATCAAAGGAAATGCCTGTGACATGTAGATTCAGGTATATTGTGAGATAATATCATAACTTATATTGTACTTCCTTACATATTACCATCCAACAGACTACAATTTCAAACTTTATTTACCAAAACGTTCACGACAAGAACCTGCCACTCTGTAACTTTATTTTAGAGGCTGAAGAAGATTTTTGTTACCTGGTTTCACTTAGCTTGTCTGAGTAACTTCACCTGAAAAATCTTGCAAGTCAAATAAAACTTTGTACTGGGGCCGATAGCACTAGTTCATATGCAGCTTGGTAAAATTCTGCAGCTTGTTGGGGCAAGCCTTGCATTTTGGCAACTTGCCCTAACTTCATCCACGCATCATGATTTCTTGGGTCTAAACTTAAGGCATTCATCAGAAAACTTTTAGCAGTTGCAAGTGAGTCACCTCCGGATTTCATCATAACCTCTGCTATTGAAACAATGCTGGGGACGTGATTAGGGTCGATCGAGAGCGATAGGAAGAAGGATATTAAAGCCTCTTCATGAAGTGATTTAGCTTCTAGACACAAACCTGTCCCAACCATAAAATCATATGTATGGAGCTTGTTATAAACATGGGGCATATTATGCATGACCTGTAGCTTTTCTTCATACCTGTTTCATTCCAGCCTCTAGGAGAATAAAAGCAGATGGATCTTGCCTTCTCCAGACATGTTTCTGCATCTGACCATGAACCTAGCTTCCCGTAGACAGAGGCTAGGTCTTGCCAAGCTTCCGTTTCAAATTTCTGTAGCAGAGTCTGAGAATATAGAACAAGATTATTCAGAGAGATCACAAATGTTGCAGAATATATTTCCTTCATAGTATGACACACAAACTAGGTACCTCGGATTGCTCAGATCTCTCTTGTGCCCGGATAATGGCCAGCAAACTGCTGTATGTCTTCATTGCCTGCTTAGGTTGTTCCTGAGCCATCTGAAGCACAGCTTTTAAATTCAGAAGCTCTAACTTTTCAACGTCACCAGCCTCTTCCAGGGTAAACTCCAGAATAGATTCAGCATCCTTGAGCCGTTTCTCTGCTGAGAGGACTATAGCTAAATGCTTCCATCCTCTAGTTGAAACTCCTCCCACCATACTAGAATACTCAATCGCGCCATCCAAAGCTGCCTGAAGATTTCTTTGAACTGCATTCTCAACGCTTAGGTTAAATATAACATCTGGTTCTGGATCACCCTGGGCTCTCTTTGCTGCTTCATTTAGAGAGGATAGAGATTTCTTCTGATAGGAAACCCGTTCAGAGTCTAATTTGGAACTCCTTGCGCCATTTCCATAGCATACACCAAGGAACCTGTGTGCTTGACTCAAAAGATGTTCACTCTGATTGTTTGCCAAGTCTAGCAGCCTATGAGCAAAATTTATGCCGTCACTTGAGTGTTTTGGATCTTTAGAGCACAATTTTGCTCCAAACAATAACCAAGGAACGTGTGGTATCTGTCTTGATTCAGAAGGACCTAGGGCCATATTTAATAGATTGATGGCTGCTCTATCCATCCCTGCAGCACTGTAACAAAGGGAGAGAAGATACCATCTCTCCCCACGGGTGTAAGCACCTGGAAGAGTCTGCTCTAGATAGTTCGCCAACACTTCAAACTGTCCAGTCATTGAAAGGGCGTAAGTGAGATGATCCATGAGTTCTGGATCCCACTGTATGTCCCCAACCACCATCTTCTTTACAAGTACCATTAGTAACACAATTGCTTCCTCGGTGTTGTCTTTTGGGCATGCCTCAACACTTCCGTAAAGTAAAACCAGAGCTAAGGATTTCTGTGTAACAGCTAACCTCTGGGGATCCAAATTCCATGGTCTAGATAAAGCACGGCGATAAGAAGCAATAGTTTCATGATGATTCCCCGCTTTTGTCCACAGTAATGGTAGCAATTCGAGGGCCTTCTGAAAAATGTCCTGCAGTTTAGAGAATCCGCTGATTCCGTCAGGCATGCCACTTGGCAGCGCAGATTCAACTATGTCCAGAATTACTTTGCATTCCTCTGCAGCCTCTGGTAAAACAATAAACAGAAGAACACTGTAACTATAATCCAATGCAATAACCTGAAGAGCATCAGAGGCCATACTCATAAATATACCTTTGTAAGAGCCGAGTTCCTCTAGTGATCTAGCTTTAAGCAAGATAGCTTCAAGAAGTAAACTGACTGAATGTATTGACATGGTGCTTGGAGGCACAATAACAACTTTGGAGCGAGGTTTACATGGACGAATTCTCTCTACAATGGCTTTGATTAACCTTGGAGTTAAGATCTTAATGTCAATTCCCTTAAACACCTGAAGCGCCGCATCGAAATTACCTCTCTGATATTCAAGTCTACCCAACAAAGCCCTAGCTTCCTAAAACACACGAAGAAAACTCACGATCAGGATGATTTCAGTTTACCTACATTACAAAAAAAAAAAAAAAATTTAGACGCAGCAGTGTAGCTAAACGCACCTCATAGTTAAGTGAGAGAGCTTCCTTTAAAGTCGATTCAGCTTCATCCACTTGAATCTCTTCCAATTTAGAATCCCAATCGCCTGCTCCATTTCTGGAAGATAGTCCGCTTGCTGAGAAATCTCTTGTAGCTAGAGATTCTGGTGACCCAGGCTGGTCTTCAAACCGGAATTGTTCGCCTGAACAAGCACACAACATCTCTTCTTCGTCCTCACAGACTCAGAAATGAGATGAAGAGATTCACAGATCTACGCTGGTTTTATAAGCGTCACTAAGAAAACAGCAGAAACATGTTATCAGAATTTAACCATAAATCCTTAACCTATAGTTTTTTTTTTCTGGACTATAACCTATATAATAATGTAGTTGCTAGCATAGCCCTAAAAAGAGAAAACGAGTGAAAATGGCGAAATGAAAGAAGCTTACATGAAAAAGGCACAAGGAAAACGAAATCAGCGACACGGAGAAACGAGAGTAGCTGCCATGGACACGGATTTGATAGTAAGTAACCCTAACTCAAGCTTTACTTTGCGTTGTAGCTAAACACCAAAACTCTCGGATTTGTTAAATCGATTCATCAGAGCGAAGATCCGAAAACGATGAAAGGGTTGTTTGGCATTTTGCACTGTCTTGTTCATGTCAATTGTCAGCTAAGCAGCAGCCTGCAGCTAACAACACGCTGTGTTTTTTTTTTTTTTTTTTTTTTTTTGAAATTTGGTATTGGGTCCCACATTTTATCTGTTTTCAACTACAGTATGCTTGAAAACATTCCGAAAATACCCTAGTTTTATAATTTATACATGTAACTTAAAAATATAATAAGTAATCATTTTGACAATTATTGAGAGCGACGAGTAATTAATTCCTAAGGAGACTTGGATGAGTGATTTCTAAGGAGAGTGGGATGAGTGATTTCTTTCTTTAGAAAGCATAAGAGCCCTAAATTACTGTGTTGTTTTAAAAAAATCATTAACTTATCAACTATGTAACATGTATTTCATGAATTAAAACTAATCTGCAAAATATAGCAATTTGTAATTATTCATTAATGTTTTTACTACACAAATCGGGTATCTTACTTAGTGTTAAATATTTGTTACCCGTTACAAGCAGGTGATATTGGTCAAATTATACTCAAACCGACACGAGACATGGTCGATCATCATGTCCTTGGGATAAGAAGTTCGTAACTGCAATCCGAACCCTGGCATTTAAATGCCATTTTCTAGTCTTAGCCAATTATGATAAGTTGAAATAACAATGATCAAATCACAAGTAAAATGTCTTATGTTTCACCATACATTGAAAATAGCATCAATTACTTGATTCAATAACCCCTTTAGGTTTCTTCTTGTTAAGCCTAACTTACAAGAACAAATAGAGGTGCGTCTCCTAGTTTCTCCTTTCCCTTGAAAAACCAAACCAACGCAGCCAACATATCTCTTCATTAGCAAATCAGACTAAGAAACTGTACGCATATGGTAAAAACGAAGATAAAGGAGCTAACCTTAAGCTCTGGTAACTCAATTACGCAAGCACACTCAACAATCTTCACTCCTACTCGCTCTGCAAAGTACAACCATTTTGGAGGGGGAGAGAGTCAAGTTAAACTGATAAAAACTTTGTTATTCAAACATATGCGGCATTATCAAAAACATGAATCCGACAACTCGAAAATAAATCAACTTCTCAAATCTTGGACTTACCAAGTAGTCGGATTGCAGCGGCGAGAGTCCCACCTGTGGCAATGAGGTCATCAATAATAATAGCACGCTCACCAGGCTCTACTGCACCTACATGCATCTCAATCTTATCCGTTCCATACTCCAATGAATACTCCTCTGAAATAACCTTCCCTGTAGAAGAATTAGACATTTTAGAAATGAACTTGTATGGATAAACAAGAAATGCAATCATGATTCAGCACTGCTCAATAAGTTTCCAAATGACTTAACACCTTACTCGCAGTTAATCAAGATAAAAAAAAAAACTTCATCCATCAAATTGTAACTAAAACAACCACTAAAATGAATAGAACCACTAAGGCTACTGCGAATAACCACAAAGAACTATGAACTAGCAAATGAATAGAATCATCATAGATAATAACAAAAACATATGAAGCTAAAAGTCACCTTGCTCAAGTCCAAGACAAATAATAATCGTAAACTTGGAGCTAACTGAGACCTATAACGAAACTCAATATTAATAAAGCATGTCAGTAGAGGAAAAATAAATATATACCAGGTAACTTCTTGGGCTTCCTCATGGGAACAAATTTGGCACCAATGGCCAAAGCAATAGGAGGACCAAAAATAAAACCCCTAGCTTCAACACCTGCATTTATCACAACATCTTAGAGACAATACGAAAAAAACCAATACATACGGAAGGAAATAAACTTTCACTTAAGGTAAACACACTCAATATCAAATCAAGGCCACTAAGACTGGTATGAGCTCAATAAAACCAACTAAAACTGGTATTGGAGAATCCACAACTTATTAATCGATTGATCAAAAAAGTGAGTAACCTGCAACAACAGAGATGCCTTTGCCTTGGTATCTTTCGACAAACAAAGCAATTGTATCCTTAAAGGCTTCAGTGTCGAGAAGAAGAGTCGTTATATCCTGAAACATGATCCCTGCGAACGTATCCAATCCAAAGAGTCAAAAACTTTGAGATCAAAACGCAGATCAAGACTCAAAACAATGGAAAGAGACGACAATAGACAGGTTAAGAAAATGGAGACCTGGTTTAGGGAAGTCGGGGATGACTCTAATGGAAGATGCGATCTTGGCGATTCTCGGATCTTGTCCATCTTCAGTTGTCATTTCACAGTCCCGACTCGCTGCTGCTGCTGCTAATTACCACAAGACTCGGGTCGGGCGTCAGATTTACAAACAAAGACCTAAGACTCAAAAGAGAAAATTAGAGATGACCAATTTATCCAAATGATTACACGATTTGACGTAATTGCCCCACCCCGCAAAATATCTTAATGGATCTTTAACTAAAATTACAAGGAAATAGAAGGTGGTGGGGTCTACCGCCGGAGTTAAATAGGCGGAGGGAGGTAGTTGAAAAGTGGCTTGAGAGGCGGATCGTCGGAGCTTGGTGGTAGTTGTTGAGAAGACGGTTGCGAGGGAGAGCAGGAGCTAGACGGAGAAGACTATGAGAGACAGATGGAGAAATTATTGTTTGCATTTTATTTGGTTGGACTCACTGAGATTTTTTGTTTTGTTGTTGAAGGATGACTCACTGAGATTTTTTTTTTTAAATGTATATTTGGAAACGACGAATGTAATTCTTAGACACGGAATAGTTAACAAACGCCGTGATCAATGGCTTTTCAACGCTAACCAGCCTTGTCCCCCTGCTTATTTCTTCGTATTGCATGTTATTAAACACACAAAAATAATGTTAAACCAAAGTTGATTCTTTTTAGATTTATTTGCAATGTATAACTCTTATGAAATGTGATATTTCTTATGAAATAACAAAAGTTGATAATTAACTCTTATGAAATGTGTTATTTCTTTTGTCAATCATAAAATAATATAATGTGTAGTAGATGTTTGATTTACACATATAATAACACTTTATGTACATAAAAAATCTTGTTTTATCAACTATATATGTTTTTTTGTAATCATTGACAGAATGTCAAAGATGATGATTGAATGGAATTCCTACTTTACCATTACTAAAACTAAAAGTTGTTGTCATTTGGAGATAACTAACTACACTATGAGCGAATTATATACACAAATTCTAGTCGCCAACACAGAATAATTAAAGTGTGTTATGACTATATAATGGGCAAGTGGACATTAACGCAGCCCAATGGGCATTAACAATGGCACACGCGTTGTGACGTGCACCAGTTTCCGTCTGGTCGTCGTTGACTCTTATGGGAAAGAAAGTGCATTACAAGCAATTTCAACTTATCTTGAACTTGAAGCTATTTCCCCCAATTTTGTTTTCTATCTCCTTGTCTGTTTTTATTCTTCTCATTGGCCTCTTCCTTTCTTATTAAAAAAAACACTCTAAAACCTAATCCCGAAGTTAACTCGTCAACCACTGCGCCCATGACTTCCCAACGATACTCTTCCCTTATATGCTTTCTCTTCCTTCTTCCTCTCTCGGATCCATCACATCTCCGTCGGATATGAGGAATCGCTCTTGCCTCTCCGCCATTCTTCTGCTCCTCTTCTTCTCTGCTTCTTCCGCTGAACATAATGTTCGGACGGAGCGAATTTCAGGTACTTGGTTCATCAGATTGGAATGCAGAGTTGAATTGATTCTTTTTTTTTTTGCGATTAATCCTTTAGGTGTATTTATGGTAGCTGTTTAGCTCATTGAAATCTGAGAATTAGCTTAAGAAGTTCAGTGCATTGATTGAAGAATTATGTAAGAGAGCTCAAAAAGTTTTTTTTTTTTTTTTAAACCCCTGAAATGCAGGAAGTGCTGGTGATGTCTTAGAGGATAATCCAGTGGGAAAGCTTAAGGTTTATGTATACGAGCTCCCAAGCAAGTACAATAAGAAGTTACTCCAAAAGGATCCTCGATGTCTTACACACATGTTTGCTGCGGAGATTTTTATGCATAGGTTCCTCTTATCTAGTGCTGTTCGAACGCGTAATCCCCATGAAGCTGATTGGTTTTATACGCCAATTTACCCCACTTGTGATCTCACTCCTACCGGCTTGCCATTGCCTTTTAAATCCCCCCGTATGATGAGAAGCGCCATACAGCTTATCTCATCTAATTGGCCTTATTGGAACCGGACAGAAGGAGCTGATCACTTCTTTGTTGTGCCCCATGACTTTGGAGCTTGCTTCCATTATCAGGTAGCTTTCTTTGCCACTCAGGAACAACTCACCTTTGAGTATTGCTGTTATCTTAGATTAGATAGATAACCCCCAAGTTTTAGATATATACTTTGGTGATTGCTGTTGCATAAAATTGTAGAATAGTCCTCCAATGATTTGGGTAGGAACTGAAGACTTTGTTGACATGAAACAGGAGGAAAAAGCCATTGAAAGAGGAATTCTTCCGCTACTCCAGCGTGCCACTTTGGTTCAGACATTTGGTCAGAGGAACCATGTGTGTCTGGACGAAGGCTCTATCACCATTCCCCCTTTTGCACCTCCACAGAAGATGCAGGCCCATCTTATTCCACCAGATATTCCCCGGTCTATCTTTGTCTACTTCAGGGGTTTGTTCTATGATGTTAACAACGACCCAGAAGGGGGCTATTATGCAAGGTACATATTTTGTAGACTTGTAAAACTCTTAAGTGGTGAGGTTTTGTTAGAAATGTAAACTGTTGAACTCATTAGTATCACACAGTAAAAGAAGCACTGCCTTGCATAAAAGATCACACAGTTCACCCCTCCTCATTAGGATTGCTAGGTTATATATAAGGTTAGCAAAAATCAAATTGTTTTGGAATCTGCTGAATGAAACTGCTCTTTGTATAGGGGCGCCAGAGCAGCGGTGTGGGAGAACTTCAAGAACAACCCTCTTTTTGACATCTCAACGGATCACCCAACAACATACTACGAAGACATGCAAAGATCCATCTTCTGTCTATGTCCTCTAGGTTGGGCCCCATGGAGTCCGAGGTTAGTTGAAGCGGTTGTGTTTGGGTGCATTCCAGTCATCATAGCGGACGACATAGTACTGCCTTTTGCGGATGCAATCCCGTGGGAGGAAATAGGAGTCTTTGTTGGGGAAAAAGACGTCCCTGAACTAGACACAATCCTAACCTCAATACCAACAGAAGTGATCCTAAGAAAACAGAGACTGCTTGCGAATCCTTCGATGAAACGAGCCATGCTCTTCCCTCAACCAGCGCAACCAGGGGATGCATTTCACCAGATACTTAATGGGTTAGCTCGGAAGTTACCCCACGATAAAAGCATATACTTGAAGGCAGATGAGAAGGTACTAAACTGGACCGCTGGTCCTATCGGTGACCTTAAACCTTGGTAAACTCAGAAAGAGTCGTCTAATTGTAATTTCTTGGGTTTCACCTTAGAGTTATGTCTGAGATAAGAGCATATGTTGTTTCTTCTTTTTTTTTGTGCATTTCAAAAGTATTAGACTCCTCAATGTGGATTATTTTTTTGTGGATTACTCGAGATATACATGGAACAAGTTGGATGTACAATTGGATTATTTTTTTGTTTCTTAATATATAACTTTTAACTCCGATCAGAAAAAGTTGATATTTTTAATATTTTGTTATTTAGCAAAATTGTTAAACTTAAAGCTCGTAGATGAAATGGGCCTGATGTAGTAAGAAATGGGCTGCCCGTGGGAAAGCTCTGATTTTAACTAATCTGAGAGTCGGACCCTCTTTGGTTGCCTCTGTGAATGAGAAAGAGTGGCGGCCATGAGAGGACTGGGTGCGTTTTGGGGAACTCGGGTGATGGAAATAGTGAAAAAGCACGATTCCGGTGGTCTTATTTGGAAGAGAATCAAGCTTACCCCTACTCGTAAAGCCAATGCCAAAACCCGCCTCCGTCGCGTTTGGCAGGTACTCTCTTTTTTTCTTCTTCATCATTTAGGGTTTCATTCTCCGGCTAATCGGTATTATGTGATTTGGACTCCTCAGGTTTGACTATTTGTAATGACTTATGACAAGGCCAATTATGTAGTTTGTAATTACTTATGCTGCTCTAGAATTTTATGTGTTTTGGTAAATCGTGCAAAGCTTATCTATCTCGCAATATGCTTGTGTTTTTATTGAGCTCGTTTTTAAGCTTTCCTGTGCATCCCAGTGGCTTGTCAATTTATCAACGTTTATGCGGTGCTTTTGAGCTCATATGAACCTTTGTTGTATCTTCTTCAGCACAAGTAGTTTTGACAGTTTTGAGAATCTCTTGCAGAATGAGGCTGTTCTTAGGGCGTGTGCTGAATCAGATGCAACAAATTCTACCGGAGTTATCAACACTGCAAGCCATAGCAGTGAGGTGAAAAATGAGTAAGGCAAAAGAGGAAGCTAGTGGAGCTAGAAACATGGTCGTAGTTTATAAGGATTATTAGATCAAGTCTCTGTCTTGACATTATGATTTTTCTATGTTTCGTTATTGGTTTGACATTTTGAATCTTGCTACGGGTTTTACAAAAGTACCAAAGCAAAACGTGAGATTTTAGTATTGGTGTTTTCTTCTTTTGTCATTGTCATCAAAAAATGGTTTGTTAGCTACTCAAATGCTTAAATCTTGGCAACGCCAATTTGGTTAATCCTTAACCTCGTTTTCCATTTGTTATATAACACAGTTACTGTTAGGCACAGCCGGAGCAATGTTTGTGAAGTGGTTCATACATTTTACTATGTAACTATGTTGTATATATGTTGAAGTAGTATATACATATGTTTGCTTGACATTTTTTATTGTTTAATATCTAGTACAGTATGGGTTATATAAAATCACTGAACTAGAACAATATTTTTTTTTGTTTCAAAAAAATACCAAAAACCTTATTTTTTACTAATAATAAAATCGATTTTCAGGAAAATAGTTGTGTTTGGGTTCAAGTTTCAACAACAAAATTTGCATTAATAAGTGTGGCAAACTGGAAAACATGCATTTAAAATTGTAAAGTTCTTGGATTTGACCTTATATCTTCTGTAATGTTTCGTTAATAATTCTTAAATGACTTTTTGCAAAGGTCCAATTCAAATCAACTCCAAACGTTCCTTAATATGTTTACAATTTTTTCTTTTGAAAATGACTTTCAACTCTCTCTACTTTCAATATTTATACCTTTGAAAAATATCACTAATAAACCCATTTACAACTCTAATGGAAGTTTTTATAAGATTGGAAAAAGTAGTGGAAAATTAAAATGATACCAAGAGGTTTTTAATAAACAAAGTTGGATTAAAAAAAAAAAAACTGGGCTAAGTCGGATCGGTCCACGCAAGCCCTCCTTAGCCTTTCCTTTCACTCACTCTCTCTTCATCTCGACGCGAAAGCTTTCTCTTCTCTTCTCTTCTCTTCCCAAAGGCAAATCGAAAAGCAGCAAAAAGTTTCTCCGCCAAATCTCTCCAAAACCCTTTCTCCTCTGCTTTGCTTTTTTCCTACTGCTCTCGCTCTTCCGTTCGCTTGGTCATCTCCTTCTTTTTCATATTCTCGAAGTCGTTTGTTTCAATCCTGCCATGGCCGAAGGGAAGTTCAATCTGCCTGACGATCTGATCTTTTCGAAATCCTCTGATCAGTTGAAAGGTACTTCCCTCTCAATCTTCGAATTGTTCTTCTTTTTGGATTAAACTGGATGTCTTTGATATTTGATTTTCTTTCGCTCTCGATCGAATTTGAATGCGGAGAAACAAATGTAATCGTTTGGTTTCCAGATCTGAGTTTCATAGGATGCAGCAGGCTTGTATATCAACCAGATTTATCAAAATTTTGACCTAATATGTGCTGCTTACGGTTCTATGATATCAATCTATCTTTATAAATCTTGTTATGTCCATCTCCCCTCGTTCTGTTGCATTAGAAACTCCATGTTTTGATTATTGAGCATGATATGAAGTTCTATTTTCCAGACTTTGGGATCTGGAAAGAAGAATCAATCATTTGTTCGTACCTCTAATTTGTTTTCTCCGATTTCTTCTACATATTGACTACCTTATTTTTTTTTGTTGTTTCTGCAGAATTGGCGTCAGATAACAGCATTCCGTTGTCTCCACAGTGGCTTTACGCTAAATCAAGCGAGAGCAAGATGGTAATACCTTATCTAGAAAGATTCTATACTATCCATGTCTTTGATTTTTTCAATCTCTATTTAATATCTAGAGAAATTCAAGTTATTAGATGAGTTTTCTGCTGTTTCTCTGTAACATTTTTACTCTTTGTTCTCATGGTCCATTCATCCGATGTTCTTTCCATTTGATAGGATGTTCGATCTCCTACTCCTGTGCCCATGGGTAATCCAAGTGATCCTAATCTCAAGGATGCTTGTTGCTTGGATGCAATGGAAGACAAAAAGGACTGGAGGAAGATCGTGCCTGAGAATGAAACTAGTCGCAGATGGCGTGAAGAGGAAAGGGAAACTGGTTTGCTTGGTGCTAGGAAAGCTGATCGAAGAAAAACAGAACGTCGCATTGACAATGTCTCAAGCAGAGAAACCGGTGACAGTAAAATTATTGCTTCTTCTGATAGGTGGAATGATGTTAGTTCTCGTGCTGCTGTACATGAATCTCGGCGCGACAGCAAATGGTCATCTCGGTGGGGTCCTGATGACAAAGAGAAAGAAACTCGTTGTGAGAAGGTAGATAATAACAAGGACAAGGAAGAGCCTCTGAGTGAAAGTCAATCTGTAGTTAGCAGCGTCCGGCCAACTTCTGAACGGGACTCTGACCCTCGTGAAAAATGGAGGCCACGTCATAGGATGGAATCCCAGTCTAGTGGGCCAACTTCTTATCGCGCTGCACCTGGGTTTGGACTTGACAGAGGACGAGCCGAGGGACCAAATTTAGGGTTCACTGTGGGCCGAGGAAGGGCATCTGTGACTGGTAGGGGTTCTTCAGCTTCCTTATTTGGTGCTGGTGCATATGCGCTCTTAGGAAATGAATGTGTCCCTGGTAAACAAAGCGTGTCAGCCTCTACGTTTAGGTATCCAAGGGGTAAGTTGCTTGACATGTATAGAAAACAGAGGCATGATCCTTCCCTAGGTAGGATACCAACTGAGATGGAGGAAGTTGCCTCCATAACTCAAGTGGATTTGATCGAACCTCTTGCTTTTATCGCACCTGATGCTGAAGAAGAGGTATGTTCCCCACTGAGAACTTGCTTCTGTTGCCCTTTCATATAGGTGTCTCAGTGATGATTATGTTTCTTATTTGCTACTGAATTTCCTGAGTTTGTTATTGGGTATCTTATCTATTAGGCAAACCTTAACAGCATATGGAAGGGAAGGATCATTAGTAGCGAAGTTTACACTTCATCTGGGGGAGAACCTTTAGGTGAAAGTTTGAGTATGTTATCTTGTCTTTAGCTGCTTGGCTTCTATCTTTCCACCTAGCATAATATGATGAATGCTTCTCTGACCGTGGTCTTTGGGATGTTACTGCAGTGAAATGCCACATACCTGACTCAGGTGACACAAAAGTGGATGGTGCTTTGCTAGGGTTTATGGAGGGTGATAATGGTTCCACTCAAAATAAAGATTGTGGTACGTGCATGATAGGTGTTAACGGGTCTTCAGTACCATGTATTTTTGAGATAAGGTTCATCCTTATGAGTTTACCGACATTTTCAATGTCCTTTATATTCTGAATAAAATTCGAACAATTATTGTTGTAGGATTACTTTTGAGTCATAACGGAGGTCTGAGTGGCGCTTCAAACATCTCAAGATTGAACTCAGCGGCTTCTGAAATTGGAGAAGGTTATCAAGTTTCTTATGGAAGTCCTGAAGCGGATAGATCTTCTTTGGAGCAAGAATATATGGGAAAGATGCAGCAACCAAATATTGAAGTGAATCACTCAGAAGGGGCTATGCCACCTGAGGAGTTTACGTTCTTGTATATTGATCCTCAAGGAGTAATTCAGGGACCATTCATTGGTTCTGACATTATTTCATGGTTTGAACAAGGGTTTTTTGGGACAGACCTACAGGTTCGCTTGGCAAATGCTCCAGAAGGAACTCCTTTTCAAGATTTAGGGAGGGTCATGTCATATTTAAAGACAGTAAGTGTTCATGCCCATATTAGTGACCAAAAGAGTGAGCTAGAAGAGACTAGTTTAAAAGCAAATTCAGAGACTGGGTTATCAATTGCCTCTGTAGGAGAATCTAATGATTCATCCTTCATAACTGGCACGTCTTGTTCATTTTCTGTGTATAACAACCCCTCATCTCAAGATAATTTTCAGAGAAAGTCTGAGTCAGAAATATATGTGAAACCACCACATGCTGGGGACCGAAGTTTCTTGGACTTCTCTGCTCAAGATGAAGGTTTGTTATGCTGCTAACGTTTTCTCATTTCTGTCATGTGTGGAAAAAACGTCTTTCTTTGGGTTTCATATGCTTGTGTATATGCTTTCATTATTCATTATCCTATGACTTTCTTCTGTGCTCCCCATAACTAAACAATAGTTTTTGTATTTTTTCTAAATCAGAAATTGTATTCCCCGGAATAGCTGGAGTTTCTGGTTACGCGTCGTCCGTTAAATCATCTACAAATATGCATGATGCTTCAATGGAATTGTCTGGTCACTCTGATATTCCTGTTGAGTCAACTGAGGCTGCTACTCGAAATCAGAATGAGAATAAGCTGCACCCGTTTGGTGTGTTGTGGTCTGAGCTAGAGAGCGGTAGTACACCAGTTAACCAATTACCAAACAGGTCTTATGTTGCAATGGGGGAGCCTACTGGTTCAATAGATAATTGGCCCATTGATTCCCGAAGAAATACGCAAATTGACCCCAACATGCCCCTCGAAGCTCTGGCTGCTAACCGGATGTCACAGTTTGAACGTGAATCCAACTTCTTTAACCATGGGGATCGACTTCCATTAAATCAACATCACCAACAGCAATTCCAAAATCGGGACATGCTGTCGCATTTGCTTATAAGTGATCAAGCTCAGGATCTGGAGCATATAATGACTCTCCAGTTGCAGCAGCAGCAGCAGCAGAAGATTCAGTTACAGCAACAGCAGAAGATTCAGTTGCAGCAGCAGCAGCAGAAGATTCTGTTGCAGCAGCAGCAGCAGAATATTCAGTTGCAGCAACAGCAGCAGCAGCGACAACAAGAGCATCAATTACATCAGAAGCTCTTACATGAACAACAACAGTCCCTTGCTCGGCAATTACATTTTCAACAGATTCTACAAGGGCAGTCACATGACTTCTCTCGGTCCAACAATCTTGATCAGATGTTGTTAGAACAGCAGCTAATGAATGAATTGCAGAAAAGTTCTGGCCATCCGTCACAAAATTTTGCAGCATACATTGAGCAACTTTCTGCAGGAAATTTTGGGCAGTTGTCACATGAAGGCCACCAAAGGGAACTACTTGAACAACTACTTTCAACACAAACGCAATCTCAACATGGACAACTGCAATCTCAACATGGACAACTGCAACCTGAACCAATCCGGTCTTTGGAGTACCAGCTGCTACAGCAAGAGCAGCTGATGCAATTGGCAAATGGAGTGAGGCACAATACACCATTGGAAGAACAGAGACATATTGACCCTCTGTGGCCATCTGACCATAATGATCTTCTTCTAAGAACTCATCCTGGGATCCAGCGTTCGCGCTCTTCTGCGGGATTTAGACCACTAGATTTTCATCAGCAGAAGCAGAGACCACCCTTCGAGGATCAGTTTGGTCAACTTGAACGGAACCTTTTATATCAGCAACAGTTTCAACAAGAACTATTCGAGCAGGGTCTTCCATTCGAGCGATCAGCATCCTTACCTGTAAGTGCATCACGGCTGAATCTGGATGCAGTAAATGGTCTTGGACTCTCTCAGGGTCCGGAGTTGCGGGATGCTGCTGCCCACATGCATTCTTCTGGCAGATTGGGAAATTCTACTCCGGGTTACAATCATCAGAACCCCCGTATACCATTAGGTGAACCACAATTTTCACACTTGGAACAAACGGAAGGGCGCTGGTCTGGAGCCAATACACAGCTAGCTGGTGACTGGGCAGAATCTCAATTTCGTAGATCAAATATTGAAGCTGAACATCATAAAATGAGGTCAGAAATGAGGAGGCTGGGTGAAGATTCTAATTCGTTGATGCCAGGTGGATCTACAGAAGACAGGTCAAAGCAGCTTTTTATGGAGTTGCTACACCAGAGACCCGGCCATCAATCTGCCGAGTCACCAAGCATGAACCATGGGGATTCGTATGACACGATGGCTCCTTTAGGCCTTATGACAGGGATTCAACCGCTTGGTGGCCTTTCAGACTATGGTGGTAGTCTAAATGGTTCATCTGCTTTTGGGACTCGAGCATTCTCTGATGAACAGGTCAATAGATTACCCGGAGATAGGAACATAATGGGATCACTGAAGCGTAATAGTTCCTTGCTTTCTGGAATTATCGATGGTGGACGGTCAACTCAGAATGAAACTCAATCCTTGAGTAATATGTTTGCTATGAGCAAAGATGCGAATGGCATCAAAACTTGGAACAATGTTCCGCCTAGAAATGACGGAATGGGAAGGATGTCATATGAAGCCCAAGACAGGATGGGCAAGCAAGCAGTATTAGACTCCCTGGTTCAAGGGGAGGTTCCCGTTTCTACGCTTGGCCAACAGTCTTCTTTTAATATCTCTGGTATGTATCCGTCAGAGTAGTTACTTCTTTAAGATTTCGTTTTCCCTGAAATCATGATTTGGAAGGTTGATTTTTGCTTTTTTGTTATTATGAAGGCTTATCCTGATATTCTCTTGCTGCAGACCAATACAGTGACAACTTGGTTGGAGAAGATAGAAGGAAGGATAGGTAATTTTGTATTCCGTGTTTACCACCTGCTGATTAGATACGTAAAGCATCCATATGTCCATGCTGATTAAATATTGAGGCTATTGTTTGTAGGTTAATAGTTCCATCACATGGGCAAGATTCCGTTTTGTTAAAGAGGCCTCCCTCGTCTCACTCTTCATCATCACATGACGGATTGCTCGAGCGTATGTCTGACACAGCTAGCAGGACAGCAAATTCTTATAGTGGAGTTGAACGTATGTTCTATTTCAACCATCCATTTGTAATTTTGGGGATTGTTTATGGAAAGTGGGACTAATCAGTCTTTATACAATATTATCAGGAGGTGCGAGACGGGAAGCGGGAAACAAGGGGTCAACGTCAGAGGCGTCGTTTAGTGAGATGTTGAAGAAGAGTAGTAGCATGAAGAAGGTGACAGCAGAGTCATCTGATGCAACTGAAGGAAGCAAAGGTGGTGGGAAGAAGAAAGGGAAAAAAGGGAGACAGATAGATCCAGCTCTTCTAGGGTTCAAAGTCACTAGCAACCGCATTATGGGCGAGATCCACCGCGCCGATGATTTTTAATTTGTTTTCTATTTGTACAAAATCTTTACATGTAAAGATTAGCTTCTCAAAGTTATAGGCGTATAGCTCCTTTTTTTATTCCATTTACGGTAGAACACAGGAAACAATAATTTGTGTGTTTTTTACCTTTTTCATCTGGTTAAGAAATTGTTTAGTTCGTATTCTTTACATCAAGTTCACTGTCCATTATTTACATGTAAAGAGAATAGGAATATGACTTCGATTTATCCCAAGTTGTAAATCAAATTTTCCGACTTAACAGATTTGCTCAACGAGAACTATCCGGGCTCATGTTTTCTTGGGGCTCAGCGTGTCTGTCATCTTGGATCTGAAGATGGTTTGGCCAATCTCGTTTGGGACCATTTCTGTGGTTTCACTCGTGACCAGTTCTCCAGACGAATCAGTTAACGTATTAAGTAAATATTTTTTTTTCAAATGGAATAATCTGACTGTATTTTGTTTGTCCAAGCGTGAATTTGTGAACGGCTTGGAACGCTACCTAGTGTCCAAGGGATTAGACTGTTATGAAATTTAAGCATTGTAGAATAAAAAGAACTATATACTGAATGGCATGTAAACAGTAAAATTTTCGTTTTCAAAAGTGATGCAATGCAAAAATATATACAATCGTGGAAACATATATATATACACAAGAATAGTATACTCAGAAAATACATGAATCATTGGCAAAGTTAACAAATTTGAGACATTTTGGCCAAACACAAACTCAGAGCACCCAAACGTTAGAGAATTTGCAAGTGAATGAAGTTTAAAATAACAAAAAAAAACAGAGATCAGAAGTTGATGAGAACGCTGGTCAACTGAGAAGCAGATGGTTTAATCTGATCACAGACACTCCACTTGGACTCTTTGTCTTTATCAATGTCGTACATTAAGGTCTCATGTCCACAAACCCTTGAAAACAGCAGAACCTTATTGTTCCATACTCCAAGTCTCACCCAGAAACCTCCCTCTCTGGGAGGCACAAAAACCGAGCTCCATGAATTCTCCTCTGGATCAAACACTCCTAGACATCCCGGCATGTTCCTGTCCATGAAATACACCTTGTTCCTTACAACAGTGTAGGAATACACCGACACTGATTGCTCCGACTTTAACTCTTCCCATGTCTGCGTTTTGGGGTCATATATGTCGATACTCTTCGATCCATTTCCTGAGAAAGATAGCCAAACTTACTTTAACCAATGTACCTTGGAATCTACATATACATATATATATATATATCTATTGAGTCCTTACCTACAGCGTAGAGTTTAGAACAAAAGGAGAATGCAAAGCCGCGCCAGACCGGGCGGTTTGGACAATCCATAAGGGTCCATTGGTTAGTTTCCGGGTTGTATACTTCTGCGTTGGAAAGACTATAAGTATCTGTGGAATAGCCTCGAATTACATACAAAAGGCCATTCACTTGAGCAAATGCAAAGTTGTAACGTGGTCTGTTCATTCCCGCTAGTTTTCTCCAGCTACCAAATTCCGACATTTATTATATCAGAAGAAGACCAAACATAACCATTTTAGATTTACAAAGTTAAATGCTGTAATAATTTCATTCTTGAATTGCTTTTTTTTGTTTGTAACCATCACTTTTAGAATCTTGTTGACTCATTTCATTAATAGATTCCTCAAAATTCAAATAAAGAGAATCATAATGGAATGTCACATTTAATCAGACTACATGGCAATTAAAGAAGATTGAGACCTGTTAGAAGCAGGATCGAACTCGTAAACATCGGCGGAGGCAGAGACGGTGGTGCTATTAATCCCAGAGCCTTCCACCTCCGTATATCCTCCGATGAAGACAATTTTGCCGCCATCGAGCACAGCAACGCCGAAACCGCGCTTCAAAGGCCCAGGGACGGGAGGGATGTGGCCTAATTTGTTCCCGGAGCCGTCAAAAACTTCCCAGTAGACGTCTCTTCCACATTCGCTTTCCATCAGAACACACAGGAACTCCTCCACCGTTCCGGTCAACTTTCGAAAACTTGCGAAATGCTGGCTCCTTAGGAACGACCTCCATCGCCGGCACACCTGAGAAATGATCCGGAAGCTAGACCGGGGAATTTTAGAGAGACAGAGCTCGGCCGCGTCGTCCGATAAGCCAGGTATGATCGACGGCGACTCCACCACCATCTCAATTACTCCTTGGCATGATTGCTCATTGAATCCTTTATTTATGTGCAAAACTTGCTATATAAAAAAAAAAAAAAATCTGGATAGAGTAATCATTTGGATAACATACAAAAGATTGACCAAAGTGTTTTCCAATTAATAAAATCAGGATTTTGTCAAACTAACACATATACATACAGACAACTGCTTACTTTTTCCAAAGATAGAGACATTATACTCAACTGCTTTATTCCTTAAATTTTCTTCTTCACAATTTTTACCTACTCCTCCTGTAGAAAGGGATTGTGTATTAGACGGACCATTCACATAGACACCATTGTAACTTGTAAAGCTTCACGGAAAAGAAGCGGCCATATCCATGTCAGACACCACCTAAAGTCAACCTCTTCTTCTTCTTTCTCATTAAACTTGAATGGCTATCTCTGCGCTTTCGATATTGCTCTGTAGTGTCAGGTCTCATAAGAAGAACTTGTGGAGGTAGGCTGGTTCCGCAAATACGCCCAATTCTAAAGGAGAAAAACCAATAAAAAGAAAAGAAATCAAACTTGTTTAAACCATTTGAAAAAGAAGATAAATAAAACATATGATTGATTTGAATCTATATAAACCTTGATATTGAGAATGCAGGAAACATGAAGAAGCAGGTGTTCTTTCCCCAAAAGAGTCAAGTGCTATGATGATATCGTGTCAAGGATGAGAAGCGATCATATCAGCAACGTACAAGTTATGAGAGATGTATAAAGAGAAAGCTGATTTAGAGGTTTAAGATTTTGAACGTTTAAGGATTTAGTGAGAACCAGATTGGCAGCGACTTAACGAGAAGGGAATGTGTAAACTGGATTGCAGTAAGTGTTATCCAAGTAAATAATATTAACGGGAAATTCGTTAATAGCAGACACGAGAGTGTTCTTTGCTTCGTCTGCTGCATTTGCATCCCAACGGACGTCTTCGGTGTAGAGAATACATCCGAAATCACCACGGCACAAGAACATGACAGAGCCTAATAGATTAGGCCACACAAATCCAATTAAATTCAAATTTCACTGTAAATGTAGAGAGTTGAAGATACAACGTGTTCTTGTCTCTCTTCATAGTTCGTAAAAGATGACTCGATAATCAGTATTTTGTCTAGTGTGAGCCTTTTCAAGTAGACTATCTGTACCTTGTAAATTTAATTCAAGACTTTGTATTGGTTTAATCGATCAGACTCGGAGTAAACAACGGGAGGCCAACAAGAATCCAAAAACATATATCATCAACATGTTTTAAAAATTGGGTTTTCGTCTTATAGAAACAGAAGCTAACAAAATATATCAAGACTTTTAAGGCTCAAGACGAGGCTCCTTTCTTTGACTTCGCTGCCAATTGAGTCTCAGGCTGCAAATTATTTCAAAACAATATGTTCATATGAGATGACGCACATCAATGATTATAAAGAAAATTTGCTTAGATGTCAAATTTACCTCTTTCTTCACAGGCTCTTCCTTCTCTGACAAAATCAACTCAATGTGGCATGGGTTTGACATGTAAGCTGCAAAAGGCAAAATTTTATCAAGAGCCAGCACAATGTGAATAAAGAAATAATTGTTGTAAAAAGAGTCCACTATCAAGAAGAAACATACGATTGATTCTTCCATGAGCACGGTATGTCCTCCGCCTTTGTTTTGCTGCTTGATTCACTTGGATGTGAGAAATGAAAAGGGCATCAACATCCAAACCTTTGACCTGATTATCAAATGGTTAGTAGCAACTAAGCAGAACAACCATAATAATAAAACACACATAATCAAGAACCCACCTCGGCATTGCTCTCAGCATTCTTGAGCAGATCAAGAACGAATTGAGCAGATTTAGCAGGCCAACGACCTTGACCGTTTGAATGCCTGTTCTTTGCCTGAGCAGTACGACCAACACCACGACAGAAACGGGTGAAGGGGATAGCTTGCTTATGAGCTATAACATCTTCCAAGTACCTTTTGGCCTTGTTCAATGGTAGCTTTCTTATGGCATGCGCTGTCTCCCTCGTATTCTGTTAAAGACATATTGAATTCAACAACAACAACAACAACAACAAAAACTAAATTAGATTTCACAGTTTTCCTTTCATCTAACAAAATACAAACCAAACGCAGCAATAAACATCTGAAAAAAAATCTATTAACTAAACATCTTAAGGCATCACTCACTACCTTAAGATTAACTAAACCTATTAAAAAGGCAGATTTTTCGAGCTGGTTTCAGCAGAGGACATAAAGATTTTAGAGGATGCAAAACATTATCTACTCAACAATACTGAAAAGTTAACACTTTCTAAGCAATAATGTACCATCATGTACTGAACCATTAGCTATAAGAAGAAACGTAGGTTCACCCAATCACGATGACCAATTCGATTTTCCTGACATTTACGTGAGATCTGTTATATATAACAAAGCCCTGCTTTTTGTTAATCAGGTTTGTTCTAGGCTTCTTGAAACGAGCTAATCCCAAAAATAAAACAAAACCTTAATCTGATTCATTTTCGAGATTCGTATTAAGTACACGACATTTACCTTGAAATGGACCCTAAGATCGGATCCCCTCGCCTTACAAGCTGCAAACAAAAAGCCAACCCAAATCATTTGAATCAGTAATCATTTCATAGCTTCAAAAACCCATTAACAGTGAAGCTAGATGAAAAAAGAAACCAAGAAATCTCACATTTGGTGGAATTGTCAGGTTCTTGCGAATACTTCACCTAAAGAAAAACAACAAGAAATCTTAGGACATAAGCATTGGAGCACAAGTTAAAAGCGAAAGCTAGGTAAAGCATATACCATGGCGACCAAATAGAAGAACAGAGAGCTCAGTGAACTTTTTGATTGGAGAAACTTTATATATATAGGAAAATATGAAACCCTAAACAACCAAGACATTTGGACCGGTGATGTATTGTCTATCGTAGTGCTATTCGCTTGATGGGCCTGTTGGGCCAATTTTTGATACTTTCTAGGAGGGTTATAAGAGCGTTCGGTTTATAAAAATATTTAAAGGTATCTGAACAAAAAATAATAATAAATGAATTGAAAAGACTTGACTAGAAAGTTTCTCTTATCTGTCTATTTTTAATTGGTCAATCATAAAAAAAAACTACTGTTTATTTATGAGATACTAAATACGTATCTAATTGATGTTGCTGCTCTAATTTATATTGCAGGTCCGATTCGATTTATGTTGTTTCCTCTCATCGTAGGAGTAGGAGATCATTTGGGTGTTAGAAACATATGTATTTTTGTTCTGTATCATCTAATTGCATCGTATAATTTTACTAGCATGTAAAATGCAAAAATATGTTAAAAACAAAACATATAATGAGCTCATATGGTAATAAACAGATGACTATACCTAAATGCATTGAAAACCAAAAGTACAAACCATCAAATTGCGCGTTTAACAATCAATGTAATCCGCATTTTGACAATCGGTAATGAATAATGACTAAGATATAATCATTGCTCCATCTTATCTTAAACAAAAATAAAATAGCTCCATCACTTTAAATGAATCAGATTGATTTACACAGATCGAAGCGTTCATCACCAGAAGGCCCATAACAAAGTAGGCTTAGAAAGCCCAATCATGTTTTGTAGAACGCCACCGCTTCGAATCTAAAACCCTTGAACGAATTATTGAGTGCAATTTCTTACATCTCGAAAGTCTTGTAAAATCCTCAGTAACAGAACCACCAAACCGAACTGAACCGAGCCCTAGACTTTTTTTGTTTTTGTTTTCCCCTGAATCTGACGATGGAGTTCACTGCCGCCGACTTTGAAAGGCTTCTGATGTTCGAGCATGCTCGCAAAGCTTCTGAGACTCAATATATTAACGATCCTCTTGATTCCGAGGTTTATACTAATTCTCCTATCTCCTGATAAATCGCAGAATTGCTTCCCTTGTCGTTTTCCGGATGATCTGGATTGTATTATCAGACATAATATGTTTATAATCGTTAAGGATGACCTATTTCTTAATTGTGGTCATTGGTTTTTCTTGTCTGTGTCGGTACTAATTCATCTACATAGTTTGGGTCTTGAATTCAATGGAAATAGTAGAACTGGGATGATGAGATTGATATAGGTTTTTCTCTTTAATGCAGAATCTGGTGAAGTGGGGTGGAGCATTGCTTGAACTTGCTCAATTCCAAAGTGTTCCTGATGCAAAGCAGATGCTAAATGGTTTGTGTTCTACTTACAGGTTTAAATAATCATTTGCTTACATTCTATTTTAGCTCTTTTTGCTAACAAAGTTATTGATGGATCATGGTAGATGCTATTTCCAAGTTGGAAGAGGCATTGACATTAAATCCAGGGAAGCATCAGGCTCTTTGGTGTCTTGGGAACGCCTACACTTCCCAAGCATTTCTTGTTCCTGATGCTGGTGAAGCAAAAGAGTACTTTGATAAAGCCACCGAATGTTTCCAAAGAGCTGAAAATGAGGTACATCTTTCATATTTATGCTTTTTATTTGTAGACTATATGTTGCTGCCAAGTGTTTTGTGACCAGCTTCTTATGTTTTAGGATCCAGGTAATGAATTATATCTCAAGTCCTTGGATGTGGCAGCAAAGGTACTATTTAAACTTTTAATTTTCAGAATCAATGTTTGCATTATTTGTGTGGAGAATTGAATTTGTAGAATCATTTGAGAGTTGATTCAGTCTCTTCTTAATTTCTATTATTTCTGACCTCTTGTTTTTGTTCCTTTAAAATAATTATAAAACTTTCCTGTCTTTGAGAATAGGCCCCAGAACTGCATATGCAGTTACAAAGTCATGGAATGGGACAGCAAGCACTAGGAGGAGGAGGAGGAGGAGGTCCTTCAGCTTCATCGAATGTTAGTGTAAGTTATCATGTGTTTTGGAAGTGTCGTCTTATTTTTATTCCTAGTAGCGAGTTGTTGAGAAGTTAGCCCAAAGTGAAATAATCTCACATGTGCTGATAAATTGGCTCGCTTGCATTCGCAGAGTGGTAAGAAGAAGAAGAAGAACTATGAGTTCACATATGATGTATGTGGTTGGGTAATTCTCGCCTTTGGGATTGTTGCTTGGGTTGGCATGGCAAAGTCCCTTGGCCCTCCACCTCCTCCCAGATAAAAAAAAAACCGTAGTATTGATGGGCAATGCCTAATCACATTTCCTGAGCAGAGAGCGGTTATAAGTTGAAGGATGTTTACTTGATTTGCTTACTTTTAGAGCATAAGGATGTTTGTTTTTTCATATCGATTTCTGATTTCTTCGTATATGGGGTAAGAGGTCTTTTGCCATAAATCTTAGCTTTTTGTTTGTGGCTCGAACACACGGTATCTATATGAGTTTCTTATTTTAATGAAACGTCAGCATAAAAATAAACTCGAACAAGTCATGTGTCATGAAACGACATGTTAACTAGGAAGCTAAGGTTAAGCTTTTTTCCCATTACAGTTCTGTCTTCTAATGCGGTAAAGTTGTAGTCCTAATTGTGAACTGTCCTAATCCCCAGAATTGTAAGATATGTATCTCGGTCCTAACCCTAATCGTGAAATTCTTTCTCTAAAATTATATCATGGGAAACACTTCAGTTTGTTCCCGATTAACATGCCTGCTTCGGTACGATGCCTGATAATTTGGCTAATAAAAGACAGTAACAACCCCTAAAGTACAGAGATAGTTTAAGACAAGATAAAGATAGAAAAAAAAACCCAAGGGCAGAAGTGTCCTTTACACCTTATCCTTGGCAAACGTCAGAGACATTTATAAATAACCAAACGCAACGTTTTTGGACTCATCATCTCTAACACAGAAGCTTCAAAAATGGCTTGCAAAACGATACTGCGTTCCGTTTTCTTCTCGGAATCACGGCGAACTTCCGGCGTAAGTAGGTGCTTCTTTGTGTCTCCTTCTCCGTCGTCAGTTCCTGTCCATGGTTTGTTCCCGGCGCCAAATGGTGTAGGTTTCTGTGGTTTTGCGTCTGTTCCCGACCGGTTACCTCGGCTCAGTTGCAGTAACAATGATCAATCCGATCAAGGTCCGCCTCAAGAAGCTGTTCTCAAGGCGATTTCAGGTGTGCAGTTTCGTTAATTTCTTCCTAGTAACCCATTCTTGAGTGATTTTGTTCTTTTGGCAGAAATGAAATTTGATTACCGGATGCGATAAACTTGGATCTACAATGAAGAGGAAACTGATTTTTAGATTCCATAGACGTACTAATGTTGAGTATTTAGGGTTTAAACTTGACTATTTAGGAACAAGCTTGAATAGTGAAAGAATAAACAGATGATGTTTAATGTTAATCCACGAGTTTATTGATACTTTTGGTTTCTGCTGATGATGGAATGTAGAAGTGTCAAAGACTGATGGCAGGGTTGGGAAAACTACTAATATGATTATTGGAGGCACTGTCGCTGATGATTCTGCTAAAGATTGGCTCGAACTTGACCAAAAGGTATCCCTTGCACTTGCAGAGTATCTTCTTCTTTTTGTTTCGGTCCGTTTGCTGCTTTTTATGAAGGCCCTGTATATTTGGAATGTTGCAATTAGTAATATTTAACAAGGAGATGGCTATTTGCTGACACGACACTTGCCAGGTCAATACATACCCAACAGATAGAGGGTTTACTGCAATTGGGACTGGTGGTGATGACTTTGTGCAGGCTATGGTTGTTGCAGTTGAATCTGTTATTGAACGACAAATTCCAGAGGTAATTTGTTTTTCCTCGTTTTAAAATTTCCATATTTGTCAGCCAATACATCGTACCTTTGATTGATATGAGATTTGTTGTATCAAGTTCCTGATAACCAATCTGGAGATGAAAACCTGCTAGCTCAAATAGAATAAATGTTTCCCTATGTAGACTCATGTTGGCAGTGGATACGTAGTATGTTGCTAATAGAACGCATTTGACTTCTTACTTTTATTATATCAATCTTTTGTTGATTGTTCACTTCCCTAGCGTATGGAAGACATCAGGCTATTCAATACTGTGCCTTTGGTATGTGAAATTAATAATATTGAACTGTTGTGGATGAGATTACTTTATGGGGTTTATGCTTTGTCTTGGGCATGTAGAGCTGCTAATGATTATTCCTTCATACTGTAGTTTGGATGTGAACTACTATTCCATCAAAGAATCTAATAATTGTACCTTTTTCACTGTTACGTCTTCCAAGAAAATATTCTAGTACCATGACAATCCTACTAATAGTGCAATTCTGTTTTGCCCTCATTGAAGGATTGTGTAAAGCAGACGTTATCAAGCAAAGGCAAATATGTGTCGGTGAATATTGGCCCTATTCGAGTTGTCTCTAGCGAACAGGTTTTTTCCTTTTCCCTCTCTCCCTCTCTCACACATACACGCAAAGCAATATAGGTATTTAGGCACAAGAAGCGTAGAGAAGCAAACTCTATTTACACAGAAGATGAGGGAACATTAGGAGTTGAATATTGGTGTGATGAGATCTTGTGTTGATTTATTTTGATAGGTTCAAGCTGTGTATAATGCAATGAGGAGAGACGAAAGAATGAAATACTTCTTGTAGGTTTGAGTTGTGTAGAATCACGGGCCTTCTCTCTTCTTCCTTCTTCATTGTGATTTGTGACTATGTAAATTATGCAGTGTACGGCCATAATTTATTTGCTTATCTACACCAATTAAGTGTTCCTTCTTATGTTAAGACAGTTCTTAGACAGTCTTTACGCATTTGCGGGGAAGTCATTGATTATATATATTTTTTAAATGACTTGCATTCAAATGAATAATCGGATAAAAGCTTATAAAAATATTTGTTTTAGGTGGGAGAAGTCCTTTTATCTCTCTCAAATAGAATTAGAGTTGGTTCTAAGACTAATGCCCAGAAAGTTGAGGCTTCTTTTACAAGTTACAAGTGAGGGCCCAGAGTCAAGAAACATAAAAACCGAAAGACTGATAAACTCTTGGACTATAATCTGATATTGTTTGGATACAGAAACATAAAAGATTCAATATGTTGTTTGACCCAAAAAAAAAGTATCAATATGTTATATAATGGTCTTATCAATATGTTATATAATGGTCGCATAAGTTTATGGTTGTGTGGGTCTGTAGACATCCATACATCCACAGACTTCAATAGCTACCACTGCCCACTATGTAGGGCTCATACGACTAGGTTTGATCTGGAATGGTTTGACACTGGTTTGCTGTTTTTTGCGAGCTGGGTCAGCCCTGTTTTGTGAATTTCAAAAAGATGAAAAGTTAATTAAAACTTACTCTAGATTTAAGTAACTATATCGCTCTCGGCGTCAGAGGAGAGTGTCTCATAGCTTTTTCATCTATTTACGGTATTGACTAAATTACAGAGAATGATACTATAGGTAAGGAGCAAAAGTGGAAGGTGAGGGATTATATTAATTTTTAAATTTTTAATCTTGAAATTTGGTTAAGTGGCACTTTTGGCCAACTATAAGCAACCCCAAATATACTCAATAATGACACTCATTATCTCTTTCTCCTTCTGTTTATTCCTTTATTGGGTTAGGAATGACAAAATTCTCAAAGAATTAATGATACTAACTTGCTTACAAAGTTATAAACATAAACGAGATTCCAATAGATACCCTACCAAAATCCCTTCTTTTACGTCATTTCATTAACATCACATGTTTATATATCAATGTATCATACATGCATATGTACATATATTTTCGGGTAATAGAGATGAAAGATTGGATGGAGCGGCTTGTGGTATTGCCGGTTTTGTTGGGATGTTCAACACGATCCAGCGTTGCAGTGGCCACTAGTCATCAACAACACAAGAAACCAAACCAACTCATCCAGAGTACATTCTTCTTACACCTCATCTTGTCTTCTTGCTTCCTCCTTTTTTTTCTTTCTGAATAATCATTTTTTCTTCCTTTTGATTTTCTGAAGGAAGAGAAGAAAGTGATGAAGATGGCTCATTTAAAAAAGAATACACAAAGATGGATAACAACATTGCTAATATCTCAGATGGTGTCTACAAAATTATTCGAAGCTTCAAGAGTTTCTCTCACTTTTTGATTCGTATGACTCTTTTTTCTACTCTCTCATTTATTTATTTTTTTCGTTTTTTATTGGGAATAGCATATCTTCATTTTTTATTTATTAACTCTTTTTAATAAAAAAAAATTGAAAACGGTCATTCATTTGAGTTGACATAAACTTATTTGAACAACCTAAGTTTTACTTTATGAGTTAACACGGTAAATTCAAAAACTCTTAAAACCTTTCACTACTTTTTGAATAATTTAACAAAATTAAGGAAACTGAGAAATGTTAGCTAGAGTATAGCTTGTTTTTAAAAAAACACAAATATGTGTATACATAGAGTTATAACAAGCATGTTAGAAAGTACATAAAAACATCAAAAGAAAGAAACAAGATAAATTAAATAGAGTCGTGTGTCTGATTTTTTGACGTCTTTTACTAAATCAACTATAATCATGACAACCGATGCAAACATTTCGATCTCATTGGGTTACGAGTAAATATATACCTCAAACTCAATATTCAATAATGAGTCCCAAAAGATGTTCCATCATTATTAATTCATCCTATTTGAGGTAAAATTTACAAAACATTGTTTTTGAAAAGTAAAAAAAACGCTTCAATTGATGCTTATATGTTTTTAAAAAATCTACAACATTCAATTTGTTTTAAATTTATAAATGCAAAATTTGCATCTAAAATATCCATTTATATACAATTAATTTCGCGTCCAAAAACAATATTTGAATGTAAGAAAATAAAAAATTAGCAGAAAAAGACAAGAATGTAAAAGCAAAGAGTGAAAGGAATAAAAAGCAAAGCAAAGCAAAGCAAAAAGAAGGGTGAGAATAAGGAATCAGAAATAAAGTGAAGGAGATGAATATGATGATGTATTATTCATCCTGAGAAGCTCCTCTTCCGATTCACCTGAGGCGATTATGCTGTTTCATCCCCTTCACTCTCGCTCTTAATCACAACCTTCTTCTCCGATCTCTTCTCTGTTTTCTTCTCGAGGTTTCTTTTCTTCTCTTACTCCCCCTAACTCTAGGCAAACTTTTTCTCCTGAGATTTGAGCTTATTCACGTTGTTTTTCTTTATAATTTGAGCTTAATTCTTCTGATCTGAGTACGAGATTGATTCTGCACTTTGATACATTGAATTCGTTTGATGATGAATTGTTCTAGGTTTAGAGAATTTTTTAGAATGTCGAATTGATTTCTCCGTTTCTATTTTTACTTGGCGATTTGGGATTAACTATTCCCTTATCTCTTGGTTAGATTGACTGATGAATTAATTGGGTTTGGGGACCATTTGCTTTCAATTTCATACTAGTCTTAGGCTCTTAGATGAGGGGACCGTGATTGGGATCCAAACCTAATTCAATGTTACGTTTTCAAAGTTCATTTTATTTTATTTTTGGAGATACATAGATAGAACCCTTCATGGCTGAGCTTGGTGCCGTTTTCTTTGACTATTTTTCATTCTGTTACTTTAGCATGAGTTTTTTTAGCCTTGGGTTTTAGGAGGTTACCTAAGAACCTTCTCGAAGTACAGAGCAGGAATAGGGTACAATGTTTAGATCGTGTTCTCTTACCAAGTAAATGATATTTTAGGCAATCTGATTTTGAGCTGTGTGGGTCCACTTGAGTAAATTCCACTTAGTTTTTGTGTGATGGAGAGCACAGGCAGGAGCTAAGAAAAGTAATACCCTTTGTCTTCCCCTTTTTGTTGGTTTGGGTGAAACATAGAAAGGTTTCTCTTGCTGAGTTTTAAGTTGCTGTTGAGCTGTCTGTCATGCTTTAAATTTTGAAGCTTTTTCTTCTTTCTTATATATTCGGTCTTCTGTGAGGTAGCTGTTTTTGGCTAGCTAGAGTTATTTATAGGATTGTTTAGTCTTTTCTTATTTGATTTTTGCTTTCATTTACTATCCCTAGTTCTGCTTACTTTTTATTGTTGCATAATTCGTTGCCCTGGATTTGGTGGCAGGTCTATGAAATCAACCCACATCTTCAATGGACTGCAACATGGTATCTTTGTTTCCGTGGGACTGGGAGAATTTGATCATGTCCAATCCGTCAAAGATTGAAAATGACAAAAAGCAGCTATCTACTGAGTGGGAAATTGAAAAAGGTGAAGGCATTGAATCCATAGTTCCACAGTTCTTAGGCCTTGAGAGAGTCAGTAGTGGCTCTGCCACCAGTTTCTGGCACACTGCTGTTTCGAAAAGCTCACAGTCAACGTCTATCAACTCAGCATCTCCTGGAGTCAAACGATGCAATCTTGCATCAGAAAGCCCCCTTGGAGATTCTTGCGGCAACATAGATTTTGTCCAGGTGAAGGCATCCACAGCTCTCGAGGTATCTGCTGCCTCAGCTGAGTCAGATCTTTGTTTAAAACTTGGAAAGCGGACTTACTCTGAAGAATTTTGGGGTAGACACAATAATGATGTATCAGCTGTTTCTATGAAGTTGCTGACTCCATCTGTTGTTGCTCGGAAGAAATCCAAATCTTGTGGTCAGAGCATGCAAGTCCTGCGTTGCCAAATTGATGGTTGTGAAATGGATCTCACATCAGCTAAGGATTATCATCGAAAGCATAGGGTCTGTGAAAAGCATTCAAAGTGCCCAAAAGTTCTTGTTAGTGGCCTGGAACGTAGATTCTGCCAACAGTGTAGCAGGTAAACCATTATTATTGTTCTGAGTGGTGGTTATATCTCTTGCCTTGTTTGATTTATAAGCTGCATTCTCTTTACTGTAAAATACTAGTTCAGTTTAATCGTCCATGAATAACTTTTACATGCCTTAATATTATACGGTAGAGAATTGACTTTTTTATAAATTATCAGGTTCCATGCGGTCTCTGAATTTGATGAGAAGAAACGAAGCTGCCGTAAACGTCTTTCTCATCATAATGCAAGGCGTCGCAAGCCTCAAGGAGTGTTTCCACTGAATCCAGAAAGGGTGTACGGTAAGAACCAACACCATAACTTAATAAAGATGATTCCTAACCATCTTTCCATTTGTCTATTGTCTCTCTCTTTCACACACTCATAAAAATTCATAAATGTCAGTGAAATCTAATTTTAAATGTTTACTCCTGTAGATCGAAGACAGCGTACAAGTATGTTATGGAATGGATTGTCCCTTAACACGAGATCTGAAGAAAAGTATGCATGGGGTTCCACTTATGATACAAAGTCTTCACAGATGGAAAACGGCTTTACTTTGAGCTTCCAGAGAGGTCATGGCTCTGAGGAGCAGGTGTTTGCTAGTAGCAGCCGCTCTTTCTCTGTGTTTCAAACCTCTGGTGGGTTCCCAGCAGGGAACCCCAACATTAAATCTCCCGGGAAAGGTTGATATATTCATTTCTTCACTGGTCATCTGGAATTTTTGCATGTTTGCTGATGAATTGGTCTTGTGAAGATCTCTGTTATTGAAACTGAGTTATATGTTTTGGCAGGTGTAGGAGAATGCTCAGGAGGCCTCCATGAATCACAAGATTTCTACAATGCTCTCTCTCTTCTGTCAACGTCTTCGGATTCACGTGGGACCAAACACAATCCCCAGGTCGAACCACATCCAATATTTGGCACTTATCCTACTCATTTCATATGAGTGAGTAAGGGATCGAATTCACTCCAATCAGGTTGTTTCCAGTGGAGTCTCTTTTCAAACAAAATAAAAAGGTGCAACGTTCATTGCTGAAGCTAAACCAGCTACTCGGTTAGCTCAAATGTTCGAATACTTTTCCAAACTTATTAAGTCTTCTTCTTCTTGCATCCCTTGTTATGCCAACTTTGTTACTCTGTCAGACATGCTACGACTATTTTAAAACCAGTTAAGAGACCATTCAGGTTTTTATATTCTTTAACTTATTTGCATAGTGAAGAGTCAGTGAGATAGTACACTAGACAACCTCTGCTTTTTCAGAAAGCGTATAATCTAAAAATGTTAGAATGTAGGTTTTAGAAGCAACCATTTTGATTCATTGAACTAACACAAGAAAAAGTGTCAATCTTTCAGCATTCAACGACTTTTGCCATTTGAGTTTCTATTGATTTGAAATCAAACTATCAGAAACACAAATTGTTTCCGAGCAACGATTTGGTTACTACAGTTGAAATGATGAGGTGAGTTTTAACACCCTGGCGAGCATTGTTTGTGGGCTCACGTCCGTTTTTGGTCCGTGGAACCCATCTTCTCTATTCCAGACGGTCCAAAAGACTTGTCGACTAAAATTTCCACACTTTTCAACTTGAAGAGAATTTGGATGTATACTTAGCAACTTGAGGAGAATTACCAACAGTCTTTAATAAATTTTTATAGCTTATACTTGATTTATACTTAGCAAAATCTGTCATATAGATTAGTGTTTTCTTACGTTGTTGCTAGTGTGTGAAACAAGGATAAATGATTGATAGTACAATAGCCCAGGTTAGCATTCAAAGGGATCAAGGATGAAATTGTTTTAATCGATTAAGAAAAGTAACACAAAACCGGAGCTAACCGAGTAACTAGTTTATAAATTTCACATTACTTACTCATCTACTTCGGTACACCATCATAAGAAAAGAGCAGAGAAGGTGACTGCGCATGTGGTTGGATCGGGGGACCCGAAGAGGTTGACAGAAGAGAGAGAGCACGGTAGAAATCTTGAGATTCATGGAGGACTCCTGAGTATTCTCCCATACCTGCCAAAAGATTTTAACCTTATTTCAAACGACTAAAGCTAAAAATAAAAAACAGAGATCTATTTGATCCGTACATGAAAGGACCAGAGAATAAATGCAAAACAAAAAAAACCAGGACATTGAAACTTGAACTTCCCTGCTGAGAACCCGCCTGAGGTTTCGAATGTAGATAAAGAACGGCTGCTACTAGCAATCAACTGCTGCTCAGAGCCATTGCCTCTCTGAAAGTTCAGAGTAAAGCCGATTTCTGTCTGTGTTGGCTTTGTATCATAAGTTGTAGCCCATGCATAAGTTTCCTCGGAACTCGTGTTAAGGGACAACATATTTGAATGTTGTCTTCGATCTGCAGGAGTTAACATTTCACATTAGATTTCCCTGAAATGAAGGGAGAGATATATAATAGACAAATGGAAAGATCGTGAGGTATCATTGATCATATTGTGGTGTAGGTTCTTACCATATACCCTCTCTGGATTTAATGGAAACACTCCTTGTGGCTTACGACGCCTCGCATTATGATGAGAAAGACGTTTGCGGCAGCTTCGTTTCTTCTGATCAAATTCAGATACAGCATGTAACCTGAAAATTATAAAAGAAATCAATTTTCAACCTTATAATATTACAGCATGTAAAATTTATTTATGGACAACTAAACTGAACTATTTCACAGTCATATGATGCAGCTTATAAATCAAACAAGGCAATGAACAAAACCACCAGTCAGAAGCATAATCATGGTTTTACCTGCTACACTGTTGGCAGAACCGACGTTCCAGGCCACTCACAAAAACTTTTGGGCACTTTGAATGCTTTTCGCAGACTCTATGCTTACGATGATAATCCTTAGCAGATGAGAGATCCATTTCACAGCCATCAATTTGGCAACGCGGGACTTGCATGCTCTGACCACAAGATTTAGATTTCTTCCGAGCAACAACAGATGAAGTCAACAACTTCATGGAAACAGCTGACATGTCGTTATTGTTTCTACCCCAAATTTCTTCAGGGTAAGTCCGCTTTCCAAGTTTTAAACAAAGATCTGATTCAGCTGAGGCAACAGATACCTCAAAAGATCTGGATGCCTTCACCTGGACAAGATCTATATTGCCGGAAGAATCTCCAGGGGGACTTTCTGATGGACGATTGCATCGTTTGACTTCGGGATATGCTGAGCTGATAGATGCTGACTGTGAGCTTTTAGAAACAGCGGTGTGGCAGAAACTGGTGGCAGAGCCACTACCGGTTCTCTCAAAGCCTAAGAACTGTGGGACTATGGATTCAATGCCTTCACCTTTTTCAATTACCCACTCAGTAGATAGCTGTCTTTTATCATTTTCTATCTCTGACGGATTGGACGTGATCAAATTCTCCCAGTCCCACGGGAACGAAGATATCATGTTGCAGTCCATTCAAGATGTAGGTTGATTTCATAAACCAGCCACCAAAGCCAGAGCAACAAATTCTGCAACAACCAAAAGTTTTGAAGAAAACCAAATAAGAGAAGATTAAACAATCCTAAAAATAATTCTGGGTAGCCAAACAGCTACCTAACAGACAACATTCAGAAGAAAAAGCTTCAGAATTTCAAGCACCAATACTGCTCATCAATTGTTCCTAACTAACCCTTATATCAAAAACCTCAGCAAGAGAAACCTTTCTATGTTTCACCCAGACCAGCAAAAAGGGGAAGAGAAAGGATACTACTTTTTCTTAGCTCCCTCTTGTGCTCTCCATCACACAAAAACTAAGTGGCATTTATTCAATTGGGCCCACACTCCTCAATCAGATTTCCCAGAATATCAGCAACTTGTCAAGAAACACGATCTAAACATTGTAATTGCAAAACCTTCCCTACCCCATTTCTCCTTTGTACTTCCAGAAGGTTCCCACCTAACCACCTCAAACCACAAGGGCTAAAAAGCTTACAACTTTTCACATTGAATTAACATATGTCAAAGAAAACGGCAGCAAGCACAACCAACCATGAAGGGATCTATCTGCAGCAATAAAGATTCAATAATAATAATGCGACAGTAAGTTAGGTCTCCATCCCAATCAAGGTCCCCCTAGCCGAGGGTTTTCCATGAAAGCTAGTGGTCCCCCAAACCAACTAATTCATCTACATAAACTAACCAAGAGATTAAATAAATAAAAAGTTATCAACTTTATAATCAAATTCGCCTAGTAAAATCATAAACGTGAGAAGAAAAAAGAAAAAAGAAAACGCACCATTCTAACAAATTGCTACATCTTAGACTATACGACTTGAGCAAATTTCATTGATTTATCCATCTCTTTCTTGGACCAGAAGCATAATGCTAGATTCTAAGATATACATAAAAAAGCTAAATCTCAGGAGGAAAAAAAATTCCAATAATTTGACGGAGTAAAAATAGAAACCTCAAGAAGGAAACAGAGAAGAGACGGCCGAAGAAGTCTTCAGAGGTCAGCGATCGGAGAAGAGGCGTTTTGACTAAGGGCAACAGTGAAACACCATATTAGCCTCGGATTAATCGAATGAGCTACTCACAAGTCACAACACAACTCCTTTCTATTTCTTCTTCCTTTCCTTTTTCACCTTTTTCTCAACTGTTTTGCTTCATTTTTTTTTTTTGCTTGCATGTCTTATTGTCCTATTTTAAATTGAATCTGCTAAAACAAAATAAAATAGTATACTTTACTGGCAGACAACACCATGTATTTTTGTTCTGTAAGCGTAAAATGCTTTGGTGATATCACAGGTTCTCTCAATTGCATACCAAAAACTGAAGAAAATAAATAAATGTTATCAAACTGTTGAATGTAATTTTTTTGTATGGTCTAAAATATGAATTACAACAAAATGGTGGTGAAAATGATGATATGCCTGGCCGAGAAAAGAGTGATAAACTATTTGTAAAGACTCTAGCTCTCTGATACTCTCTACAACTGTAACTAACGAATATATTTTACACTTGGCTAAAATATTCTTTACAGCCACTTACAAATCCATTTACATTTCCAACATTAGTTCAAAGTTTAATCCAATTATCTTGTTTTATGGAATTAAATTAAACTTTGTTGGAACTTTTTTTACAAGTGGCAGACGTGTTGCAAACTTTAACCATACATGAGATGTTTATGATATGTAAGTTTGATGATATGTTTAACATGATATGAGGAACTTACATATTCGTATGATTATTCAGATTTGTCTAAATCACCCATCAAACAAAAAAAGTTATATCAGTTAAGATTGTCTCTTGGCTACTGCCTTGTACTAATAATATGGGAGATATCATTGTATGCAGGGTTTAAACTTTAAAATATCAACGAAGTATGTTTGAGTAAAAAGGGGGAAAACAAAATACTTACCAGCGTATGTGCAGTAACTTCATAAACTTGTAAAACAACAAGTATATGCAGCATCTCTTTTTGTAGAAGACCAAACGAAAAATGTTTCTTACTAGTTTGAGTATAGTTTATAGTCTTGGTCATAAAACTGAAACTGACTAATAAATTTAATCAGGCGAGGTTATCTTTAGATAACTAAAAATGTAATTTTCATATTAATAATTTAATTCATGACTTACAATTGGCTAATCTATTTGGATAAAAATGTGATTGGCTATTCTTAGTTCATTCATCTTTTAAGAGTTTTATGAACATATCACCTAAAAAGAATCACCATTGTGATCCATAACCATCTAAAATCTTATTATGTTTCGACGAAGCAAAAATATGCACTGTATAAAATCATCAATAGTTCCAACTTGACCACTATACTTAGGGATCATCACCAAAAAAACTGATTTCTGTACCTATATATCAACCTTAACCATCTACAACAAGATGTTCAACGAAAACTTATCAATTCTCAAGTCATGAATCCCAAAGCGCTCTCTCTCTCTATAAGTGTTTAGGTTACTAAAAATCCAAAACTGTTGTGTTGGAAAATATTGACCCCAAAAAGTTGGTGCTTTGACTTTCAAACACGTCCGCTAGAGTTGACATGACACGTCTATTTTGTCCAAGGAGTGTCGTCGATTCTCGAGCTTTCTCAAGTTTTAAAATCTCAAACAACGATCCAATGATTGAGGGCCACGTAGACACTAACACGTCTCTGTAGCCAATCATAGATAGGCTGTGACAGTACGCGTCGTGAGAATAGCAATATTGATCCTTTTAGGTGGTGAATCACAGAGGGGTAAAAAAATTGATGAGTTGTTAAGAAGAAGAAAAAAAAACGAGGTGAAAATTTTATTCGGATCGCGATCGTCATTACATTTTCCCTTGTTTACATCAGGCGTGAATCTTCTCCGGCGTAATCATGGTATAGCTACGATTCTCGATTTGTTGATCATTGATCCTTCCTACGGTTTTTATGTTTTTATGCTTTATACCTCCGATCTGATTTCAATTGATCACTTAATCTATTAGATTAGATTAAAAAGAATCATGACAAATATGGATCTGATTTCGAAATTTGAATCGAAGTAGCTGAGTTATTGTCTGCATTATGTGTATAATTGCTTGATTTAGATGCATGGCCAAATGGGTACTCAAATTGGATGTGTGTTATTGAGTGTGAATGACGAGATTCTGATTTGAATATGCTCAGAAATAATTGACCTTGTATATAATTATGATTGTTGACTCATGACTGGCTTGGTTTGATAATATGCAGACAACTTCAAAGAGACTAGCAGACAGGAAGATTGAGAAGTTCGACAAGAACATATTAAAAAGAGGATTTGTTCCTGAGACCACCACCAAGAAAGGAAAAGATTACCCTGTTGGACCAATCCTCCTCGGTTTCTTTGTCTTCGTTGTCATTGGATCATGTGAGTGCCAGTTCTTAACTTTAGTAGCTACCAAATTGCTTCTTTTTAAGTTTGGCTTTCTACTCCTTAACAACCGTAGAGCTAGGATTGTAAAGAGGGGGAATGCATTTCAGTATGAATTTGATCTAGCAGTGTAAACCTGAGATTTTCAAGAGTTAGCTTCCGCTGATTTTGATTATTAAGCCTAAAGATACTAAAAGGCGGCATCCCTCTTAGTTTTGAGTAGGTGGAACCATTCAGTTTTGCTTCTTCTCCACAATCTTAGCAGTTGATGCAGTAATTTGCCTATGATTTTTGTCTTAAGTTAATCACTCAATTCTTTCTGTACCGCCCTCTCTCGAAGCAATATTTCCCTCAGCAACATATCCTGTTTATTCCGAACCAACATATCTTTTTTATCACGCGGATTCCACTTTTCCCCTAAAATTTGAGCTAGGTCAGCCATAGGATTATTTCCAGTCTAGTCGAGAATCAACACCAAACCTTCATTACATTACAAAAGGGCTCCCCTCTTAGCTTTCGCTTAGCCTTGCCTTAATTTGTATCGCATATGACTTGTAAGTCTAAGTTGTAATATATTTAGGATGTGGCTTGTTGTTTATATCGTATGTTAATCATAGAATAGTTAACAATGAATGTTAATCAGAGATTAACGGAAGGATGTTAGTTTGTAATGTATGCATAGTATAGGTAAAACTGGATGTTAATTACTAGACAATCCATCGACTCATATAGTATATTAAGGACCTTTATGTGTTATCACTAACCTTCAATATGCATTGTTACAGCTCTCTTCCAGATCATCAGAACTGCAACTAGCGGAGGCATGGCATAAACTGAATCGACCTCACTCAAGCTAGAAGAAGCAGTTTTCAGAGTGAATATATCTTCTTCTTCTGAGTCTTTTATTTTTTCTTTCCTTACACTGTAGAATGTGTCAACTGTCTGTTTAATACATGTTTTGAAGAATGTTTTTGTTTAACTTATTATACCCAATGATAGACATCTTACACTTTCGTCTACTTGATAATACCAATTACAAAAAGGGTTTAATAGTTTCCCTTGGATTTAGACAAATTTTTTGAGAGATTACTCACAGATTTAACAAGTTCAGAAGCAGTTATCATACAATCCAAGTTATATATTACAACACGAATGTTTGTATACTACAGTCTCGAAAATCAAAACCAAAATTAAACAAACAAAAACAAACCGACCGTGTGAACCGTCTGATTCCAAAGAATACAACCTCAAAGATGGCGTAAGAAGAGAGGATCAAGCCCTAGCCGTAGGGGAGGGCTCAAACGCTGTTCCGCAAGCGATCCAAAGTCTTTTCCTCCCACGAGGAACGGTGCAGCCAGGGACCTTGTTCCATTCCCTAGTAACAACATTGTAGGTTATCAGACGGTCCATCTGTCTGGACTTCAAGGACAATAATATCAGACAACCTTTGTTGCCTAGACAATTCATCTTAATGTGCTTTCCGTAAAACTCCAAGCACCATATGTTTGGCATTCTGTCAACCTCCTTCCACAACAGTGTCATCTTCTGCAGCTCCCATATGCAAACGCAAGTGGCAGCGTTTTTAGTCAGCAGACCCACTAGCATTAACCGCTCTCCGCACTCAGCTAGCGTGAGATCGCTCAGGTCTGGTGGGCCTGGTATGATGAACTGCTTCCATTTCCCAGAGACCATGTCGTAGGACAATATCCCTTCGGGATCTGTTAACATGAAGAAAATTGTGCTGCGGATAGCCACAGGCTGTGACTTAAAGTTGAGCAATACCGGGAGCTTTATGTTGGACGGGATGATCCCTCGTTTGGTCCATACATTTCTCAGTGAATCATACACTTCATACTCTCCTTCACATCCAACCCACATTATCTTGTACCCATGACTGGTAGAGCTTCCATTCAGAGTCATTCCTACTGCAACACGAGACCAGACCTTGAATGACCTAGCGGGTAACTCTCTGAAAGACTTTGTCAGCGGGTTACTCACATAGAAGTTCTGATAACCAATGTCGAGGAAGCATACTAGACCTCCTGCGGAAGCCATTGGCAAAATAATACTCTTCTTGGGTAGTACAGGGATAATCGGATGGTGCCATTTCTTCAAAGAAGAATCGTACACTTGTCCCGAGTTTACAATCTCCGGGGCAATGGTGTAAAACCATGGGGTGGTCTGAGGAAGTTTGGTCCAGCACCGGGAGAAGCTATCCGAATCAATAAGAGCATTCCATTTACGACAAACTGTACGGAACTGGGAAAATTTAGCAATTGGTAGTCTGGAAACAACAGCTTCAAAAAGATCTTGGGGAAATTCCTGCCAGATATTTTGATCCATGTTTCCACTAATGTCATCTCCTTGAGTACATGATTTCCCTTGATTCCTTTCTTTTCGAGATCGCTTGACAGGAGGCTTGACGGTTTCTAACATGTTAAAGATCCCAGGCCTCTTTCCAGCAGCCATTACAAAATCACAACAATCATCAGCAGACATATCATCAATACAGGGCAAACACCATCTGGCATAATAGAATCATAACATCTGTCAGGAAAAAGACAAATCATCCTTGTTCTACAAAATGAAGTCATTGCATTGGAAAGAAAGACGTTGCCCTCAAATCAACCACAAATACGTATACCAGAGAAAAAAAGGTAGAGCAGTAAACCAGCTAAAAGAATAACACTTTTTCTGGTCCAAGCAGTGGCAGAAAAAAAATGGCAACTAAAGACATACAATTAGATGCTATGAGAAGCGAAGCAAGAAACAAAAACAAAGGGAAGGCATCAAGTCAGGATTCACAGTAATCATGAGACCCACAAAAAAAGGAGTTCATTAAGCAGACATTTTTGGTATTCGCCCAATCAATGATAGATTACTACTAAATTAGACAGCTCAATGATGGATGAAATGGCAAAAAAGATTCACATATGAATTGCATGATTCACAAGCGAAATTGAAACATAAGCTGTAAACAAGACAATGCAATAATAAAAAAAAAAGTCCTAACGAAAACACATAAAAAAAGTTTTTCAAATTGCCCCAAAATGGAATGGAACATAGTTCTAGTCATACAGAAAGAAAGATATATATATATATATATATATTCACCCGTTGTGATACTGAGGATGGTGAAGAACTAAAAAGGAAGACGAAGAAGAAGACGAAGACGAGGACGAAGGAGGAGGAGGAGAGGCGTTGTGCAAGAGCTGTTGAAGCTGGCCGATGAGGTGTCTGAGCATGGCAAGGTCTTCTTCCATGCCCCCCCAAACGAGAGAAAAAGAGAGAGAGTTAAGACTTAAGAGAGGTGAATGGTGGGCATAAGCATCATCATCTATTTGAAAATGAAGATTAGGGATGGCGTTAACCTCCCACCATCTCCGACTCTCTCTCTCTTAAAACCATTTTTCTGAGCGACTTGAATTCTCTTTTTCTCTCTCTCTCTCTTGCTTCATCTTTTTCCATCTCTATTATTATTATTTCCTTCGCAATTATTCCATCTTTTATTCTCTTTCCCTTTTTACCCCTCCTTTTTTCCTTTACTTTATTCTTCTCTACTTTTTATTTTTATTTTATTACAATTTCTAACTACGCTTCTCATGTAAACGAAATGTTTCAAAACAATTTCTTTTGCCTGAAAACAAAGACGCTTGCTTGGTTTACTAAAACTGAGGCAAGGGATAATTCATAATTGTGGTTGCGCCATTTATGCTAAACTATCATTTTATTGCTTTTTTTCATCCGCCTTTGCATATCATGACTTTATATTTTCGTGATAATCCATAAATGAAATTATTTATATAAGAAGAATTCATGTAGAGGAGCATGGAGAGGGATAACATTAGAAGGCTACAATATTTTGAAGAGTCCAATACACTAAAGGTGAATTGCTCTAGCCTAGGCTTATGGTAACATTTTTTTATCTCCTTGACTTGTATAAAACTGAGTTATTTGGTATATTATGTTGGATTATTATGGACATATACATTTGAGAGTGTTTCGGTTCGTTGTATTAAAAATTCAAAAACATATGGCAATAGTTTTGTGCGTGGTGAAGAAAAAATGTTACAACATTATGTAGGATTGAAAGATAGATATGTTGTAAGATGAATATTTTGGTTGAGCAGGCAATTCAAGTAAAGATATGATACATATCCAATCAATATATAAATAATAGCCCAATCAATATATAAATAAAAGCTATTGAAGAATTCATTATACGAACTAAAGTTAGAAGAAAACTGCATAGAAAATGTCAAAGAAGAAAATAAATCTGAATGAGAAGAAGACTGCCAACGAACAACTTGATTACAAAATTTGTTGATTTGTTGAAATAAAGTCACTGAATGTGCAAGTTAAGAAAGAAAAAAAGGAAGAAAATGCGAATTGAATGTAAAAAATTTGCATGTGCATAATTTGGCTGGTTATCTTTTTTCATTTGGTGAAATAATTATATTGATCAAAATCATTCCACGGAAAATTGTAAAGTAGTCGTAAAGCGTGGGGTTTCATTTTTCACACCCCATCAATTTGCTTTCATCAATCATATCACTTCCATTTAAACATAGCAATTACCAATATTGTATATTACAGAAAAATGATGATATAACTCATCATGTTTCCTTTTCTCCAACTATACATAGACACGGTCCAATTAATTTGAAGTGGTAAAAAAAAAGTTAGTAAGAAATGGAAATATGGTAAAATAAAAATTGTTCATATACCAACTCTTCTATTTACCGAAACTCAAGCTCAAGAGCCCTTGCATTATTTCTGTTTCGATCTATCAGTTATTCCTCCACCCATCATCAAATTACAACTTTCACTTTCCTTGTTTAGTAAAGAACTGAAAATTCATTTTTTTTTCATCCAACAACCATCATTCAAACTTGGATTATAAAAAGCTCTAACAATTAGTTTCTTAATTACTTTATTCTTTCTTTGATGTGATTCTTGCACTAAGTTTTAATTTTTCGGGATTTTTTTTTCCAAAATAAAACTCCTTTATAAACTTTTGTCTATCACTTGTTTCATTTACTTTGAAAAATTGCTTTAAAAGCATTATTACTTCTCTCGACTTTTAGACTAGAGTTGTTCACGTCAACTTTTGTGGATCCAAAGATTATACCACGCCAACCACGGTTCAAACCCCAACCGCATGGTGTCCGTGTCTCCCAACCTACCAATACGTTCCTGGAATCACATTCTGATATCCAGCGAGTAGCCCTTTTTCTTGCCAGCACTGTCCATATAAACCCATCTGATCAAGAGGAAATAGTTTTCACTACAGGAATAGTTGAACCGTCCGTATTTGTCTTTGATGACGAACCATATTGAGACAAGTCAACAAGAATATAAAAGCATAACAATGACAACTAACTTGAAGAAACTATTAAAGATTGTGTAATTTTAGAAAAGACTCAAAAGTTCTTCAAAACATGTAGTCAACAGAAAGTCATAGGATTGTACAGTACAGTGTAAGGGAAAAAGAGACAGGTCGAGAGAAGTGATATTTATATTAAAAATGGCTTCTTCTAGCTTAAATGCGAATCGTCTTATGCCATGCCTCCGCTGGTTGCAGTCCTGATGATCTGGAAGAGAGCTGTAACAAAACATATAAAACGTTAGTAGATATATAAAACATATACATAGACATATAAATAGTAAAATCAAATGAGTTAAAGAGTAGAGAAAAACGTTCGTTACTGGTTTTATATACAGGCCTAACTCAACGGCAATCAAGAAACCAATGTCCTAATTCGGATGTTTTAGACATAAATAAAGGAGCAATAAGCCTAAGTCAAAGAAGCTATTTGGTGTGGTACTTACATGATCCAATGACAACGAAGACAAAGAAACCGAGGAGGATAGGTCCAACAGGGTAATCTTTTCCTTTCTTGGTGGTGGTCTCAGGAACAAATCCTCTTTTTAATATGTTCTTGTCGAACTTCTCAATCTTCCTGTCTGCTAGTCTCTTTGAAGTTGTCTGCATATTATCAAACCAAACCAGATTGGCATGTGTTTATGCAAATTGAAAGAGAAGTTGAGCAAATAATAGGTTAGATGTGGCCATGCATCTAATTCAATCAACAATACACATGACGCAGATAAAAATTCAGCTAATCCGACTCAATTTTTTTTGGCAAAATGAGAAATTTCCCATGATTCAACATTCATAAATATAGTAAATCCTTATATAATACCAGTCAGTCATACTGAATCATAATTTGTAGCCAATAAACACACAAATCTCGAGAAAAATAATAAACAAAGCCAATTGATCTCATCGACACAACAAACCATAACAAGATCGACATCGCAGCCATACCATGATTATGCCGGAGAAGAAACCAACTAACGATAGCGAGCCTAAGAATAAACTCTCCTTGTCTTCGCGTTTTTTTTTTTTTAATAACAAAATTATAAAATAGTCGTCATGACCTTTGACCTTAAAAAGGGATCTGCAACTCACCGCGAACGTCGTCACGGCCATTCTATGATTGGACACCGAGACGCGTGAGGTCTACGTGGCGGTCAATGATTGGATTCTATTATTGGGCTTTGAAATGTTTGAGAAAGCCCCATGTCGTGTCGGACGCTGGTCACTCTGAAAATTTCAAGGACGAGTTTAAAAGTCAAAACACTCACATTGTGGGGTCCAAATTTCTTGTTTTGTTCTTGTAGTCTTGTAACAAACACTTGTAGTCTTGTATAACAAACACTTGTAGTCTTGTGTAGTCGATGAAATTAATCAAACAATTATATTCGTTAACGTAACTAATAAGCCAACAAAATCGATTAGTTAGTTCATAGTTGTAACTTGTTAGGAGCCATTTAAGCAAAGTCAAAAAAGACTAGGGAAGAGAAAGTAAGCTATCTTCAACTTTATATCACAAAAGCACTACGTATAAGTAAATGTCCACTCGCTATCTTGGACGTTGATGATGACGAAGAAGCTGAACTATTCTAATCAAAGAATCCTAAATTCATACACACACACACACATACACACATACTATGATGATCCTCTCTTCCCTGTCCAAAGCAACTCTGAATAGATTCCAGCTTGCAACTCATCTACATACCACAAGTTCTGCTGTCCCAATCAGAGAAGAGATTGAATTTTTAGAAGAACAAAAAAAACTTTACAGGAGAAAACTGGTCTAAGTTCTTGGCCTGCCCACAATATGGTCACACCAGCCTTTCTATATACACTCTTTCGCAATCGTCAACCTGTTTTTTTTTTTTTTTTTTTTTCTGCAAGCATTTCAAAAAGCCGTTACTGGCAGTGGAGAAAGCATGTTTTTCAGGTGAGTTAGATAGAGAGAGATGGGCTTACTAATACTTCATGATGCAAAGGAGACTTGAGTATTTGTATTTCCTACCCGTTCCTTCTTCTTCCAGCCCATCATCACCTTTTATGATTCTGTATCTGAAGGTGAATTGAAAAACCGAGAAACTTCCCGGTACAGCTGCTCTGCTTCAAATGGTTTTGATACATACCCATCCATTCCACACTTTAGACATTCCTCATGAGTTGCTTGAATCACGTCTGCTGTCATTGCTAATACCGGAAGATGCCAGCTTGATTTGTTACCGTTCTCTACTATCAAAGCCTCTCCGTTCTTAATTTTCTTGTTCATCTCCTCTTCCATATCCCTTATTTTCCTCGTAGCCTCAAATCTGCAGAAATACAGACAAAAACAACAAAAATTTTAATACTATATCTTTCAAACTTTTCACAAACTAGTATAACAACCAGACATACCCATCCATTTCTGGCATCTGAATGTCCATGAAGCAGGCATCAAACTCGTGGGGTGGCTTAAGCAATGATATTGCCTTTATCCCGCTCTCAGCACAAACTACATCAGCTCCATACTTTTTCAGAGCTCCAGCTGCCACTCTAAGGTTTACGTTGTTATCGTCCACAATTAAAATTTTTCTGCCAAGGAGAAGGTTCCTGAGAATCAAAGCAGGAGGCCCCTTGTGTTGAGGTGTTTCCTTGTTACCAATACCCAATCCCCTCTGCAAAGTCGCTGCTAGCATACTCGCCCTCAATGGTTTCACTATCACTATTGGAGGGTCTATACCAAAAGCATCTACTGACGAGTCTACTGAGTTTGCTAACAAAACAAATTTAGGAGACTGGAAAAGAGGGTCCTTGTGCAGCTTCTTAATGAATACATCTGCTTCCCTATTCCATATATCTTGCTCTATGAGTATCATATTTACAGTGGTAGTCCCAATCTTCATATAATGTACAGCCTTTTCAACACATGGAACTACTTCAACTCGAATTCCCAGGCGCTGAAAATGGTACCACGAGACTTGCGCCCTAGCAGGCCTATGGTCCACAATCACAGCTTTCATGCCCCGAAATTCCGAGAATATGGGCTGGTTGTTGTTCTGCGGGTCGCTCTTTCTTTCAGTTGGCTGCATACCATTGGAAAATACAGCAGTAAATGTGAATGTGGACCCAACCTGGGGAGTACTCGAGAATCCAATTTCCCCCTTCATCAGTCCAACTAGACATTTGCTTATGCTAAGCCCAATTCCTGTGCCTCCATGCGTCCTGGATATGGATGGTCCGACTTGCATGAAAGGTGTAAATATACGGGACTGCGCTTCTAAAGGGATCCCTCCGCCAGTATCCTCAACTGAAACGATTAGGTTGATACTAGGTGGAGATGATGCAAAGCTTCGATGCCCATTGGAGCTGAAAGCTTTAAAGTTTTCCCAGCTCTTCTGCCGGTCTGCAACTGGAAGCCCACTCAGAGTACTTTCCGGAGATGATGCTGTCTCCCCATTGATAGATTCTAATAGCTCCTCCACCAAATGAACAGTTACAAAGATGTGTCCTTTCTCAGTGAACTGCCAGGATATTTATAAATGATCAGCTCCTTCTATCAGTCAACTAGGAATGCACAGCAAAGAATATATAACAAACAACTTACCTTAATGGAATTACCCATTAGATTTGTGAGTATTTGTCGAAACCTCCCAGGATCACCAATTAACATCTCTGGAACACGATCAGATATGTATACTGCCAACTGCGTTCATAAGCAACACTCGAAACATCAGTAAGAAAGACTTACAAGCTACAACCCTTGCTTTGCAGATCATAAAGATCGTTTCATAAGTTACCTCAACCCCCTTTTGTTGGGACTTGGCAGAAAAGAGTGACAGGACATCATCTAATATTCCTCTCAAATCAAACCGCACCTCCTCAAGCTCAAGCTTTCCAGATTCAATCTTTGCTTGGTCTAAAACCTCGTTTATTATTGCGACTAAAGCTTTTCCACTCGCCTGTGCGGTCCTAACATAATCCAGTTGTGTAACATCTAATTCTGTGTCAATAAGCATATGCAACATTCCTGCAAGCCACATCAAAGTCAACATGAGATCAAATGATATTTGGTTCTGTTTGCTCTTGAGAAAATATGGGCATTCATGAAACATTGGTGAGAGAAGGAGGCATATTAGTGGCCATTTTGATACTCACCAAGAACACCATTCATTGGAGTTCTGATTTCATGTGAAACCGTAGCAAGGAACTGGATAAAAAACAAAGTTAAATTACAGTATCGAAAGCTAAAAGCGTAAGGAAAAATATTAGCTGAGGTTGATATATGTACCTGTGACTTTGCAACATCTGCTGCTTCAGCCTTTTCCTTAAGACGCTCCATTGTATCACGATCTTCTTCAACTTTGAATATCCGATTCGCAGTAGCATGGATTATATGTGCAATAAGCAACGCAATCACAAGCATACCCGATGATATCATCATTGGTAGCACTGGCCATGGTGGTTTCTGCTTAAATCTACAAAGAGGAAGAAACTCACAACAGAATGTTAGCACCTGAATTCATGCAAACAATAAGAAATAGAAGACATATGCTGAATTGGCCCACGTACCTGCAGCGCATTTCATGATTTCTAAATGGATCACCAAAGATTAGTGGACTAACACATTCCAACCCAACAGACGACACATTTGAGCCATACATGCTAATCGGTTGAGAGCGATTGGTGGTATCATATACATTGACAAGAATCGTTTGCTTGCTAGCCAGCTGCTGAAGCAAGTTTTCCACCAGGGACTCGATGTCAAACACTCCACCAAGATACCTTCAGGGGCATCAAAAGAGATCAATGAGAAAGAATGATATCTGTAAATCTTATACGTTATTGCGGAAAATATCTAACTAGCTCCAATTATTTGTTTAGACGCCTAGGCTACACACCCGTTAGTAGCCTCAATTCTCTCTTTTGGCGTTGCATTGGAGGGGAGATCTCTCTTGTAGACTGCAAATGTCAAGATCACGCCAAGTCTATTTGTCTTTATCAATGGGAAAGGAGCTGTCAAAACCCCTTTACCTGAGCTCCTGGCCCGCAGCACGTTTTCACGATCTTCCTGTGAAGAAGAATTTAGTGAGATTGAGCCATGTCTCAGTTAAAGCAGTGAACTAAACTATAACTATAAAATTAGAACTAGTAAAAGAGCTTACTTTCCCAGACAGCATATCGAGAGAAACCACATGGGAAACAGTGTCCTGAGCAAAGATGACTGGAGCATACTCTTCTTGAACAGGGGATGGTTCCAAAGCTTCTTGGTCATAGTCATCCTTGTGAACTGGGTTTTGTTCAAGAGAATCCATCCTCCTGATAGTCCAACCTTGTTGCCTCTCAAATTCTTCCCTTTCTGAATGGAGCACCCTAATAGCATATGCAACCCCGCTAGTGAGAGGCCTCTCAAAGGAAGTCCTATCAGTGTACTCTGAGAATGTCATCTACACAAAGCTTATTTATGTTAGTATATTGTTCGCCAGCACTCAACAAGATAGGACCAAGCTACCAAGTGTTAGTTAAATACTAATACTTTCATATTTTTGAAGATAAAGTGTCAAATCATCCAAGGATTGGTCATATACTATGACTTATGTTCTACCAGCAAGACAAGATCTCAGGCTTCAATCATTACACAATCAAAAGAGATAGGAAGACAAGAATCAGGAATACCTGATCGATAGCAGAAGGAGTCTTGCCATGGTGAAAGGTGGAGATCAAGATAGACATAGCTTGAATATGATTCATGCTAACGTTGAATTGATCCTGCAGCATACGAGCTCTCTCATCGCACATACTAGCAAGCGTCTCTTTCCTCTTCTCCATAGCGTGAGAGCTTAAGTACCAGAGAGTCCATATAGAGACCACGACCCACAAGACGATCCAACCAATGACAACGTTCCTCCACCAAGTCTTGTTAAATTTAATAGAGCCAAGAAACTGATAAGAGAAACTCGGTATCTTAAGTCCGCTGCTGGAGATCCTGTTCCGGAACCACATCTTATTCTTCTTCTTCATCGTTGTCATCGTCGTCTTCTCAGGACCACCGACAGAGCCAACTAAAAGACCAGACTTGTCCTCGATCCCACCATCAACGAACCACGAAACGAACCAGCAGCATAGCATCCAGAAGAAATGCCCAATCTTCACCCCAAACCCTAGCACATGGAATAGACTCATCCACCACTTGAATACACGATCAAACCCCCAAGAAACAGAGTGACTGCAACCAACTCAATTTAAGTCAGAGAAGCTTCCACAACTCAAACAGAGAACCAAACAAAAACCCTGTAGACAAGGGGGAAGAATTAAAGAAGCACACAAAATCCCAAAGGAAGATTTTTTTGTAGCTTCCCACAAACAAGAAAGGAAAAAAGAAACCCCAAGACACAGGAATTTGTCAGATTAAACTACCCCAAGGGCTCTAATTGGGAGATCAAAGCTGTTACTTAATCAAAAATGACGAAAGATATAAAAAAAACAAAGAAAAAAGGTAGAAACTTGGAACAGGAACTTAAAGTTCCAAAGCGAGATTCCTCGAAATCCAAAACAGGAAACAAAAATTGTAACAGGGCGTACTATAATTCGCTTGGAGTTAAGTCCAATATAACAGAAAACTTGAGTGTGTAGATGATGATGATTGATGAGAGAAAGAGGGAAAAGAGTGAATAAAGCAGCAACAAGGCAAGGAAAGTGAGTAGGAGCTGGAGAGGCTTCAGTGGATTATCTAATAGAGAGAAGAAACTAACAAGTAGGAAGAGAAGAAGAAGAAGAAGAAGAATCTATCATCGGAAAAGATGAGAAGAATATGGTGGAAGACAAATGTTTGCTTCCTTCTCTCTCTCTCTCTATTATCTGATTATCTTTCTTTTCTTTTTTTTCATACTTCCAATATATTTATATTTTAATCTTAAGCATATGTACTAAAAATACAGATCATTCAGACAAGAAATTCTTGATTATATCCCCATATTTAATGATCATGTTAAAACTCAGTTCTTGGGGTTTTGTGTAGATCTGATTTTCATTAACAGTTTAGAAAGCCTTGTCTTTTTTTTGTTAAATACCTCGGTAATATTACTATTAATGCACAAATATACATACTACACCAAATGATTGGTAAATAAGTTACCGCTAGCTATATATAAAAAAAAAAACTAAACGGCGTAAGAAAAAGAAAAAAAAAGCTAAAGGGGCCCACGTTGGAGGGAACAAAGGCATATATGGTCTCACTTCTCACCCTCCAATAATAAAAATGAAGATAAATAAATAAAGTCGTGTTAGAATTTATTATGCAATGGGGTGCAGTAGTTGGTAAAGTGACAAAAATGTTTGGCCATTATCAAAACTAAAATACACAAAAGTAAGAAATAAACCAAGCCCAAATCTCTTTGTCAAATGACCTATAACCCGGTTTTTTGCAATATATACATCTCCTGTTTCTAAAAAAAACAAATGGCCGAAACAAAATAAACTAGCATTTTTTCTTCACACGTCAACCTTATTACACGTGTCGATATCTGAAAATACACTGATTGTTTTTGTTTTCTAATGATTACGTATTATTTTGTTACAAAAAAATTGCTTGAAGACCAATCTACGGTTGCTCTCTCACCCATGAATCATGATCCTTTTTCTTCCATTTACGATCTCTCAGATTCGACATATATTCGTTTGCCATTTTTAAAAACATTTTGCTTCTCAAACTTTTTATTTTCTAGGGTAAAACGATTTTTTTTTTGTTTTAGCGTCAGTTATAAGGTTTATTTACATTATAAATGCCCAATATGTTTACTTTTGAATATATCTACACTTTCTAAGTCAGAAAAAGTATGTGAAAACAAAAAAAAATCGAGAAAACGGAAAAATGAACCATTCTCAAACGTTTTGGATGAAAAAATTCACTTGAACCAACTTTCAAAAAAATAAAAGAAAAATTCATGATCAGAGTTCGAAGAAAAACGTTCCTAAACTTGTTTCTCGTTCTTCCTCTTTCATTTCGTTTTTTTTTAGTTATTACAACATTCATTTCTTAATGATGTATTAATGTTCGTGTTTGACACATCTCCAAGAATATTGTTTCTTACAATTAGAAATGGGCCAAACCATTAAAACTTGAAGGCCCATTAAAAAGTATCTATTGTGTTGGTCTAATCGTGTATTTTCCTTGCAGTTTTGATCAAACCAAACCCTCTTTGGCTCCTATCTCTCTCCCCTCCCCTCTTGAAAGCACGAAAGGATCAGAGGAAGACGATAGAGATGGATCCAGACGCAGTTTCAAAGGCTTTCGTGGAGCACTACTACTCAACCTTCGATGCAAATCGTCCAGGTTTAGTTTCTCTTTACCAGGAAGGATCCATGTTGACCTTCGAAGGCCAGAAGATCCAGGGCTCTCAGAACATCGTCGCCAAGCTCACTAGCCTTCCCTTCCAGCAGTGCAAGCACAATATCACCACCGTCGATTGTCAACCTTCTGGTCCCGCCGGTGGTATGCTCGTCTTTGTCTCCGGCAATCTTCAGCTCGCTGGCGAACAACACGCTCTCAAGTTCAGCCAGGTTTTCCCCATTTCTCATTCCCTCAAGTTTTTTTTTCCCTTCTTTCTGATAATAATCGATCATGTGTGCCTTTCTGTAGATTGATAAGCGTATTAGGTCACTAGAAGCTTCAATAAATTGAAAATTTTCTCCAAATTTAGACCTTTTTGATGTATTTAGTGATAGATCCGTGACTAGGTTGCAGACGAAGAGTTTTTTTCCCCCCAATGTCATCTTCTAGGGTTTTATCATCTATGCTTTTATATGATCTTGTAGTCATTCAACTCTGTAAACTTTTGTATTTGCTTGTGGTCTGTGTATCATCTGTAAGACCTTTTTTTTCCTTGTATTTATAATGTTGAAGGCTTTACTAGATTTGTTCTATAGGAAGCTTACATTTGCATCGCTGCCTCTTTGTTCTTCAGTTCAAGTTACAACTTTTGTGTCGTTGTTATCATTTTTTTGTGTAAACATCAAACTTGTGGAATGTATAATCACAGAGTATAAATCAACTTACATAATCTTGATGAGTTTGGAATATGCCTGGTTCCTGATATAGCTGTATCTTTTTTTTGCCCAGATGTTCCATTTGATATCGAATCAGGGGACCTATTACGTGTTCAATGATATATTCAGGTTGAACTATGCTTGAGGAATGTGGAGCCAGTGGGTTTATAAACCATTATTACAAGCCAGAAGAAAATACTTGGGGGGTGTGAGTTTGTTTTAGAATTGGAAGATGAAGTTTGCTGTCTGTTATTTATTTTTAATCAATGGACCTTATTGTGACTTTGGTTGAGATGACTCTACTTGTTTTCGGGTATTGATCCAGTATTTAGTACTTGCTTGTTTAAGGATAAAACAAAAGATTGTATGAAATATGGTTCTCTTTTAGAATCCTTTATTCTTATGAAAACAAAAAAAAACTAGTATTCTTTTCTTTTGCATTCTGATAGTATAAAAGCACTTCCTATTCTAAGAAATAAAGAGCACTTTTGTATGTATAGTTGAGTGAGTCACAAAAGAAAGCATCATCCTTCATCATCATCGAAACCAAATTCTCGCAGCAGCTCGGGCATTTGTAGAGTAGCTCCAGTGTTTGTTCCATTCCCATTGTTGTTGTCTTGCTCACTGGAAGTGGAAGTCCCCGTAAGTTGGTTTTTGATTGGACGTAATTTACCTTTGAACATCCCATTAAGCATACCTCCGATGGATCTGATCGGGTGTGTTATTCTTTGTTTCATCATGAAAATCATAGAGTACTCAGAGAGCTGCCAAGCTAATGTCAGGAAGATCATAGCTGAGAGCAGTGCATGGGTTATTGTGTTCTGCCTCTTCACTTTCTTGATGCCTTTTGCTATTTCTTCTAAGCTCTCTTCCAAACCTCTATTGCGCTGGCATTTTCCTTGCGATTCTGGCGATTGTTTCTCTTCTTCTTTGGTTGTTCCATCTGTTTCTCCCTTCGTCTTTGGTGATTCCGACTAAGTTATAAAACATAAATTAGCATCAGCCGTGAATATGTCATCTGGACATCAAACAGCAACTTGTCAAAGCACAACCAGATGAGAAGATAAGCTCACTGTTACATCGGTCAAGGCCAAAAGTTCAAATAAGAATAAAGAGACACAAGCTTCAATTATCCAACCAAAAGAAATTGGATATTCGTTGTCACTAGAGCTGTCGTAATTCTTGACAAGCTAGAACAAAAGACAAACAACTTGTAGATTTCATCAAAGTAAAGCAGTAAACAAAGCGGAACCAATTACACAGACTCATTAGTTTTTCACAAAAGTGATGATTCAATCTTATTACCCAGAAAAGTTAATGATTGATCAACAAAGGAGAAGATAGACGAGGAGGGGAAAGAAACCAAGTACCTGAGAGATAAGCCTAGAGAGCAAAAGCTGATCATCGTGGTCTTCGATGAAGGCATCACCAGCAGCTTCTCTCTTCCTCTTTTCATCGAGAAGCTTCTCGATCGCTCTGGTCAGAACCTCAATATTCTCATTCGACTCCATATCGCAACCCCTTGTTTAACCTCTCCGCCGCTCTTCTCCAAAGATGTTTGTTGCTTATTGTTCTCTTTTCTTATTTTTTAGGTAGAGATTATTTGGTAGTGTCAGGACACGTGACATGTATTGACGGCTCGGCACCTCACCTCCACCATTTTTTGAGAAGTTAGACATTGAGATATGCAATAATATTAGACCATTTAATAAAGGTAATAAATGAGTTGTTTAGCATAAACTCAACTCTGCATTATATTCACTCGCTTTCCATCGGAATTCACACGAAACGCAAGGAACAAAACAAACGAGAAGAACGAATTAACCAGTTCACTAGATTCACACAGAACCTTGCAAGTCTCTACTGGATTTTTTTCCTACAGTAACAGGGCTATTCATCAATTGAATCAGTTTTCTAGCTTATTTAGTTATTATTGATAAAAAAAAAAAAAAACACTATTAGAACAAAACAAGAAACTGGTATTGTGAAACACAACTAGTCTGGAAGAGAAAGAAAACCAAAAGAACAACAGCAGTAGAAATTCTAGAATCTTTGTATGCCTTAAGAAATCATGTTACATAAAAACCCATCCATGAAAGCATATATCAGAAGGCTTCTCTATTTTTCTAACATCCACATGATTTTCCCCAACCCCCAAAATACAGAAGATAAAAGAACATATAGAAACTCTATTGGATATGTGTAAATAATGAATCCTTCTTTTTTCATTTTTTTTTTTGTTGGTCCTGCTCGCTCTGCTTCCAGATGGAATATGGCTTCGGCGTTGTTGTTAACCACTTCACAAAAGCTTCCATTCTGCCAAAAAATGAAATTATCGAATCCAGTTCATAGCAAAGCATGAATCGATGGCACAAACACTATCATGATCCATAGAGGAAAACAAAGAAGGAGAGCATTTCAGTCAAAACAGAATGTAATGAAATCATTGTAATATCAAAACTTTGGATAACCTAAACAGATCCGATACGAAACTAAGCAGCTAGCATGATTGAAAACAAAAGCAATTGAATAAAAGGATTTACCAGAAATATCCTTCCCAGGAGGTGAAGGTGGCGTCAAGACGTAACAGAGAACAGACCTCCCAACCATAGAAATGGCGGAGACGATCCCAGCGACATAGAAAACCATTATAAGAGCGAGAACCCAAGGCATCAAAAGGAAACCGATGAAGAAAGTCACAGATCCACAGAGCATAAGAGCCACAGATATGCCGAGAAGCAACGACGCAAATCCCGATGGTGAAATATTCGCCATAGAAGGCGACGACGAAAAACGATGCCTAGCCGGCGGATCTGGAAATTGATCAGGTAAAGAAATCGGCATAGGAGGAGAACGAAGGAGACTCAAAACCAGAGCTGATAAATCGTAGAAAACCCTAGACTCTTGTTGATCTCGTTGCCTTCTCATTATCACCACAAAATCTCAGCAAAAAAAGTTGCTTGAGGAAGAAGATAACTAACAACGAAGAGATAAACAGTTGCCGATTTGATAAAGGTTGAAGAAAGTTTGATGGAGATTTTTATTTTTACAAACAACAAACAATACAAAGACGCGGGGATTGAAAATTTCTCAGCTCAAAGACCTTTTTTTTTCTTTTTTTTTTTTTTTTGGTTTTTATGTGTTTATATATAAAAAAATGCAGAAAGCAGAATCGTGTTTTTGGATAACGAGAAAGCAACGAAGCGAATGATGGCGCGTGTTAGATACGTGATGGTGTGGCGAGTAAGGAGAAAAGAGAATGGAGGTTTAATGACAATTTGGTGGTGTGGGTCCCTTTAATAACGTGTAAGAAGGCCTTATCTTCTACCGCATTCTTATCTTCTTCTGTAATAAACTTGTTCCAATCATGCCAGAGAAGTCGTTTTCTTGTTTGCTTTTTTCAAAAAAAAAATGAGTACTTATTTTACTTTTCCGTTATTTGACTTGTATAATTTTTTGGAATCAAATTAAGACTACTAGCTTTTACGAGAATTGGCTGCACTTTCAAGTTTGAACTGTCTATCGTTGAGGTCTTAATCCGGTTCCCTGGAGTTGGAAAATTAAAGAATTTGGGAAAGGACCTAAGACCATCTACAAGGGTGATTTATATTTAGAGTGTCTTTAATTACTTTTTAAAAAATTAATCAATAAAAATATGACACATGAAAATATAGTGTCTTAAGAAAGTATATGAATGTCTTAAAGAAGATATTATCTTTTTCTCTCTCTTTTATAGTGTCTTAAATATATATTATAAATATTAGTTAAGACCCCTAAAATATTATCAATAAGGGTGGTCTAAGATCGAATCAATTAGTTTATGCTAAATCACGAATTATGTAGCTATCATCAACATATAATATCAATTACTGAAGACAAATTGGACTTCGATTTAACATTTGATTCGACTGATTGTACACTAAACATTTATTTTTATATTGTAGATCAATAATAATTATTATTACTAACAATTAAGTGAATTTTTAATAATAATTCGCAGCTTTATCTTGTGAATTTTGATTGATAATCAGTTTTTTTTTTCCTAACCCGTTTTTGTGGTGTGTTGATTTTGTTTATTAGTTGAGTTTTGGTTTAGTGAAGTTTTAAGAATTGGATGAAATTTGATCCTTCTAAAGGCCCTATGCGAAGTATAGAGATGGACCCAAAGGATATTAGGTGGGCCTAAAGATAAATAACCAATGGGTTGTTCTTTAACAGATAGATAACCAGTTCTTCTCTTCTGTTTGGTTGGTTGCATCTAAAAATACTCTATGCCATACATGATAGTTTAAAAATGGTTTATACTTTATGCAAAGCCTCACATAACATAAATTGGAATTTCATTTAAAATAATTTGGAGGTGGAAGCATACTCAAAAGATATTAGTGTGAGAGTGTATGAGTAATAAGCAAATATGGGGAGCAAAATTGTTGGAAATATTATTGAATTATAGAAGAGCATATAAACAATACACACACATGCACACAAGACAGAAATAAACATAAGAGAAGTAATTAAATAGAAACCACATGTAGCATCTTTAAATCAATTAAGAAAAGAAAATTTCAAATAGAGTTGGTGTCATAAGGTAACCACCCCAACATGTAATTATTCACACTTGGTCCTGCTCCCATTCCATCTTGCTGTGTGTGATAACTGCACCAATCATATACGAGATTTTCATTTAAAGATCGATGTTTAAAAAATCAAAAGAAGACCAAATTGGTTTTGTAAATAAAGTTACCCGATCTGAAGAATGGGTTCACATTCCAAAGGCTGGAAGAAAGCTTGTTGCTGTTGTTGTTGATGCCGAGCATAGTGATCAACTTCTTCTTGGTTAGGGTTGAGTTGGAGTGGCATTTGATACCCATCAGCTAACTGCCACGTATACACTTGTTTATTCATATTAATAACCAAATTTAGCCATGCATTTATTTGATGAGAAGTACATATATCAAATTACCCTTAGCCTTAGAGTTTTATTCGTGTCAGTAAGCATGCGTTCCTGATCCAAATATATGAGTGAGTGAGTATATTAGACTATTAGTACAGATATAATTAGTTGTTTGCTTCATCTCTCAATTCTTTGATTACCTTACTCTGAAGATCGTTGAGCTGGTCGAGCATGAACTGTGTCTGCAGCATTAAACCCAAATTTGACACATTAGCTAGGATATATACTAATATGGACCTCATATATACAGATATCAGAAAATGATGAACAAAGTAATTAAGTGTACCCGGAGAGCTCTGATATGCTTCAAGGAAGAATCAAGTTGTCTCTCAAGTGACTCAAGATCCTTTGTACTAAGAGGCCCAAGATCTTCTCCCAATAGATTTCTATATTTGAAAGATCAAACTCATCATCAAAAACCTGTTTAAAAAAAATAAAAGAAACACTACGTACATAAGGTAGCTTAAGGAGTAAACTAGTAATTAACCTTTGGGTTCTCTGCAAGGCGTCGTAACGCTCCTTAAGCTTAAGATACTCTTGCTGGCTACTAAGTTCCTGGAGTGTAACAAATTAATAATCGGATTCAAACAATTAAAGCTAAATGAAGCAGAAAATGGAAGTGAAGAAGAAAGGTAAGAAGAGAAAAAAAAAAAAAGAGAAGGGGGTACAACTGCTAAGGCCTCTCTTGAAGGAACATTGGGTTCTGGTGCTCCATAGTTACACTTTTGGTACCTCTCCAGTGTCCTAAGCATGCTGCACCACCACCACAAACATCATTTCTTTCAATATTTTACTCAATTATTTCCAATAAACTTTTGTAATCTCAAAACTCTAATTAAAAGTTTGTGGCATTTTAAATGTTTCCTAGAGTTTAGAATAAAATCTAGAAATTCCAGAAAGATGGATGAATCCCAAGTAAATAACCAAAGGATCTTATAAAAATTTGACATTGGAGTCAATTCAAACCAAAATTGGAAGCTCTAATTGAGTGATTTGGTCGGATGGGACGACCCCTAATCAACAGCTGTGAAGAAATGATTCAAGAGAAACCCTAAATAATCCTTTTCAAATAACCCTATATAATATCTCAAATAAATAAATTAAACAGATCTATATTCTAAGGAAAGACAAACAAAATAAGCTTAAAAACCTGCAACAAAAACTTTTATGTAAGAAAAAAAAATATAGAAAGAAAACAGAAGAGAAACCCAAAAACAAAAATAGAAATCATCAGAAACACCAAAAACATCATAAAAAGTTTTCAAAATATGATCAGATATATATATATATATATATATATATATATGGGTATATTTTTCCCCTTTGCTTCTTTTAAAGAATGGTAGAAGACGTACGACACAACCACATCACAGACCCATACAACACATTTTTGTATGTAACACTTTATAGAAATATATTAAAAAAATACCTCGAACTACTGCAAAACTCGTACAGCTTTCCTCGATTAGAGAAGATGATGAGAGCAACCTCTGCATCACATAGAACTGAAAGCTCGTATGCTTTCTTCAATAGACCATTTCTTCTCTTTGCAAACGTCACTTGCCTATTAATCTTGTTCTCTATCCTCTTCAGTTCGACTCTTCCTCTTCCCATTTTTCTTTTACTCTCTTATGATCTCTTTTACTCTATCTCTATCTCTCTCTCTGCCCTTCCAAATCTATTTATATATATGAACCTGATCTCTCTCTCTTTTCTTTCTATTTTTTCTTATTTTTTTCAATGTTATAATTTTACTTTGAAGTGTACATATACATTTGCACAATCTCACAACACTTCTTTCAAGTACATATAACATGTCAGCTTCATTACTTTAAATATTCTCTTTCTATATACTCTCAGGCTCAACTATATACCCCCAACTATTGTGTACCAAATCCCTCATAGAATTTATACAAATATTGCATATGGAAAATGTTAATTACTTTATCCATGCTTACATATTTTCAAACCTATAAATTTGGTGCATTTCTTGTTTATACATAATTAGTAAAGGAGAGAATAATTTGAGTTCTTCTCTCACCAACGCTACTAGAGGCTTCAGTTTCAATTTTTTTTTTTAGTTTAGAGAAATGGGTGATTCTGGCCTTGTTAAAGAAACTTGGATGCTTTTTTTTTTACTTCGATTCACGAGTTAATGAGTTATGGGATTTAATTGGAATTCTTACATAAACCCTAACATTTAAAACCATTAAACTAAAGCTTTTAATGTGTTGAATGAGACAGAGATATTTAATCGATTGCTTCATAAGAGTGATGTTGAAAATGAGAGATTAATCGACGGTGGAGAAGCGATGATGAGAGTAAAGATAGCGCGTGACTGATGAGTGATGGCAACCCTAAACAGAAAAGAGTAGGGCAATGAATGAGTTTGGACACGTGTCGATATCTTGATGGTATAATATGATAAATCCACCTGATTTTATTTTTTACTTTTCTAATCGAGTTCAGGGAATCATGTGACCTAACCTTAACTAGGTGAAGCCTCGTACGATTTTTCCAACTTACGGAATTACCCTTGTGATTGGTGTAAAATGTAAAGTAAAACACCCTTTTTGTGATTTATCTATGGTTTAAAATATCTATATTCTTACTGCTAGATTTGTTTTCTTTTTCCAATTTATAGTGCTAGATATTTTTTGTCGGTGAAATTAAATTACTTCTGTAAAAATTTAACAATATATGGTCACATCAAAATAACATATAAATGTTGATTATTCTACTTTGAAAAACATACATGTTGGTAATTTCAGTTTGGTATAAGACCCACAAAAAATGAAAAACATAAATGGATAAAATAAACAGACTTTTGAATATAAGAGATAGTTTATTTTGGTTATCTTAGGGTTCGTCCGATGTTAGAGATCGTGTCTGACCAAAACTCTTAGTGTTTTTTTGTTAACAAACGTAATTGCTTTATTTTGACCGGTAAGTAGGTGATGGACACAAAGGTATGATTCGATTAGAAAAACTAAACATAGCATTGTTATTTTCATATTCTGTTTGGTTAAATATATAAACTATGAGCTTATTTTCTTGCATTTGCTAATTAAATCTCTATCAATACTAAAAACCTCACTTGATCTTAGAATCATTTTAAGCATCTCTATCAATACCAATTAATGAAGCACGCTCTAATATTGTCTCTACGTGAAACTAGAGATTACGATGATTCAATTTGCTTTAATCTAGGTAGAATATATGGTTGACTTACAATCAAAATTAGATAGAAGGGTATGAGAAGAAAATTAAGGCAAGTATAAATTCACTTCTTATCAGATCTGGTCGTCTAGTTCAATGTAAGATGACGACAATTGATAGAGGTGATGTGCATTAAAACAAAAGAGAAACTAAAGTACATTCAACTGTTTATTTATTGATGTCATACCAATGAAGTTAAAACATCTATGATATACATCTTCTATCTTTGCTTCTCTTTTTTTTACTCTTTTCTTCGTTTTTTATATCCCAAAATATTCCAATCTTCCTCATTCATAATATTTGTGGTGGATTTACAAGGTATGAGATCATCAATGGTACTATTTTTAGTTTTTAAACATTTTAAGTGTCAGCGAATTCAAGAAAATAAATAAAAATCTTCAAGTCTCTCTAAAACTTTTAGCCAAAAAAAATGGACGTGACACGAAATATCTGTTGGAGAATTTTTCTTGTCATTTGACTGTTACGTACGTAACTGGCGCATGATTTTTTTTACTTAAAAGTCTAATTAATCAAATAAAAGTCTTAAATAGTTAAGTTTTATATTTAGTCGTGTGATTTTTCGTACCATGTTTTTTATTGTGTGGACATTCATTTTATCGATTTTTTTCTGTCTATCATATAAGGTTTTTTGACCTCTTTCTGTATCATATACACCTATATATAAAAAAATAACGAGTGTAGTTTCATCCAAAAAGAAAACCAAAACTATATAAAATTTACACAATTATTTGATAGTAGCCGTATCGTTATACATACACCTGATCAATACACGATTAACTAAAAAAAATCTAACATGTAAGGCATACTATATTTTTTTAGTGATAAGACGAGATCTTGTAAGATATATAATTTGTTAAAGTGGATATCGCCGAATAAATTTAGACTCTAGCTAAAGCATAAAAAGAAAAGGTTATAAGAGAGAAAGAAGCACTTGGAAATAATCTTTTGGCTTTGGAATCATATGCCCTGGAACAAACACGGGTCCCACCTAAAGGGATCCACCGATGGGATCCAACGGTCACAACGAGCTCCCAAAGCAAAATGCCATTACACGTAGGAAAGAAAGAAGAAACTCGGTGCTAAAAAGACGACGGTGATCGGTGGGGACCGCAACAACTTGCAATGTTGCACTACAAACTAGAACAAATAAATGCCACGTGAAATCCTACACGACAGCTAAGTTGCGAAGTACTGCCGAAGTGGTCCATTGGCATGAGATGGAATCGAACGGCTTTAAGCCAAAGTCGTGGACGGTCGAAGAAGCAGTAAGAACTGTCAGATTAAGCTCCTATATATAGACGGACAAGGTCCACATCAAGACGTAATGGGAAGGGGACCTCGTAGCCCAAAATAGAAAGATGGTGTTATCGTCAAACAAGTCACGTCTGGGTTTATTCAGTGGGGTTTAGTTTCTTGGACCAGTCTCTGTAATTTCACCCCCACTCTCCTTCGGTATACAGTAAGTTACTGTAGTCTTAGACTCATAGACATTATTCATTAATTAAACGGTTCAGCTTGCAAGAAACAATGGTTCATACATTATACAAATTAAGGATCTTATGCCAATTTACACTACTAAGATTTTATTTACAAACACTAACTAACGCATATAGATTTTATTTTAACTGTTGTTTACTTACGCACACTATTAAATGTTGGATTCATCATAAGGACAAAAACCATTAAACGACATATTGTCATGTACGTATGGACTTAATTAGGGGGAAATTTTTGAGCCTCGCAAATTAAAACTCATAATCTAAATTGCAAACAATTTATCAAAAAAAGGAATAAATAAAGTCTTTTGATTTTGCAAACAAAGTATTTTTGTTATAACGTGTACTATGATTTAAAAGTCTCTGTTTACACATCAAATCTTTTTATCTTTTGCTTCTTGGATAATATATATATATATATATAGAAGAATTAAGATTAAAGAGACTAATGGCGAAATATGGGTTAAATCAAAAGGAGAGGGGATAAATCGATTTTAGGCTTTTTTGGTATATGGCAGTAAATGTGAGATTACATTCACTTTTTGTTGTATATGTGAGGGGTGATTTTTTTTTTACGACAAACAGATTTTAAATAGTTGGAAATAATCTTTTGATATTATAGGTTTTTGAAAGAAAAAAAATAAAGAATCCGAAAGTTCAATGTTTTAATAGTTGACTAATTGAACAACCCCTAATTTCTAATATTAATACAATAAAAATGTGCTTCTCCACCAGTGAGATAATTAACAAGTTTAAAAGTATTAAAGATGGCATGTAGATTAATTATCTCACGTCAAGTTTTGTCTTCCAACTATGATTAACCACGGCAGAGTTTGCCCCCACCATATTCTGACGATCCAATAAATAGTACTCTCACTCACGACAATTTTTTTTGAATTTCTTCTCACCTTCTATAGCGCCAAATACTTTCTTTAATCTATCGTCTCCTGATTTTTTTACTTCTTCCAAAAGTACAATGTCTACTTGAGTCCTTGATGGTATACATATACTTCATCATGCAAGTCTTTGGGCAGAGACAGACACACATGCGTTGGAAGAAGTTTCCAATTTTGTCTCTCTTTTACTCTGTTCCTTTTACCTTTATTTGGTATCTTCATTTTGTTGTTGCTCAAGTGTGACTTCTCATAATCAATGGATCGTTCTAAAATGGGAAAAAGTTGGCACTGGATTTTCCACAAATGCGAAGTGATTTTGTAGGCTTAGGCGCCTTTTTATAACTCCAATTCGTCTCTAATGTTACCCTTGGCGTTGTTGGGTTTTGATCAAAAGTTTGTCAGCAAGCTCAATGTATATCTGGTTTGAAGGTAAAGGTTCTTTATCTCTTCCCTATCACTCAAGTTCTGAGCATCAATAATGTGTCAACCCTAGCCTAAAACATTCTTTTATAGCATCGGGTATATTAGGACATAAGTGAAAGCTCTATCAACCGCAAGACGATGTCAAATGGAACAGGCTTTGGGGTAAACGGAGGATCAGGATCGAATTCGGGCATGTTTGGTAGCGAGGACTCATAGTGCGGTCAACAGAGTGCCTACTAACTGAGGAGAAAGTGTTCTTTTAAATATTAGGATTAACAAACAAAGTGGGCATGCTTATATAGTTGAGGATTTGATTAGATTTTGCTGTTTTAGCATGTGCATGGAGACATTGTTAAATGGTGCAAAATTTTGTAGGGATGCAGCTTATATTTAAATGGGTTATAACTTATACGTCACAGTTATATTTAAATGTTCTTTGATAAGGTATGCTCAGTTGAAAGATCTTCTGGATATAAAAGCTTTTGTGATGACAGGAGATTTGAAGTTATCTTCTTCACATTTAGAGAAAACGTACCTCTATGGTGAAATAACCATATGTTACTGAGTTAGAGAAGGAGATAATGCTAAAGAACTTGATGATAAGTTGATCCTTGTTCATTGATTTTTCCAAGGTACAGCATATCATATACTAAAAATGTAAAAACTAACTTGAAAATGCTCATGAATTGGAGAATGGCAACATCAACATTAACAAGAAGAAATCAGTGAATACTAAAAATGTTTTAAACTAACATCTTGATGATGTCAAGTTGAATCTTGAAAATGACTATCATTAGTTGAAAAACATGGTGGCATACCTTAGATTGGTGAGCATGTTGACGAGTTCTTAAGAAGGTTATATTCAAAGTTCTTCCGTATGTGACTGTGTTCCTGAAGTATGTTCAGGTGTGTCTTTGATTCGGTTTTTGGTTTTCATTTGTTTATCCAAAACACGTTATGAAGAAGTAAATGCAATATTTGAGATTCTGAAACTGGTAGAAAAACCAAGATTTGGCAGTTGAAGAATCTCAATCCAAGTAAAGAAAAGCAGTTGTAGGGATTGAAGGTGAAAAGAAAGTAGCTATTCAATGAAGCTTATTGCAACATTCGAAGGGGAAATTCTCTATAACTCAAGTAGTTTGGTGCAGGAACAAGAGCTCAAAATCAGCCATGTGAGTCTTTCGTCTCTTGCTAGAAACAACTTTAAACATGTCTAAACGGTACCATCTCATGCTAGTTGCTCCGCATTACGCAAAATAATGATCTCGCCTAGTTGTTTGCTTATTTCCAAGAGTAATCACTTCACAACTCTCACATTAACTTAATCAAAGATGACATGATACAATCTCTTATTATTTCACTTTTCACAAGTACTATTGTACGCATTAGAAGCTTTAGCGGAGTAGAAAAATGGACCAGCCTTTTATTCAATACAAAAAGGAAAAGAAGAGTCGGCCAGACGAAACCATCGTCAACCTTTTTATATGTATAAACTGAATTACGAAAGGGCAGAGCAAACTGATTAATTGTGACATATATTACCCAATTAAATATAAGCTGCATCCCTACAAAAATTATGCACCATTTATGACACTGTCTCCACTAAGCAAGGGACTGAGCATAGACGCAGCACAATGTATTCAAATCCTCTACTAGCATATACCCATTTCTGGCTTAGTGATCATCATATATGAATGATCAAACTCTCTCTCTTCAGTACATATTGACAAGCCACTATTGGGGTCCAATCGCGTTAGTAGGCACAGTGTTCACCACACTACGAGTCCTCCCTATTCTCGGCATTGAGAACATACTAAACAGGCGTGAACTCGTGTTTCCCGTGGTTTCTTCAAAACGTGTTCCATTTTCACTAATCTCCTGAGGACCCATGTTTACAAAAGATTGTTTTAGGTTAGGCTTGACCCATATTAATGTTTTGAGACTTGAGGGAAACGGACGAGGAAAATAATATTTACCTTCAAACCAGACATAGATTGAGTGTGCTGAAGTGGACCACGCGACTGTCCAAATGTAAAGTTCAGTTTCTAATCCAAAACTCTAGGTTGAGAGAGAGAGAAAAAAACCTGTTGAGAGACATTAGAAGTTGAAGGCGACTGGGATTCACGGGGAGAAGCAGGAGGCAAAGACAAAGTCTGCTAACATCAAAACACCAAAGAGAAATAAGCAATAGAACAGAGAAAGACCCAACGATCTCAATAACTTGATGAGCGTTAAATACATCCTGAGACCAGATCAAAGATTTAGTCATTTACCCTTGACGATGGTGTCTTCGGAGCTGCCTCAAGGGCTGGCACGGATGGAGTTGACGGCAATGCCTAAACATAAAAGAAGTCTGGGTAAATAAGCTGAAAATCTAGATTATGTGGTGACTTCCCTTAAATGTAATGCAAAATGGACAAGGCTCATGCCTGTTTGGACTCTTGATTTCTTATGTTCTCCTTACACTGAGCATGCAGCGCGCCAACTCCTCTAAGCGTGATATCCTTTATGGGATGGCAAAGGATTCAATTAACACAATGCCTGATGAACAAAAAAAAATCTCGAACTACAACAGTACAAATGGTTACCTGATTTCCCTCAATACGGTAGACTTTGCTTGCCTGAAAATTATAAAGATCACAGGATCATCTCTTTTATTTTATTTTAGGGAGAATAAACTGGTGATAATATATGGAATCACTAAATTTTCTCACCAGATTTTCAACAGCATCAAAAACAGACCTAACATCATCCTTCATATTTTCTGTACCTTCCCGTAGTTCAGTTATCTAAACATTAAATTATCAAGAAAGCAGATAGAATCATCATAAAACCTTGACAACACAGTGAAACAGAAATATCTGTGTACATTAAAGCTTACATACCTCTCGTCCTGTTTCTTGAATAATTTCTGTATTTGCATCCAAACTACGACCCATCCTGTCAATTTTCGAACTTAATTCTCGTTTTGTACCCTGTAATGAAATGTTAAGAGAGACAAAATTGATGTTCTGCCGCTGATTAAAACATGCACTAGATCATTTGGATAGATTAGCTCACAAAAGGTACCATCATAACTGATAAGAACAGGGTTCATTTGTAAAATCAAGAAAAATAGTAAGCGAACAGTCTTTAAGACCACTAGAGAATATAAGGGAAGTAAGAACTTGCCGAGAGGGATGAGTAAAATCCATCAATCTGGTTGCCAACATTATTACATGCATCTGATAAGCTGCGCCTTGTAGCAAACATAAAATCTGGAAGTTTCCAGCCCTGAGATTGTAGCAGAAGAAAGTAATAGGCAAGTAGAACCAAATGAATTATTTCCAAAATACAAAATCATGCCTACCCAACAGCATTTCAAACGAGCAAGTAACTATTAGTACCTTCCACCAAACATATCCATAGCCTATCACCCCAATTATAATGATGTAACCAAACTTTTTACCACCTGGGAATTGAATGATATTTTTAGTTATTTGCTTTCAAGCTACAATTAACAGTAAACAAAGAATGAAGTTACATTAAAATGACATGCTAAAGAAAGTTTAGAACATAAGTTTGTCTTCTTTGATGCAGAAAAATATAGCAAAGGAAGAAAAAAGCCAAGGCCAGAACAATAAAAGCAAATGTCAAAGATTGAGAAAGATTGTAGTGTCCTGTTTCATATCAGTATAATAGCCAAACCATTTCGGTCATTTGTCACAGATTTTTAAGGTAGAAGAATAGAACAGAAATGAATACAAAACTTCAAAATAAAAAACTCTAGAGGACCTGATCCGCCAGTCGTAACAATAGTGATAGGTCTGTTTGAAGACAGCAACTGCAATTCATGCCTAAGGTTGTTAACCTACAAAACAATATTGATCAGACAAGTAAATGTGTAGGACGATGATAAGTAGATTAATCTAAAACCAACCTGGGCCAGAAGTGTATCGTTGTGGGGCTTGCTAGCTGATTTGGTAGGTTCTTCTTGTTTCAGTTGTCTAAATACCAACTATCAAGAGAAATAAACCATTAGTCCATTTTTCCAAACAGCATAATACACACAAGGGATTACGAAGCTTAATAGTTTTGAAGTCGGAAGATGGGTGCAAGGTAGTAAACAGTGTGATTTAGAAAACTATACCTTAATAGCACCGGAGACAAAATTCGACACATCTGGTAAGCTCCCTTCTTTAGCAAGCACTGACCCAACAAGACCTAAAGTAAAAGCAAGTAAAATCGATAGAGTAAGCTAGAAATGGGTAGAGTTAACGTTGTTGGTGCATTCACAATGAAATGAAACATAAAGTTCTCCTCCTAGAGATCCAAAATTTCTCCACTAGCTCACACACGAGACTAAAAACTATCCCTTTGTTCAACTTCCGATACTACGCGGCATACGAAGGCCAACTCAGTGAGCACAATTAAAGATGAAAAAGCCTTAAGATTCGTGCTGAAGACGACTCGATGATAGAGAGACAGTGAAGCAACAGTGATCATTATACAAGGGTTTATCAAAAACCCTAATTTATCATCCTTTTATTACAATTACCCATCAACGAACCGAAATCAGAACCCGAGGAGAATTCAAGCATCGACTAATTATTCAGTAATAGAATAAATCCCGGCAGAGATGCACGGACCTGCACCGATGAGGATTGTGAGCTTTCCGAGCGGAAGAGCCATGCCTAGAGACGAATACTCTACACTGCGAGCTTGTAAAACGAAGGACTAAGATTACAGAGGAAGCCGCATGAGAAGATCTAAAATAGAATTGGGAGAGTAGCTGCAGAAAGGTCTCGGCGAGAAAGATGTGCTCTTGCGACGACGGAGGAAGGCGGAGGAGAGAGAGAGAGAGAGAGAGAGAGAGACTCAAATTCCTCTAAGTGACTTGACGAGCAATTTTTTATTTTCTCATTTTTCCAATTATTTTTTTATGGGCCGAGAATCTCAAAGCTTGGTATGAAAAAGGCCTTAGAATATGCTCTAAGAAGATGCCTATGACCATGAGGTTAATTTTTGTTAAGACTTTAACCAACTTGAAATGGAACTTGAGAATGAGAGCGATGGCTTTGTTGCTAAGCTTTATAGAGTTGTCCTAATAATAATGAATTATGGGTCTGTCAGTCAAAATGAAAAAAGCTTTAGCTAGATTAAGGGTCATATTACTAAGATTGTGAACGTTTTGGATCAATTTTACAATTTCTTTGAACACAAAATGTAAAAAACCATGTTAATTGTTTTTCTCCACAACTCCACGTCTGTAACACACACGTCGTCAGGCTGCTATTATTCAAATAAAATGTTCGAGGTTCCAAGGACCTTTACTACATAAAAGGACCAAATCTTTATAACGGACTAAGCAATAGCCCTAAATAGTAACATGATCAACAAAAAGGTTTCCCAAAATATGAAGATAACATTAAAATACATACAATAAATAATCAAAGTTTGGGATATGAATAAATAATACATTAGTTTTTAAAAAATACCTACATAATGAGACACTCTTTGAGAAGTGCCTAATCAAACAAAGACATCTTTGTTGGCCCACCTTCCAAAACTATGTACCTACCTAAACCCTAAAACTTTGTTCCTAAGCAAAAACAAGTTGATATTCTAAAGATGTTGTGCTTTAACTTAGAGAGTGAGGTTGTTACCACCAACCCAAAGGGAGAAAGGATATGTATAGCCTAAAGAAAATGTCACAGTTTCAACAAGCTAACCAACCCTTAAGAAATTAAAAGATAATCTCAACAAGAACAGATTATATGCTCGCATTTTCAATTTAAGAAAATATACAACATATGCAGGTGAAGTATCAATATTTTATAGAAAGCATTTCACCTTCTTTTTTTGGATTCAAAAGACAGAGAAGAAACAACATTTTTACAAAAACAAAATAAGCTTTTGAGCGATGCCTTATTATTGCCTTAAGCGTTGGGATTCCGAAAGCTCCAAAAACGGAAACTGAATAAACTAAACACGTCCGGTAACACCTTCCTTGCAAGACCCTTGTTCCCATTAACCACTTTCATGGATGTTTCCGTTTCATCTGATGTCTCAGGCGGGGCTTCAACGGAAGTCACCGTGGGGTCCATGACTTGTTCAAATTTCTCTTTCTTGTTTCCTTTGCTGTTGGATTTCTTGGCTGAATTCTCTCCAGTGGTGAGATGATCTTCGAAGGCGTCTATGATCTGGTGGATGAGCTCACGGTTGGGTGAAGAATCCCATCTAAACCAGTAACTTGTGTAGCAATCGAAACAATCACAATCCCACTTATGACTTCTCTTCTTCTTCTTCTTCTTGGTAGATGTAGTGGTGGTGGTGTTGAGTGACCTGGTGATTAAGTAAGCAAGAACCTCCCTATCTTCGGTTGAGAGAGCCGAGACCAGAACGAGAATCACAGTGGGAAGAAGCTTCAAGACAGAGAAATAGTCATCTCCATTGGAAGGTGGAAGAGGAGACGGATGCACTTTACCTTTCTTCTTTGTTTTCATGGCTGATTTTGAAGAACAACAAACCATTTTTACAGAATGAGAGGAGAGATGGTTTTCTTTGTTTATTTTGAAGTTAATGGCTTTCACAGGTATAGCTTAGTTCTCATGTTTATTTATTTCACTCACATTTATATATCTATTATTTACGGTCCACCTCTATCGCGTATACCTCACGTTCCATTTCAAAATAAATTCAATTCCTTCTTTTTGACAAATATATACATCAATAAGTTTTTTTTTTGTAATAAAAGGGTAAATTAGTTAATTGGTGGGGGTGCTCACTAAACGGATTGCATTATGCAGCATATCTTGCATTTTTTTTTTTTTTTTGGATTAAAACAGATGGTATCTCGTATCAAATTATGATTTTACACACCTCTAATATTTTCCACAAAATTGAAATGATTTTTTTCTTGTCATTAATTTTCTTCATTTTAACAAACAAGTACAGTTAGCAATTAGAAGATAAAATAAAATAAAATAAAGTAGAAGATTGAGAGCTTCCAGAAGACAAGATAATCACTTTGATGGAATGTTCTGTAAATGAAAATGGGTAAATAAGCAAGCTGAAGATAATCTCTAGGGTTTTAATTTGAAATACATTATCAAAGTTTGTAGATCGGTTTATAGATTTGACTTTCAATCCCAAAAGACTAAATTAACTCGATGTTGATAATACTTATTTGGCCAAAAGATTTGTGCAGCGTGCAATAGAGACGATAACTCCATGTTAGACTAGAGGGTGCTACAATTGTGAGATAATTATTTTCATAGATTAACTTTTGGCGAATGAGTTGAGATCTTGAGTGGTTTAGGGTATCATTTTTCTTATTAAATCTGCTGATATATAGATATGAATATGATGAAAATTGGTAAATTCTAGTGAGATTTTGTAATCCTAAATTGTTGTTGAGATTTTTTTGCTCTCAATATATATTTATCCAGGAAAACTGAGTATATCAGCATCAATAATGATACAACTTAAAAAAATAACTAATGAGATAAGATCATTTGGTTAAATGAAAACACAATAGTTGTATACTCTTGAGAATATAACATGAAAAACTCTTGAAAATATATAGAAAGCAAAAGCCAAGGCACTTGTAAATTGAATAATAATATTATTTATTTGCAATAACCCTTCACTTAACCATACCAACAAAATCACGAATTTGGCAAAGACATAACCTTTGGGAGACGTCAAAAGGCTCAAAATTCGACAATTGTCATCCTTAATATAAACTTAGCGCAATTGTTCTAACCAAACCCATCTTTGATAAGTTGCTCTAATTCGACAATGCCATCGTTTTCTTCGACACTCTCTCCTGCCCAACCTACCGCTCCCATACCTCCTCGGCTCCATTCTTGTCCAATCATCATTCTTCTTCGCTCATCAACGGTGACATACGCCGGTCACTCTCCTTCCTCTCGGCTTCTCCTCAGGCATTAAAACGAGATGAACTCTGTGTTAGATCGCTGAGGAAGTCCGTTCAGAGTTCTGTTGTTGTACAAGATGGTAACTTTAATTGTATTCTCAATTGGGTTTTCTTCTTTATGTTTTGATTTGGGGATAACATGAAGATTGAATATATATATAGGATTGATTTCAGTAGTTTTCAAAAGTCTCTGACTTTATACAACACAATGCATGTAATGTTCTTTAATGCGGTTGCAATTGGTTTTAGGTGCAGTAGCCACCAAGTCAAGCTCCGGTGAGGAACTGAAGTTAACTATTCCTTTACTTCATGAAGACAAGGTTGCAACAGAGTCTGATGGTGGTGGAAACCAGTCAACAGTTAGTATCACGGTGGTCGGAGCCTCTGGTGATCTTGCCAAGAAGAAAATATTCCCAGCTCTCTTTGCACTTTACTATGAAGGCTGTCTCCCTGAGGTAAGAACATTATTCTCTTTCTTTCTTTCTTTCTTTCTCATGATTGTTATTATTGATTGATGTGGTTAAGCTGTTTTTGGTTGCAGCATTTTACAATATTCGGCTATGCAAGGAGTAAGATGACAGATGCTGAACTTAGATACATGGTCAGCAAAATACTCACATGTAGAATTGATAAGAGGTGAATTATTGTAGCTTTTGTAAAGCTACCACAACATTGGTCCTTATGGTTTCTTTCTAGTTTGGTACTTTATCAGTGATGGTTTGTTTGTTTAAATTAAACAGTTCATATGATCTTTCAGGGCAAACTGTGGTGAAAAGATAGAAGAATTTCTCAAGAGATGTTTTTACCATAGGGGTCAGTATGATTCTCAGGAACATTTTGTTGCATTGGACAAGAAGCTCAAGGAGCATGAGGTATTGATGTTGCTTTTTTGTTTTTCTTAATGGCTAGTTCAGGTTATGTGTTACCTTGGTAGGTGCCATGTTGTAGATTTTGGCACCTGGACACAGAAGTGGGAAAACTATTATTGTTTCTGGAAAAATTATTAAAAACTAGAAAAGCTTGGTTTTCTTTGGTGTCCTTATCCATCACATAACTTTTTGCAGGGGGGAAGAGTCTCAAACCGCCTTTTTTATCTTTCGATCCCTCCAAATATATTTGTCGATGCGGTGAAATGTGCAAGCTCATCTGCTTCATCTATCAAAGGATGGACAAGGGTCATTGTCGAGAAACCTTTTGGCCGAGATTCTCAAACCTCAGCTGCTTTAACAAAGTCCCTTAAGCAATACCTCGAGGAAGACCAAATATTTAGGTGGAGATATTGTGCTTATGTTATTGTAGATTTGTAAAGATTATTGTTTTAGTTACTTAGCTGATACGGAAAGTTGTTTTTTACAGGATAGACCATTACTTAGGAAAGGAGCTAGTCGAGAACTTGTCGGTTCTTCGATTCTCGAATCTTATATTTGAACCGCTTTGGTCAAGGCAATATATAAGGAACGTACAATTTATATTTTCTGAGGATTTTGGCACTGAAGGACGTGGAGGGTATTCATTTTTTTCTCTGACTTTTAGTTTCTCTTCTGTGATGAAGCTTATATAGTTATATTGACACTCTTCTATTCTTCGAATTCAGGTACTTTGACAATTATGGAATAATAAGAGATATAATGCAGAATCATCTGCTTCAGATATTAGCTCTTTTTGCAATGGAAACACCTGTTAGTTTGGATGCGGAGGATATCAGAAATGAAAAGGTCTCCCATTGTTCCCTTTCTTATAAATTGGTTGATTTCGAGGTGGTATATTGAAATATTGGCATCAATTCAGGTAAAGGTACTGCGTTCAATGAGGCCAATACAACTCGAAGATGTGGTGATAGGACAGTACAAGAGCCAGACCATTGGAGGAGTCACTTATCCAGGCTATACTGATGATAAAACTGTACCAAAGAATAGCCTGACCCCGACATTTGCAGCTGCTGCGCTCTTCATCGACAATGCAAGATGGGATGGTGTACCCTTTCTCATGAAAGCTGGGAAAGCACTACACACCCGAAGGTACCAAACTTTGGATTTTTTTGGCAAGTTTTATGATTAGCCATTTCCATGAGTAATATATTTAGCTTGATTGATACAGTGCAGAGATAAGGGTGCAGTTTAGGCATGTACCTGGGAATTTATATACCCGGAATTCTGGTAGTGATCTTGACCGGACCACAAATGAGCTTGTCATCCGCGTCCAACCAAATGAAGCTATCTATTTGAAAATCAACAACAAGGTCCTTGGTTTAGGAATGAGATTAGATCGGAGTAACTTGAATCTTCTCTATTCAACAAGGTGAGTTGAGAAATAATAAAGAGAAGCTGTTAGTTTCTTCTTTGCTGTATATGTGATTCTCAACTCTATCAAAACTTGTGTTCTGTTTGCCTTATATATACCCTTTCGTTGTTGAAGATATTCAAAGGAGATCCCAGATGCATATGAGAGGCTTCTGGTGGATGCGATTGAAGGCGAACGCAGGTTATTCATAAGAAGCGATGAACTTGACGCTGCGTGGGCGCTTTTCACTCCATTGCTCAAAGAGTTGGAAGAAAAGAAGACAATCCCAGAATCCTATCCTTATGGAAGTCGTGGTCCAGTGGGTGCCCATTATCTTGCCGCAAAACACAAGGTCCAGTGGGGAGACCTAAGTACTGATCAGTGAAAGAGTGGAAGAATCATTCAACATTTTTTTGTTCATAGATCCACGTCTCAGAATTCTCATTAATTTGTGTTAACTTAATGAAGAACCATGGAAACTTTCTTCACTTGCGTTTTATTTCGTTTACAGAGATAGAAGTGGGTTTGCTCGATTTTGTATCTTGAATAATTAGAAATGGGCATATGAGATTTTTTTGGTGCTCACTAGCTGCTCCATTTTCTACTTGTACTTGTGTTACTGTTAGCATCCTCAAATGTAACATTGCTTTTTGAACATTAATTTTCAAAATTGCTATCATGATTGTACTTTGTGCTTTTGAATGACTATGAAATCGTAATTTCGTTCCCAGTGCCAACTGTTGGAGTAGAAGAATCAAATATGATAGTGGTCATGATGAATAAGAAGCATTGTAACGAATACGAAGCAGAGGGAGAGAGCAAAAAGACGAACAGTATTATTATTATTATTTCCTGTGTTCTAATGTGATGGCAGAAATGTGTGTGAAAAAGAACCTATACGCCTAATTCTGACAAGTTAATCTTTACATCTTTTGCTAATCTATACATGTAAAGATTTTGTACAAAAGACAAAGAAAGTTAAAATTCATCAGCACGGTGGATCTCACCCATAAGAATGCGATTGCTAGTGACTTTGAAACCGAGAAGAGCTGGATCTATCTGCCTTCCTTTCTTTCCTTTCTTCTTCCCACCGCCTTTGCTTCCTTCCATTGCATCAGATGGCTCTGCTCCCACCTTCTTCATGCTACTACTCTTCTTCAACATCTCACTGAAAGAAGCCTCTGACGTTGACCCTTTGTTTCCCGCTGTTCCTCCTTCCCGTCTCACACCTGATAATATTGCATACAGACTGAGTCTCCTTTTCCACAACTAATACCCAAAACGAAAAAGGATCCTTGAGAATCATATATGTACCTTCAATTCCACTATAAGAACTTGCTGTCCTCCTTGCTGTGTCGGGCATATGCTCGACCAATCCTTCATGCGACGATGAAGAATGGGATGAGGGAGGCCTTCTTAACAATACTAAATCTTGCCCATGTGATGGAACTACAAACCTACAAACAATCGCCTCAATATTTTATCAGCAGAAACATAGAGGTATGGGTGCTTCCCTTATCTAATCTACAACAAAGGTGTGCTAAATTACCTATCTTTCCGTCTATCTTCTCCAACCAAGTTGTCACTGTATTGGTCTGCAGCAAGAGAATATCAGGGTAAACAAAGTAAAATAAAATCAACCTTCTAAACCATGTTTCACAGGGAAAGCGAAATCTTAATGAATCAATTACTCTGTAATATACATACCAGAGTTATTGAAAGAAGATTGTTGGCCAAGCGTAGAAACAGGAAGATCCCCTTGAACCAGGGAGTCTAATACTGCTTGCTTGCCCATTCTGTCTTGAGCTTCATATGACATCCTTCCCATTCCCTCATTTTTAGGCGTCACATTGTTCCAAGTTTTGATGTCATTCGCTTCTTTGCGAATAGCAAACATATTACTCAAGGCTTGAGTTTCATTCTGAGTTGACCTCCCACCATCGATAATTCCAGAAAGCAAGGAACTATTACGCTGCAATGATCCCATATTGTTCCTGTCTCCCGGTAATCTGTTGTCCTGTTCATCAGAAAATGCATGTGTCCCACCGTGGTCTGAAATACCACCAAGCGTTTGAATCCCTGGCATAGGGACTGAAGGAGCCATCCTGTCATACAAATCCTCACGGTTCATGTTTGGTGACTCAGCAGATTGATGGCTGGGTCTCTGATGTAGCAACTCCATAAAAAGCTGCTTTGACCTGTCTTCTGTAGATCCACCTGGCATCCATGAATTGGAATCGTCGCCCAGCCTCCTCACTTCTGACCTCATTTTATGATGTTCAGCATCAATATTTGATCTATGAAATTGAGATTCGGCCCAGTCACCAGATAGCTGTGTATCGGCTCCAGACCAGCGTCCTTCCGTTGGTTCCAATCGTAAAAAATGTGGTTCACCTAATGGTATACGGGGAATCTGATGATTGCAACCCGGTGTTGAATTTCCCAATCTGGCAGAAGATTGCAAATGGGCAGTAGCATCGCGCAACTCCAGACCCTGCGAGAGTCCAAGACCATTTACTGCATCCAGATTCAGCTGAGATGCATTTACAGGTAAGGATGATGATCGCTCAAATGGAAGACCCTGCTCAAATAATTCTTGTTGACGCTGTTGCTGATATAAAAGGTTCTGCTCAAGTTGACCAAACTGATCCTCGAAGGGAGGTCTCTGCTGCTGTTGATGGAAGTCTAGTGGTCTAAATCCCCCAGAAGATCGCGAACGGTTGATCCCAGGATGAGTTCTTAGAAGCTGATCATTATGGTCAGATGGCCACAGAGGGTCAATATGTCTCTGCTCCTCCAATAGCGTATTGTGTCTCACTTCATTTGCCAATTGCATCAGCTGCTCTTGTTGCAGCAACTGGTACTCTAAAGACCGGATTGGTTCAGATTGCAGTTGTCCATGTTGAGATTGCATTTGTCCGTATTGAGATTGCATTGGTCCATGCTGAGAATGCATTTTTGTTGAAAGTAGCTGTTCAAGTAGTTCCCTCTGATGGCCTTCATATGGCAATTGCCCAAAATTGCCAGCAGCAAGTTGCTCAATGTATGGTGCGTAATTTTGTGACGGATGGCCAGAACTTTTCTGCAATTCATTCATTAGCTGCTGTTCTAACAACATCTGATCAAGATTGTTGGATCGAGAGAAGTCATGTGACAGACCAAACCTTGAATCGGGAGTCTGTCCTTGCAGAATCTGTTGAAAATGTAATTGTCGAGCATGGGACTGTTGCTCCTGTAAGAGCTTCTGATGTAATTGACGCTCTTGTTCCAGCTGCTGCTGTTGCAACTGAATCTTCTGCTGCTGTTGCAATTGAATCTTCTGCTGCTGTTGCAACTGAATCTTCTGCTGCTGTTGCAACTGAATCTTCTGCTGCTGCTGCCGCTGGAGAGCTATTAAACGCTCCAGATCCTGAGCCTGATCACCAATAGGTGAATGCGAAAGCATATCCTGATTTTGGAAATGCTGTTGGTGATGTTGATTTGATGGAAGACTTGGAAACTGATCCCCAAGGTTAAAGCGGTTGGAAACATGTTCAAACTGCGACATCTGGTTTGCAGCCAGAGCATCAAGGGACATGTTGAGATCAATTTGTGTCTTTCTTCTGGAATCAACAGGCCAATTGTCTATTGAACCAGTAGTCTCCCCAACTGCATCATAAGACCTGTTTGGTAACAGGTTAACTGGTGTACTACTGCTCTCTAGCTCAGACCACAAAACACCAAACGGGTGAAGCTGATTTCGAGTAGCAGCCTTCGTAGATTCAACAGGAATAGCAGACTGGCCAGTGTAATCCATTAAAGCACCATGCATACTTGTAGAGGATTTTACCGACGGATAACCAGAAACTCCAGCTCTTCCTGGGAATACAATTTCTGATTTAGAATACAAAAAGAAAAACATTGTTTAATCATGATGAATACCAAAGAAATTACTATAAACATTAAAGCTGTGACACAAGCACATGAAACCCAAAGAGAAAAGGTTAGCAAGCATAACAAACCTTCATCCTGAGCAGAGAAGTCCAAGAAATTTCGGTCCTCAGCATGTGGTGGTTTCACATAAACTTCTGACTCAGACTTTCTCTGAAAATTATCCTGAATTGAGGGGTTGTTATACATAGAAAACGAACGAGACATGCCAATTATAGAGAATGAACCATTAAATTCTGGTACAGGTGCAGTTGATAAGCCAGTATCTGAACTTTCCTTCAAATTAGTCTCTTCTAGCTCACTCTTTTGGTAACTGGTATGGGCATTAACACTTTCTGTCTTTAAATATGACATAACTATGCCTAGTTCTTGAAATGGAGTACCTTCTGGAGCATTTGCCAAGCGAACCTGTAGGTCTGTCCCAAAAAACCCTTGTTCGAACCATGAAATGATGTCCGAACCAATGAATGGCCCCTGAACTACTCCTTGAGGATCAATATACAAGAATGTAAACTCCTCGGGTGGCATAATCCCTTCTGAGTGATCCACTTCAATATCTGGTTGCTGCATCTTGCCCATATAATCTTGCTCAAAAGAAGTAACAAGGGGTTTGCTCCCATCAAACACAGATGATTTCGTAAAAGCATATATATCAGCTTCAGGACTTCCATAAGAAACTTGATAACCGGCTCCAACAGATCCATGCTTATCAGAAGACACTGAATTCCCTAGACCTCCATTACCAAGTAATCCTACAATAATAGTTGTTCGAATTTTTTTGAGGATATATAGGACACTAAAAATGCCAACAAACTCATATGAATCTAAAAATACATGGTATTGAAGACCCATTTAACACCTATCATGCACATACCGGAATCATTATTTTGCAAGGAACCATTATCACCACTCATAAACCCTTGCAAAGCACCATCCACTTTTGCCTCACCCGAGTCAGGTATGTGGCATCTGACTGCAGTAACATCCAAAAGACCAAGGTCAGAGAAGCATTCGCCATATTGTGCTAGGTGGAAAAATAGAAGCCAAGCAACTAAAAAAAAAAGATAACATACCCAGACTGTATTCACCTAAAGATTCTTGCCCAGATGAAGTGTTAACTTCACTACTAATGATCCTTCCCTTCCAAATGCCATTAAGGCTTGCCTAAAAGATAAGATACCCATCAACAAACTTCGGATATGTAGTTAGAAATAAGAAATAGAAAAATTAATGACACATTTATGGAAAAGGGCAACAAAGCAAGTTCACAGTGGGAACCATACCTCTTCTTCAGCATCAGGTGCGATAAAAGCAAGAGGTTCGATCAAATCCACTTGAGTTATGGAGGCAACTTCCTCCATCTCAGTTGATATCCTACCTAGGGAAGGATCATGCCTCTGTTTTCTATACATGTCAAGCAACTTACCCCTTGGATACCTAAACGTAGAGGCTGCCACACTTTGTTTACCAGGGACACTCTCAGCACCAGCACCAATTAAGGAAGTTGAAGAACCCCTTCCAATTGCAGATGCCCTTCCGCGGCCCACAGTGAACCCTAAATTTGGTCCTTCGGCTCGTCCTCTGTCAAGTCCAAACCCAGGTGCAGCGCGATAAGAATTTGGCCCACCAGACTGGGATTCCATCCTATGACGTGGCCTCCATTTTTCACGAGGGTCAGAGTCCCTTTCAGAAGTTGCCCGGAAGCTGCTAACCACAGATTGACTTTCACTATGAGGCTCTTCCTTGTCCTTGTTATTATCTACCTTCTCACAATGGGTTCCTTTCTCTTTGTCATCAGGACCCCACCGAGATGACCATTTGCTATCACGTCGAGATTCATGTACATTAGCACGAGAATTAACATCATTCCACCTCTCAGAAGAAGCAATATTTTTACTGTCACCAATTTCTCTGCTTGTGACACTGTCAATGCGACGTTCTGTTTTCTTTCGATCACCTTTCCTAGCACCCAGTGAACCAGTTTCTCTTTCCTCTTCACGCCATCTGCGACTAGTTTCATTCTCAGCCACAACTTTCCTCCAGTCCTTTTTGTCATCTGGTGCATCCAAGCGCCAAGCATCCTTGAGATTTGGGTCACTTGGATTGCCCATGGACACAGGAGTAGGAGATCGACCATCCTACAACATAGCAAGAACATCAGATGATTATACCATGAGAAGAAAGAGTAAAAATGCTACGGAGAAACAAAAAAAAACTCATCTAAGAACTTGATACTTTCTACATATAATTAGAATTCTCCTGTACAATAAGGTGAAAAAAAGAAGAACAGTGTAGCATTGTTCCTTGATTAGTAGGTATTACCATCTTGCTCTCGCTTGATTTCGCGTAAAGCCACTGTGGAGACAATGGAATGCTGTTATCCGAAGTCAATTCTGTAGAATAACAAAAACAAGGTAGTCAATAGAGGTTCGAACAAATAATTGATTCTTCTTTCCAGATCCCAAAGTCTGGGATATAGAACTTCGTCTCATGCTCACTAATCCAAACATAGAGCTTCTAATGCATCTGGACGAAGGGAGACGGACATAGCAAGGTCGATAGAAGATAGATTAATATCATAGAACCTTACGCAGCACAAATTAGGTCAAAATTTTGATAAATCTGATTGATATACAAGCCTGCCGCATCCTATAGAATTCAGATCCGGAAATCATACAATTGCATTTGTTTCTCCGAATTCAAATCAATCGAGAGCAGGAGAAATTCAAACATCAAAGACATCCAGTTTAATACAAAAAGAAGAACAAGTCGAAGATTGGGAGGAAGTACCTTTCAACTGATCAGAAGATTTGGATAAGATCAGATCGTCAGGCAGATTGAACTTCTCTTCGGCCATGGCAGGATTGAAACAAACAACTTCGAGGATACGTAGAAGAAGGAGATGACCAAAGGAACGAGAGAGCGAGAATAGTAGGAAAATCAAAGCAGAGGAGCAAGGGTTTTGGAGAGGTTTGGCGGAGAAACTTTTTGCTGCTTTTGGATTTGGATTTGAAGAGAAAGCTTTCGCGTTGAGATCAAGAGAGAGAGAGAAACAAAAGAGTGTGTGAAGGGGCGATAAAGGAAAGGCTAAGGAGGACTTCGCCCAGTTTTTTTTTTTTTGGTAATTAATAATTATCACTGTTATTTTTTAATAGTAATTTTGTTGAAAAACAAACTTATCTCTCTCATATTATTTATTTTTATTATTGACATCTCATGTTTTAAAAAAAGTTCTAAATGTTACGCTTAAAATTTAAATCTTCAATAAATATTTTAAGTAGGTATGTATCTCCAAAAATTCGTTATTAAACTTTTATCAAAATACTAGATGAGATGTATATTTGAACCACGCATGTGATGTATATTTGAACATCTTTAAAGAAAATGTAAAAATCATTTTTAAGTGAGTTATTTACATATTTTTTGGTTTCGTGTTTGAATACATTATTTTACATATGTTTTAATTTTATTGTTAGTATTAAAACAATCTAGTAGTGTCAAATCTTCAACACCAAAAAATTTCAAATATTAATCATTATATATATATATAGTTTAAGTACAATTTTAAAATCTGCAACATTTGCTTTTGTTGCTGCTACCAAATTGTCTTAAAATTTTCGATTAAAAGAATACTAGTTCAATATATTTCCATAGTAAATAAGTTGTGTAAGTGCCGATATATTGTTACTCGACATATTAATTTAATAGTAGAGAGAAGTCTTAAAATTTAGTTAATTTAGAGATGGACAAAAAAATCTGAACGAAGTTTAAATATTTTTAACTGTATTATTCGAATCTAAAATAATAAAAATGTATCCGAAAAACTGAAATAATGATATATATATATATATATATGAATTTGGCCAATGGGGAAAAGATGAAACAAAACCCTAGTAGTACATTTCACAGTTGATGGATGACTCGGAAGCCAACGCCGTAAATTCCGTGGATCGCTCGAACTGTGTTTCAAAGTTTTTCCAAATGGCGCCTTTTGCTTAAAATCTCAGCCACTCTCGCTCCACCGAGATCTAACCTCTCCTTTTCCCAATGTTCGGCACTCCTTCCTCCTCGCCGTCGTTCGGCACCCCGTCCACACCCGCCTTTGGTACGCCTGCGTCTTCTCCGGCGTTTGGTACACCGTCAGCCACGCCGGCGTTCGGAACGCCTTCCTCATCTTCCTTCTCCTCCGGCGGATTCGGCTCCTCACTCTTCTCTACTCCCTTCACATCTCAGCAGCCTCAGCCTCAGCAGCAGCAGCAGCAACAACAACAGCCGACCTCACTGTTCCAGCAACCGGCACCTTCTGGTTTTGGTTTTCAGTCACCGTTTAACAACACAGTACAACAATCGCCTTTCCCAAATGCTCAATTGACTACTCAGATGGCTCCTGTTGCTCCTATTACGTTCTCTCTCGCCGATCGTGACATTAAGGTTTGCCATTTCTTTAATTCCAGTTCTAAAAAATCGCTAATCTTAGTCTTTATACTTTGATTGAGAAGCCTTGTTTCTCGCTTTTGATTTAGGCTATCATTGAAGCGTATAAGGAAGATCCGACGAATCCTAAGTATGCTTTTCAGGTTAGTTTGAGTGGAAACTTCTGAATTCTATACTTGTATGGAGATTAATTGGTCTTTACATTTGCCTGCAGCATCTTTTGTTCAGTGTGACTGAACCACAGTATCGGGTGAAGCCTGCAGCTGTATCAGATGTGAGAATCTTTTTCATCCCTTCTATCATATATTAGAAATGTGCAGCTTTCTTGTGTATAATGAATCTTGTTAATTAGTTTCTTGGTTTCTCTATATGTTTTCTATGAGATTTCTCTGAAGGATTGCTGGTTTTGGTGCTAGATAATGTGGGCAGAGGCCATGAGCAAAATTGAAGGCATGGATTCTACAGAAAGAGAACGCCTGTGGCCTCAGCTTGTGCAAGGTTTCAAAGATCTCTCACAGCGCCTTAAGGTTGGTTTCATCACCTGCCAAGTTTATATGTTTTTTTTTGTTTGGTGGTTTAGTGCTTTTTCAATATGTGAGAGAAAGTAGGTTCATGGAATGCTTAAGCAAATACTGTTGTTTTAAAGATTGATATCCAATGATATGTGAAAAAACTATTCATTTCTGCACACTTGACAAATGAATCTTGACACTATTTCTGTTTGGTATCTGCAGCTTCAAGATGAAGTTCTCGTCTCAGATAGGGAAAGAATAAAAACGACTCAGAGCAATGTTAAAATGGTGACTTATCATTTTACTCTCTCTCTCTCTCTCTCATATTGTTACTGGATAATCTAATGAAAATCGTTTGACTTTGTTCTTACAGCTTCAGAGACATTTGCAAGCACATACCTTTCCATCTATTGAAAAATTGAGGCAGAAAGAGCAAAGTCTTCAAAGACGCATGCTGAGGGTGAGAGAGGAATTGTCGCATTGAAACATCTTACCTCTTTATGTTAGTCCAGTTTACAGTCAAAGTTACATGTAACTCTTGTGTGTTTGAAGGTAATGAGGATTATAGAGGGCTTAGAGGGGAAGGGTTTCCGGTTACCCTTGACTAAAGGAGAGGCTGAATTGTCTGAGAAGTTAACTGCAATAACAAGACAGGTCTGTTTATTTTTTTATTTAATTTCTAATCGAGGTTTACAAGTTTGATCTTTGATATAAAAGAATGGATGTGGATTCTCAGGTGAAAGGTCCCGGAGCAGAACTTTCTAGGAGAGTGCAAAGTCTGCAGACAATATCTCGTGCACAAGCAAACTCAATTGCTGCTGGCAGTTCCCTTTATCTCCCTGGCTCAACTAAAATAGACGAGCAAAGCCTGATCGATATGCAGGAGGTATGATATGAAACATCTTTAGTCATTAACCTCTAGAATCTAGATTGGTGTATGGATATTTTGATTTTCTTTGGGAAGCTACAGTAAAAATCTGTGTAACTGTTGGGAACGCTGTAAATAGGTATTGCAACAAGAGACAGAAGCCATAGGAAGGCTTGGGAACGTATTGAAGCGAGACATGAGGGATATGGAAATAATGGTGGCTGATGATACGGAAATGACTCAAGACACATAAAAGCAGACCTTACTACAGTTTTGAGTGTCTCCGTTCCTTAACTGTCGCCTGGTTCAATGCACACATTGTTATGCTCAAACACCACAAGGCTAGCTTTGGACTTTGACATGTACGTAATAGCTGAGCTATAAATCTTGATGTATTGTCATTTCTTTTTCATTTAAGTCTTTGGAAGAGACCCGCCTTATTTTGTTCACAATCATCCTCGGATAGATTTGAGTTTAAAGATACAAATTTTGGTAATCAAACTAGTTTCTAAAATAGAGAGTATTCTTCGGACATGATTAAGAGGATAAGTGCAGGCCAGCCGGTGAAGACACGTGCACCTTCTCCTGTTCCTTTTGATTGATCGTAGTGTTCCCAGATGTATCCAGTCTGATCATAGTTGCTAACTACATTCCTGCATCAACCACACAATATAGATAAGGCCACATACACTCAGACATCTTCAACTTCAACTGTACGTTATACAAGTATGCATACCTTATCAGATCAGATTGCTCCTCAGTTCCTCGTAAATTGTTCTTGCCTTACTGCTATAGGGTCCATCCACTGCAGAAATTTTTTTGACTAGTGTTGGAGATCATAAGTATACCTATAGCGTAATGATGCAGGGAAGAAAGAATCATGTAGTTTCATGTTCATCCATATAGCACCTGTCCAATATGGTGCTTCATGATCAGCGTTATACTTCCATGTACAAAGAATTGCATGAAGAAAAATGAGTGCTTATGGAATCACGGTATGGTTCATTCACTGCAGAAAATTTTGACCGGAGATGTGATCAGACTTAGTAAGCTCTACTGTGACATCTTTAGAAACTCAGGATTATTAAACCACATAACTTCTTCAAGGATCACCAGAAGACAAGAGCGTGCTTAAATTATGGTTTAATGAAGATTGGATTAATTTCTCAGTACAGTATGTTTCTTTTATTCGACTCACCGAGTTTTGGCTCCACAGCAATATGAATAGTATAAACTATTAAGTATTAATAAAAAGAATTTAAAACAAAAAAATTATATAAGAGTCGGCCCCACCATCACCTCTGCGGCTTCTACGTCGTCTCTGTCATCACTTTCGCCACCGCATAATCTATGTCGCCGCCGTTGCTGCTATAACGGTTCAGACTTAACTCTTTCATGATCTTAAATTCTCTAAATCCTAAAGGCTTAGAATTTTCTTTTCTTCTTAATTTGTGTTTCAGGAGCTGAAATTAGAGTCCAACGATTTTCAGGCTTCAGCCTTAGCTTCTCAACCATGGCGATTCTAGGGCTGTTCAAGAGGGTTACACAATTAAGCAAAAATAGTTCGAAAATCAGAGCGTACCCAGCAAGGTACTTCCAAAGCAGAGACCTTTCTAACTCAAATTCCATTCACGGCAAAGATGCTAAGCTCCCTGTTCTAATAGTCGGCGCTGGACCAGTGGGCCTCGTTTTATCCATCCTTCTCACCAAACTAGGTAACCATTTTCTCAAATTTTCATCTGAAAAATTCAAAGTTTGAGTTTTAAGCTTACATTATTGAATTGAGTTCACGTCTTTGATAGAATTTAATTCTCACCTTTATGTTAGGGGTGAAATGTGCTGTTATAGACAAAGCTACAAGCTTCTCAAAACATCCACAAGCACATTTTATCAACAACCGATCTATGGAGGTTGGATTTTAGTGTTCCCTGTGGTTAGTTTTGCTTTTGGTGGCCTTAGATTTTTGAACCTTAGTTTCTTAGTTTTGTTATACTTAGATCTTCCGTAAATTGGATGGATTAGCCGAGGAGATTGAAAGATCACAGCCTCCTGTAGATTTGTGGAGAAAGTTTATATACTGCACGTCTCTCTCTGGTTCAACTCTTGGCACAGTAGACCACATGCAGCCTCAAGGTGTGTTCTTCCATCAATTTTTGCAAATAGTTCTCGTAGAAATATGTTTTAATTGAGGAAAAATGCTAACCTTTCACAGAAGTTCCTTGTTGGTGTTCTAAATAGATTTTGAGAAAGTAGTCAGCCCGTCTTCGGTTGCTCACTTCTCGCAGTACAAATTGACAAATTTAATGCTTAAGCGGTTGGAAGATCTCGGCTTTCATGTTCGAAGTTCAAAAGAGTTAGATGGTCTTGAGCGTGACTCTGTTGTTGCGAGGCAAATTCTTATGGGTCATGAGTGTGTGGGGATTGATGCTAACACAGAAAGTATTACGGCAACTGTTTCTTTTCTAAAAGGAGGGAAGCGTATGAAAAGAAATATTCAATGTAGTTTACTGGTTGGTGCTGATGGTGCTGGTAGTGCTGTAAGGAGGCTCACAGAAATAGAAATGCGAGGGGAAAGAGATCTACAAAAGCTTGTTAGTGTTCATTTCATTAGCAGAGAGCTCGGCGAGTACCTTATCAGTAACAGACCAGGGATGTTATTTTTCATTTTCAACACCGAAGCTATAGGGGTTCTCGTTGCTCATGATCTTCTACAAGGAGAATTCGTGTTGCAGGTTAATCTCAATATATCTACTTAAACTAGTGTCATATACCATAGCTAGGCCTGTAATCATTTATTTTTACTGCAGATTCCATACTATCCACCTCAGCAGAGTCTATCTGATTTCAGTCCCGAGGTATTTACCTTCATTGTCTAGAGTAGTATGAATTTTCATTTGTGAAAACTGATTTATCGGCACACCTTTGTGGTTTTATTTCTGTTCCCACTGTGACCAATTTCAAATGCTATTTTGTTTGTCATGTGTCCCTGAGTGTGTATTTTCTTGTAGATGTGCAAGATGCTGATATTCAATTTGGTGGGACATGAGCTTTCAGACTTGGATGTAGCTGATATTAAGCCATGGGTCATGCATGCTGAAGTCGCTGAGAATTTCATGTGCTGTGATAACAGAGTGATACTTGCTGGTGATGCTGCTCATCGGTTTCCGCCTGCTGGAGGTTTTGGTAAGTGTTCCAATTATTTTCGAAAGGTGAACCATATGCTGCTTCTTTGACAGTTTTGTTGTGTATGATGGTTATAACTTTGAAAAAAAAATACTAATCATCTCCATTTGTCGAACTACAAGAATTGAAGATATGGTCGGATGAGATAATGTGATACCAACGACTGCCACAAACCTGAAAGTTTAACTAAGAGGATCCTTTTTGACAGTTTCTTTTTCTAAGTCGTAAGAAATTATGAATCAAGCGATGGCAAGCATCAGGAATTGTTCGGTTTGGATGTACTTTCAATCAGCAGTCAGAAAACTACATGATTTTTTGCAGGTATGAACACTGGAATTCAGGATGCTCATAATCTCGCATGGAAAATAGCAGCTTTTGTTCAGGGTTCTGCAAAATCTTCGATTTTTAATACCTATGAAACAGAACGTAGGCCGGTATTATGTAAATCTTTTCTAACTTTTTCTTGCCATCCTTTCTTCTTAAGTTGATTCACTTACAAGCATCTTATTTTGACTGCTAGATTGCCCTTTTCAATACTTCACTCAGTGTTCAGAACTTTAGAGCATCTATGTTGGTTCCTGCAGCACTAGGCCTTGACCCAACAGTAGCAAACTCAAGTAAAACTGAAACCAGCTTCTCTTCATCCTCATTTCATTGTTCTGTGATCAGGTTTACAGAAGTTATAACTTTGTGGTGTTGTAGTTCATAGGTTTATGAACAAAACAGTTGGTTCCATCCTTCCAACTGGGCTGCAAAAGGCAATCTTGAATAATGTCTTTGCACTAGGTCGTGCACAGCTTTCAGAATCTCTGTTGAATGAGAGAAATCCGTTGGGATATCAGAGACTTAGTAGACTAAAGAGTATCTTCGAAGAAGGAAAAAGCCTTCAATTACAGTTTCCTGCAGAGGATCTTGGTTTCAGGTATCATCATCACCTTTGAAACTGTAGAATTCTCACTCTAATCTGGGTAGTACCAGTGATTAAAAAAAAAAACTAAGGCTGGCTGCTTTAAAACTGATATCAGCGGCTTCATGACATAGAGAGTGTGATCTTTAGTGTTCGAACCATTGTATCATATTTCAAAAAAAGATAATGCATATTCAGAGTTGGAGTAACAGAAGCTACTGTGTTTACTATTTAGGTATGTAGAGGGAGCCGTTGTTGTTCCTGATAACAAGTCTAAAGCTGGTAATCCTGAAGTACCGAGTTGTCGTAGAAGAGACTATGTTCCATCTGCTGAACCAGGTTCAAGACTGCCTCATATGTATGTGAAAATACTGTCAGGTTCCACAAAAGAGACTGTAGTTTCTACACTGGATCTTGTTTCGACAGAGAAAGTGGAATTTCTACTTATAATATCGCCATTACAAGAGTCCTATGATTTAGCTCGTGCTACATTCAAAGTGGCAAAAGAGTTTATGGCTAATGTAAAGGTATGTGTAGTATTGCCTAGTTGCGATGATGGTGTTGAAAGGAAGAGCGTATCAGCGTTAGTTCCATTGGATAATTTTGTTGATGTTATGGAAGTTAAAAAACAAAGCGGACAAGAAGCTTCTTGGTGGAATATTTGTAAAATGTCGGAGAGAGGATCTATTTTAGTGCGTCCCGATCAGCACATTGCTTGGCGTGTGACTTCTGGTGTTACATTGGACCCTACTCTGCACATGAGGGATGTCTTCTCCATTATACTTGGTCAACAATGAACAACACAACGCTAATTTATTCCACAAATTCTGTGTACTATTTTTATTTCCAAATAAAACATGTTTTTTTCCTTTGTAATGATGTTTCAAGTTATCCTTTACATCAAGTGTAGAATGGTAAGAGCAAAGCTTAAATAATAAATAGTGAATAAACTCGACTTCGATTGTAAATCTGTTTAGGTACTGTCCAGCGGCTTCAATACGGCAGTGAAGCAGAAGAGCTGTGTCTATCATTTGTTCATGAACATTAGCTAGTAGCTATCCTGAAAAACAAGTATCCAGTGACTGCTGTGACACTTCCAAGCATTCCACCTGCAACGACCTGGTCTCTCAGCAAATAGAAAACACAATCTGATGAGAACGAGATATCGAAGTATACCAAAGCACAGTAACAAATCAAAGAGTAGTTCATATATCAATCAATGTAGTGTTTGTTCTAGAGCTGGATGCACAACGTTTAGTTCAATCGCAAAAGCCTCTAAAAGTCCCAAAATTGGTCCCACTTACTCCCCTATTTGTACTCATGCTTTCCCCTAACTCTCTAGCTATACTACTAAGTGAGAGTGACACGGCTAACAGCTATAATAATAATAATCTCATACATTGATGTGTGGTTTGTGATCACAAGGATTGAGCAGATGTTCAATCAACTGGAGATACCTGGGGAGGGGTATGACCAAGAAGTTCACGCAATGGTCTGCTTTCAGCCAGCGGGTGTTCTGCAGGAAGCTCGTAAACAATCTGATTGAGAACCTGGAAAACGAAGCAGACTCCCAGAAATCAGGATACCAGAGCTAAAATAATTATGAGTGCTTCTTTAATGGAAAAACCACTCAACAAAGGAAATAATTGATGTAGCAATGAAACCTCAGCTTGGCGACCCGCATGTAATCTAACACCGGTAGCATCATACATGACCTAGCAACTCAAAAAAAAAACTCACATATAATGGTCTGCTTGAATCCTTAAGAGCTAATTGATAAAACTAAGAGAAGTAGCTACAAACAAGAAAAAAGAAGGTGAGAAACTTACAACTGAAGCCAAGACCAAAGCAATTGCAAAATGTGATCCACCAAAACCCTCTTGTAAACCAATGGAAACAGCGAGAGCTGTAACAGTGGCTGAATGAGATGAAGGCATTCCTCCGGATCCAATAAGCTGTTTGAGATCCCATCTCCTTTCCCTGTACCTGCAAAAAAAATCTAGGAAACATGTAAAGATCCTTTGCTTGGTCTAAGAATTTCTAAATTTCAATCGGTTCCGCTAAGAGAATTTGCTGATCTTATGATTGACGAACCTTCATAATTTTTATGATCGCAATTCGATTATCAAAAGTATGATGACACCATACATGAAAACAAACGTACCAGGAGGTGAAGAGTTTGATGAATTGAGCGATAGTGAAAGCCGTGACGGCGGAAATCAGAGGATAATTCGTGAAAATGGACAAGTAATGAGTCGATGACGTAGCCGTTGTCGTAGATTCCTCCATGGCCGATGATAGATCTCGTTAGGATTCAATCGCCTAAGCTAGAGAAAGAAGAAGAAGATGATACCGAAACGAGAATAATCCATAAGACGTCTAGCAATTGCTCTTCATACTCTTTCCAATGGCGTCTACGTTTACCGTTCAATCCTCTTCGTCTTCCTCTTCCTTTTCGCCTTCTTTGACCATTTTTTCTATAAAATTGGTCCACAAATAAAATATATATATATATATGTATTAGAAAAATACTAATGTAGTTATATATATATGTGTTATATTTTAACAAAAATATTCATGTGTTATATCATTAATCTGAGAAGAAATTAGAATATTACATATAATATAAAATTATTAATATAGATAATGTCTACAATATCATGTGAGATAATGTATAATCATGTGACAAATAATATTTATAAGAAAATACATATATTAAATCAAAATATATGTTGTAGACAGGTCCCATCCTGAAATAAAGCTCCTAAACCAAGAGATTTAGGCAGCAAAACATATATTAACATTTAAACCGCACTAATATTACTAAAATTCAATGATTTAATTCAATCTTTTCAATCAAAATGGATAATTTGTTCATTAACTATATTTTTCAGTCTTTTGGATATTTTAACTTTTTTTTGTGGTAGGCCAAAGTATTGGATACATATTGGTTGTACAAGTTCGAGACTATGTATTTAACTCTTCTAATTAATCAAGACGTTCGGAAAAAAATTAAAATAAATAAAAACAAAAATCAGAAAATATATTATCTTTAGCTTATTTCACAATTCATCATAACATTATAAGAAAAACGTTAAGATGTAGTGTAGCCAAAATTCTACATGCAATCACGTATCTTAGTTATTTTCATTTAAAATATTTCAGCTATTAACCTTTTTATTATCTCTTAAGTTATTTGTAGTTTGTTTTTACATTAATCTTAGAGAATTCGGTTTTACCACCTAGCTATATTTAAAATGTTATTCATATTGTTATCTTTTTGAAAATCATTTAAATAATTTTATATACTAGTTGATTAAATAGACATATATAATTTTCTGTTTCTGATAATTTTCTGAATACTCAGTGAGAAATAAATTCATATTCGGCCAAATTTCTCTATTGTTATTTAGATTATTAGAAATATAGTATAACTTTTTATATTTTGTACTAATAATTTCTATCAGATTTCCGTTAATGTCATCTTTTTACAGTTAAACCTATTATTTATTCTTCAATTTAGCATAGTGATGGTGATAATGCTAAACATCTGCCCTATTCATCCCTACGTATTTGAATGCATGGCAGGAAAAGAGGTTTTACTTGTTTTAATTAAAATGTCTCAGCTTTACTCTCAACCCTTAATGACTTGTTAATATCTTATTTGGAAGAAAAACAAAATCTTTTATTTGTTTTTCTTCATGCACGAAAATTTAAGAAATTAAAGGAATCAAAATCTGAAGCAATAAAAAAAAAATCAAATTGGTCTAGAACTACGTTTTAGTTAGGAGTACTGGTCTGAGGCTCTTGTGTAAACAAAAGGGTAAAGCTCAAACCTAAAGTTACAACTTTTAGTCAAAACTCTTACTCCCTCTTTATTATTGAAGCACTCTTGATAATGTACCGTCATAAATGATAAACACTCATCACAAGCATTTTCAGATAAGTCATGCATGCATTGCACCATCCCGTACAACTTCTTCCTCCCTAACCTCTTCTCTCCAGCCGCGTACAACGGCGCCGGCTTGCTATCTTTTAAGTTTTTGTTCACTTTAGTGGCTATGTCTGTTAGATTAGCAAGTAAAATCAGCTTCGTTGTGAACGTATAGTCATCACCAGTGTCGTTCTTCACGCTTTGCATACATAAACCGTCATCGTAATTGATCTGTCCTTCAGTATCGACCGAAGAAATCTCGACAAGACATTGGTCATACCATATTATTCCCCCTTTATCTCTCGGACATCTCCTACGAAGCTGTCATATACACTTAATTTGCATATCAACGCCACAATCAATATCAATTAATTTACGTATAATATATATATATATATTTGTTTTGTTTATCCAAAACCAACATGTTGTGTGCGGATGTAATAATTATACATTTACATTTGTGACAGATAATTAATAATATGGAAGTTAGGTTACCTCAGATTGGGCAGTAGCAAAACAGGATCGGCACTTGGGCCCGAAAGAGTCACCACGACACTGGAAGGTGACGACGGCCTTATCAAGTTCCTGACCGTAGTATTAGGAATAAATGTCCCAGGAATGGATCTTGTATAATATATAAAGGATATGTGACACTCCACTCATTGTCAATTGGTTTTGAGTTGTAAGCCCATAATCTAATATGGTATCAGAGCCCGATCCACACATGTCCAGCCCGATCCATAATCGATTTGACCCAATAGTTGGTCCACCGATCCTTGCCCGAACTACCGAGATCTCTGGTATAAAGGAATCATCATCTCGATGAGGCGTATTAGAGATAAATGTCCCACATCGTATGCTGGAAGGGATTTTGTATAATATATAAAGGATATAGACCACTCCACTCATTGCCAATTGGTTTTGAGTTGGAAACCCATAATCTAATACGTAGGACATCAGTCTGTAACCGGTTTTAAAACCATGCATACCTCTCGAGAAGGTTTGGATGATTAAATTGAGGCGTTTCTCGTACTCGCTTCCCGGCTTGTATTTCCCTTGACTGACTAAGCATTTGTGGCTCAGATACGCATTAGTCATGTTCAAGGACGAAACGCTGCCCATATGAAGCAGTAGTGTGGCCACCACGACCAATATATGTACCAAAACGATGCATTTTGGCCTGGACGATGAAGGGTACATTGTGTTGGATTTTTATTTTTGTTTTCCAAAAGAGTTAGTTTTATATAGTTTTCCAGTTGAGACGGTGATGTCTATCAATGTAATAAACTTGAAGGAAATTAGATAAGTTTTTGTTAGCTTATATAAACTTCTATTGCGAAATTTTATTTTTAGAAAAGTGTTTTTAGAGTATAACGGAGAGAGTTAGGTATTTGTAGAAATAAAGGCCAAGGAAAAAGTAAAAGCTTGAAGGTGGTGACTAAGTTAAAACTCTCACAATCACACGATTATACAGTAACGACCTTAAATGAAGGAATTGTTAAACTTCTATAATAATTACAATATTCTTTTCCAATGTTTGGTCGAACATGATAAGATTCCAATTTTATAAATAACCAAAACTCATAAATCAAATTTTATGATTATTTAAAGTGAAAATATCTATTGTACTTAATGGACATGTTAATCTTCTTAACTAGAGTTCAGTTTTGCCACCTAAAAATGTTATCCATATTGATATTGTTTAAAAAAAATCATTTAAATATTTTTATTTACTAATATCCTCGTTAGTTAAATATTATAAATTTTAATTATTTAGTGATAAAAAAAAATCATCTTCGGCCAAATTAATTATACTCGTCTCTGGTCTCAAGTCCCACACACCTGCTCCAACCATAAACATAAAAGTAGACAACCTCGTTTGTATCGCTATTGTTTGTTTCAACCCAATCAAAATTAAAAAAACAAAAACAAAAAATTAGTGAGACTTTGCTCTTCTCTTTCCAGTTTCAACTGAGTCGATCTTTACGAGGTTCACTACTACTACTGTATTTTCTATCTCCAGCCGATTCGCTGGGATTCTCCGTTCCATGGCCACTACCGTCGCTGCTCCCAGACTCGTCTCCTTCAAAGCCGCCGGTAAGCTCTGTTACCGGGAATTTTCTCAGGTCCGACAATGGGCTCCGCCTCACTCTCCCATGCCTCATTTCGGAATGCTCCGATGTGGATCGCGAACTCAATTTACAACTTCTGGTGTTCATTCCTCTTCTCTCTTCCTCCGTTTTTTTTTCCTTACATTTGATCTCTCCAATTCTCATTTGTCTTTTATGGAACGCAGCTGTGAAAGCTCAAGCGGTGGCGACTGAGCAATCTCCAGGCGAAGTTGTTCAAAAATTGGAATCTCCGGTGGTTGTTGTGACTGGTGCCTCTAGAGGGATTGGTAAAGCAATTGCTCTATCCTTGGGTAAAGCTGGCTGTAAGGTTTGTTCTAACACTATCTATTGAATATTCGAATTTTGGGTGGTGCTCCTTGTTAGATTTGATCTGTATACTCTTCAAGCATTCAATTTCTTCAACAATTAGTCTTGAAATTTTCGAGTTATTATAGATTTTAGCTCAGGATTGCTTACAGTTTCTTTTTGGCATTATGGTGATGGAGACATCAATAGATTGTGTGTTAACTCTGATTTCGAAGAGAACATTGTGTTTCTACTGCAGGTCTTGGTGAATTATGCTAGGTCAGCTAAGGAGGCTGAAGAAGTTTCTAAACAGGTGATTGATCTCCTGATTTAGAGTCAAATCTTCATTTCCTCATCCTTCTGTGCTGCTTATATGTTTGCAGCTCGTTCCTTGTTTTTCCTTTTGGGGATATTGCTTTACAACAATGCATCAGAGGTATTAAGTATGAATGGTCCTTGAAATAGTTTTGGTTTCCGGAGTAAGAAATGAATTACAGTTGAATTTTCTGGCCCTGGGAATTTTTTTTCATTATTCTGCTTCTCATATGATGTTCACGATCTACACTGCCGAATGAAACCCCATCTTTTAGCAAACGAACAACATGTGTTGTCTCTAGTGTTTTCTTCTACAGCATCACCTTATTCCATGTTATCTCTGGCATTTGTTCTTTATGGAACTGTAGATTGAAGACTATGGTGGCCAGGCTATTACTTTTGGGGGTGATGTTTCGAAATCTGCTGATGTTGATGCAATGATGAAAGCCGTGAGTGATCAGCTGTACACACATCTTATTATATTCCTTCTACACATCTTTTCATTTTTCTTTTGTTGATTTTTCTGCAGGCTGTTGATAAATGGGGAACCATTGATGTCGTGGTTAATAATGCAGGTATATGAGAACCTTGATTCCCATTGATTTTTTTACTTAGTACCGTATTGACATGGCCACATATTTTCAGGAATTACTCGGGATACCTTGTTGATACGAATGAAGCAATCCCAATGGCAGGAAGTTATTGATTTGAACCTCACTGGAGTATTTCTCTGTACCCAGGTTTGTGTTCCTGCGATCCTGCTGAAATTTTGATACTCAGAATCTCAGATACTGAAACTCATTTACTCACTGTAGGCAGCAATAAAGATCATGATGAAGAAGAGAAAGGTATTACAACTCTTTGCCATCTGTATTTTCTCGTAATTGTCTCCATGTGTTATCACTTGGCAAACACTGTGTCACCGTCTATATCCTCACATCTTTGTCCTTTTCTTTTAACGTGGTACTCCTTCCATGCATCGTAACGAGAATTCATATATAAATGCCAAATCGGCTTTCATTTGAGCTCCTCTATAAGATTAAAAGACAAAAATAATTTATAGGTATACTTTTGTAACATTTTATCTTGCAGGGAAGAATCATCAACATATCGTCAGTTGTTGGTCTCATTGGTAACATTGGGCAAGCAAACTACGCTGCTGCCAAAGGTGGAGTTATTTCGTTTTCCAAGACTGCTGCTAGAGAAGGTGCAAGCAGAAATATAAACGTATGTGACCTATCTCCCAGATTCTCCCTCATCATATTCCACTTTTTCATTATTTGAACAAGATTTTATCTTGGTCTGTTGAAATTTGCTCTATTCCAGGTCAATGTGGTTTGCCCTGGATTCATTGCATCTGACATGACTGCCGAGCTTGGAGAAGACATGGAAAAGAAAATATTGGGAACTATCCCATTAGGTAATGGAGAGTTCATCTTTTACATTTGTTGCGGGATAATCTGTGGGTTAGGATGCATTTGAGACATCAAAGTATTATGATACAAAGCAAACCAATTTGGTTTTCAGGACGGTACGGAAAACCGGAAGAAGTGGCTGGCTTGGTAGAATTCTTGGCTCTCAGTCCTGCAGCCAGTTACATCACCGGACAGGTTAAGAACTCAATACTACTATTAAATGGTTAACCTTAGTTTGTGATTATGCTAGCAGCCTAACCATTGTTAAAATTACTGGTTTGCAGGAATTCACCATCGATGGAGGTATTGCCATCTAGACATTTGGTATGATTCGGCTCTTGTTTAGTTAACACAATTTGGTAAACGAACAAAGTTAAGTTTAATCTGGCACTTGGTGATATTTTTATTTTGCGGATTCTGTTTGGAGAGAGATCTAAAATTCACTGCTTACAAAGCTACACAATAATATTACAATCACAAACAACGTAAACGTAATGTTTATAATTTTCTTTAACAAGCCTCTGAAGATGAAATATACACTGGTCAGTTACTGTTGCCTAATTCATGACGGATGAAAACGAAATAAACATACTGAAGCTAGTAGATTATTCCCATTCAGTATTGAAGTCAAAAGTGTTGAGAGGTGAAGGAACCCGTGATTGTTTTATTTAACAGGTCGAAATAATCCAATATAACTTGTATCCATAAATCATTTATTAGTCATCAAATTCCCGTGTACGTACTCGCCTAAACTTACGAAATAACAACATTAAAAGAGCAAGAAAATGGAGTTTTATATATAGCCATATATAATAGAATCAGGTCTCATATAACTACACTAAGAACATAAAATTACTTAAACGGGCAGTCATAGAAAATTAGACAGGCCGTAATTTTATTGTTTGCTTGTGTGGATACAACAAAAGATCGATCTAAGATTGACAATGATGGTTCTGAGGCCACCAATTGGGGCTAGGATCGTCAAAACAACTCCTACTATAATGCAGAACTGCAATTTTCATTGTCCCACAACACCAAACCAAACACACAAGTATTAGTGTTACAAGAACAAAAAAATGAGCTATTAGTAAAAAGAACATACCCAGTTAATTGTCCAAGATAGACCAAACTTCTTTGGTTTCTTGAGAATGAGCCAGATAATGCATGGAAGCTGCAGTGGCAAAATTATAACAAATCCCAACTTTAATTTCTAAGGAAAATGAACGAATGAATGGATGATTAGTTGTACTATACATAGTAAGTTGTTGGGGCGAAAGCGAATCCACCAAAGAAACCGAGTAGTCCACCAAAAAACGGGACACATATTGCAACGATCATTGTGAAAGCTGTACGGTCCAATGTGAGAAACATCAGATGAATGGATAGAGTAAGAGAATAAAGTTCAATGTATAAAAAATTAAGCGTGGCTTCTTACCAACGTAAAGGCTTCGGGTGATGAAGCGGAGCTTGAAAGAAGGATCAAAATTCATCTTCTTGACCAAAAAGTTTTCGAGCATGTCAAAAACCGGCATTGCAAATATCTGAACCCCAAGAGAGAGTAGTGTCAATATTCATGGATGTGATATTCTTGATCCAATAAGTAATTATCAAATAAGTAGAATGTGGAAGAATAAGACCTGATAGCTTCCAATGACATGGACGACCACAAACAAGTTAGCCATAGCGATAAGCCAAATAGGCTTCTCTAAAGTAATGAGAATGTTGTCATCAACGCTGTTTCCAAAGATCCAGTAGCCAATGAAGGCTACAGGGAAGTAACATATGGCAACAATAATGTAGGCTACAACGACTCCTCTCCACATTGGGACCTTGGATGGTATCTCCGGAGTTGAAGGGATCGTGGCCTGAATCTCCAACACAACGTTGTGACCTGCGTAGGCAAAAGCCACATCTCCCAATGCATTCAAGAAGTTGAATACTTTGCCAGGACTTGTCGAGGCTCTAGGTGAGTAGTCCACATCTGGATGAACCCCTTTGTGTGCCGATGCAACCCACCCAATAGTTGAGTAACTGTAAATACATCACAAAGAAATTATACAAACCACCTAACCTAACCCACATGCTAAGTCTCTACTCATTCAAACAAACCACTAGACCACACGCTCTAGGTTGATTAGTCTAAGTGTCCATTTAAATTATAATGTATATTATATGAGTTTAAGAGGTTTACGTCAAGGACATAACGGCCGCAGCAAGTGAGATGATGGAGATAGAGTTGAAATTAGGGAGATGAGAAATAACAAAGTGGATGGAAGCGAAGATCATTATCCAATATGTTGTTCTGATGTCTTTACAATCGTCGCAGAGTAGTTTATGGACTTTCTTGAGCGATGCACCACCGGTGACCATATAAACAATGTCTACACCGACCTCTACAATAAGCTGCTGAGGCACAACGATCCAGAGGCCAAGCTTTTCGCCAAAAGCTTCTTGACCTAACTCATGATATCTGTCAAGCCTCTTACCAGGAACAATCTCATGCATCTCCACCATTTGCCATAGTGTGTAGAGAGTTATAACCCATGACATCACCATCAACGTCACTCCAGGTCCCCTGTACATATATATATATATATATATTTTTTTTTTCCATAACTCAGATCTAATAAGGACTGAAACGTAGAGGGGGAATCAGGTATCAAATATGAGAAAATGGTACCATCCGAGATTGGACATGGCGTAGGGTAAGCTGAGAACACCAGCACCAACCATGGCGGTGACATTGTGAAAAGCTGAGTACCACCACTTGGCGTTTCTAGAGGATGTGATTGGTAACCAATCGTCGACGTTCTTCTGCTTCGCCGCCGCAATTTCGCTAGCTGACATCTCATTATTCACCATATCCTTTGTGATTCTCGAGAGATATTGTTTGGATAGTGAGAGATAGATATGAGACAATTGAAAAGATTTTAGGAGAATGCAGATGATATATATATATATATAGTAGATAATACCGTATTTAAGAGTGAATCGTTTCGAGATTCACTTCTTTTATTTTATTTTATTTTATTTATTTATTTTCTTTTTTGATAAACACTATCGGCTGATCCGGTCAGCTCCGGTAGGAACACACCAAAGTGTTTCAGAGTAGGCTTCTCCCCCAAAGGACCACTACACTGCCTAATTCCGAGTTTGGAGTGCTTTCCGACCAATGCCAGGAGTAGTCAGATCGTCTGTTACTGGACTACCGGATAAACTGGTACCACATGAATGTGATTGTTGTTTCGAGGGAGGCTCGAACCCTGAAGAATGTTGTAGCACATTCCCAGCTCTCACCAACCACTCTACCACATACATGCCGGCCGAGATTCACTTCAACAGTTTAAGATCTTACCTCTTTAATTATCCAACGAATCATTTGTTTTTCCTTTTTTTGTATTAATAACTATAACTTCCAAGTTTTAAGGAATGTTTGTTTGTTTGTTAGTTTCGTGTTCGGTCTTTACCCGTGCTACACGGCAGCATCAACTGAAACCGTTCATGCCTGTTCTTGCGTTTATTACGTGTCTAATGACCATTATACCCCGCTAGTTCTGATTTATTCCTTCATTTTATTCGGGTTTTCTGTAATTTCGTAATATTTTCGAATCTGCATGATTTCTCATTTTATTGTTTTAATTTCTTTTGGATAAAGTTGGAACTTTCTTGCCAGTCACTTGACCTGACGAGGGCTTCGCTTTTTCAAAAGGACGAAAACAAATAATGTACAACTCAGTAGTAGTTTCCTAATTATTATTTTGATCAGTTATATTTTTTGATTGGTTACAAGTAGATCCCATTCAATCAAGATTAGATTTAATTAAATGGTGTAGTTTTATAATGTTATAAATACAGTATTGGGAGTATATGTTAGAATAATAAAAGACTTCAGGTGGAATTGTAACGGATGACGATAACGTGACTAACAAAATTTGATTCCCTTAAATAATTTGTTTCCCTACATTTAGTTTCTTTAAATAAATTTAGCATTAAATCATATTATAGCAGATCTGTATCTATTTTTGTTACTTTTCCATCTTATACATAAATTTATTACTATGACTTCAACTCAACCTTTGAACTAGGTCCTATGAAAATTGTGGATTCAAACTTTCCTACAATGAAACGAACGTATCTATTTATGCTTAGAAAGAGCCACTTGCATTCCGTGATATTTATATATTTTTTAAAAGTATCACTGAAGCATAATATAATTTGCTAAACTCCCAAATTGTTTTACTTGCTTTTTTGTTAACATTTAAAATAAAATAAAATATTCTTTATTGGCTGCCTATTTCAGTAAGAAAATTTTACAAAAATGGTATCCTTAAATATGGCTATAGATAATGGCTAAATATTCAAACCTCAAGAATCTATCACGGAGTAGTCAAAAATCAAATTCATCTCTTGGAGACTGTGACATCCTAATCAGTAGCAAGTTAATTCCGTCTCTATCCCAAAAGAGAGTATATTCGATCTCACCTAAATTTCGGGCACTACAATCTCACTCTTGAAAATAAAAATAAATATCCCTTAAAACATTAGCATTTTATTTGTGTTCTTTGGCTGTTTGGATTGACCTTTCAAGGCTACAAGACGTCGACTCATTCCTTGTAATTAGTAATTAATACTCAACGTTCAGCAAGGAGAAATGATGAGTCATGCTTTGCTTATAAATGTCTTGTAGCGATTTAATAAAGCATTTTCTTTCAAATTAATATATCATGAGCTCCAAAATATTTTAGTATCAAAGATCGAATGTAGATTACATGGAGATAACCAGATCCAGATGCTCTGAATGTGTTTGGAGAAATGTATTTTCATTATTTGATGTACAGTTAAACTTCTATAATTAATACTCATAAATTAATACATCATTAAATTAATAATTTTCTTAGCTTCTAAATTGATATTTGGCCATAATTGATAGTTGGGTTTGGCTTTTAAAATTATCAAACGATAGTATGATAACTAAACAAACTTTTTTCTCCGGGTAAGGGTTCTTCTTATAATCTTATTTGAATGTGTACGTGCGTTTCCTTTCTTACACAGTTAAAGACGAATAATTGGTTCTTTTTCCAATCAAAGGGACAACTAAAAACAGAGAGAACAAAAAATTAGCAACTAATAAACTTAAAACAAATTGACCATTAATGTTAAACCAACAATGTCTAAAAATAAGTAAAACAATATATTTGTTCACCTCATATTTGTGTCTAAATATTTTCATTCAACAAAATCTTAAAGAGATCGGAAATGGATTCAGGACTATCATGGGCTGATCAATGGGATTACAATTCTGATCTTCCTCCAAATTCAAGTAATGAAGACGATAAGAATAAGAAGAAGAAGGAAGATGGAAGCAAAAGCAGTATTGGGAAGGCCATACTTGGCTTCAAATGGATGAAACTCCGCAAGAAATCTGATAAGTAACCGATAATTTAATTGTTTTAGTTACACAAATGTTGTTGTTTCATTTGTTCCTTGTGATTAATCCATTAAGCTATGTTTCTCTCTTCTATGGTTCTACCTATCATCTGTTTCTAATTGCTAAATCCTTAAAATTTAGTAAGGATGATTGTGTTTGTATGAGTTTAGCCATCGCTTTGGCTCTTTATAAAATGGGATGCTTACAGCTATATGAACGATCCAGATTGCATGAAATGCTTTTTTCTTTCTAGTCTATATACATATATTTTTAAATTCAGATTGATAGGTACTTTACAAATTTGCGTTTGCATTTGTGTTTACGTGAGAAAAGGAAATTTAAAGAATTCCACATTTTCAAAATATAAAATACATTTAGCTTTCCATAAAATATATTTAAAGGTGTTTGGTGCCAAAACAAATAAAAAGTGCAAAAACAAACGGAAGGTTTGATGTTACATTTACAATCAACAAACAAAATTATGTTTTTTTGGGATAAAATGTGAATACTATTGCCAAATATGGAAGATTGTTTAGGTACATAAGGTAAAAGCTAAGGAGCTTGGGGTGTAAAAAATAAATAAAGACCCCCTTACAAGCTAGAAAATTTCCTGAAAAGATTACACATAATTGATCAACTATGTACAGTAGTATGTGCTTTGTTTCGATCTGTGTAAGACAAATATTTATTTTTCTATTTATAGGTTGGAGACTTGGAGTAAGCATGTTTTGTCTTCTGACCAGTAAGAATCTTGAACTGTTGCCCCCCAGGAATCTTTACTATAAAAATCAAATGCAATAATAATATGATAATATTGTATTTGTGGCTGGTCTTTTGACTTTTGTGATGCAGGAATATTTAGCTATTCTCACCAAGAATCTTCGTTGAAGTGATTTTAAGAGTGTTTGTCTGCGTTTACAATAAAGTTGTATGTAAATAATGGAGAAAAAAATTGAGATCTTATCAAGAGAAATAATTAAACCGTCTTCTCCAACTCCAAATGATATGAGAATTCTCAATCTCTCTCTTCTTGATATCCTCAGCTCACCGATGTACACAGGAGCATTTCTCTTTTACGCAGCGAGTCCTCAAAACCTTGTCTGTTTTTCATCAGAGGAAACATCCTTGAAGCTCAAGAAATCTCTGTCTGAAATTTTAACAGTCTTTTACCCTCTTGCCGGAATAATTACTGGAAGTTTCGTTGAATGTAATGATGAAGGAGCTGTGTTTATAGAAGCTCGAGTGGACCATATTCTCTCGGAGTTTCTGAAGTGCCCTGCTCCTGAATCATTGGAACCACTCATTCCTGATGAAGCTAAGTCAAGAGAAGCTGTTACATGGCCTGTGTTGCTAATCCAAGCCAATTTCTTCAGCTGTGGGGGATTGGTTATCACAATCTGCACTTCTCATCAGATCACTGATGCAACCTCTTTAGCAATGTTCATTAAAGGATGGGCTGAGAGCGCAAGAGGTTTGGAGATTACATTTATTCCTAGTTTCACCGCTTCAGCTTTCTTTCCTATACCTCCTGATTTTGAGCTTCCCTCAAAACCGATGGATCGTAAACTCGAGGTTAAAGAGATGAGTTGTGTGACAAAGAGGTTTGTGTTTGATGCTTTAAAGATCAAGAAACTCAGAGCCAAAGCTTCAAGCAACCTTGTCAAGAATCCAACCCGTGTTGAAGCTGTCTCAGCTCTGTTCTGGAGATGTGCTACTAAGGCTTCAAGATTACGTTCTCCAACACCAAGAACTTCGGTATTGCAGATACCGGTGAGCCTAAGAGGAAAGCTAGATTCTTTGTCTGAGAACACAATTGGGAATATGCTTTCTATCATGATTCTCAAGAACAAAGAAGCTAGGATAGATGGGATTCAAGATGTGGTTGATGAGTTCAGGCGCGCTAAGGAAATCTTCAGCTCGAACTGCAAGGAGATGTCAAAATCCTCGTCAAGTGTTCTTGAGTTTTTGGAAGAGATTGGTAAATTATATGGAAGAGAAAATGAGGTGGACTTGTGGATGAGTAATAGCTGGTGTAAACTCGGCATGTACGAGGCCAATTTCGGATGGGGAAAGCCTGTTTGGGTGACTGGAAGAGGCACTTCCAATTTCAAGAACTTGATGTTGTTGATTGATGCCAAAGATGGATATGGAATTGAAGCTTGGATCACTCTTACCGAAGAACACATGTCGCTGTTCCAATGTGATGAGGAGCTTCTTGAATCAGCTACCCTGAATCCCTCTGTTTTGATCTAGACAAGAACCAAACTCAATGTATAGTCTACTTCTTCCAAGATATTTACGTAATATGGGTTGATTCAAAGTTGTGCTGCTTCTTTAATAAGAAGACAAGTTCGATCTATATTTCTGTAGCTTCTTCCAGGAACAAACCTAGGTTTTGACGCAAATATTTGTCATCAAACCAATACCAAGAGAGAACACAAATATTGTTAGGCGCAATAGAACAAATAAAAGGAAAAGTTCCGAGGCTCTTCTCGCTAGCTTTTTACTGTCTCACTTTAAGCTCTTGTACGGGTTTGCTTAACTGGATTTAGTGTCATTATAAGACACAATACTTATTTTCAATATTTGTAACCTTGCTCTAACTAATATAATACCGAAATTTTAACAAAAAAAAAGAGGAAAAGTTCCATTAAAGCACATTACAAGTTTTAGGTGATAAATCGAGGAAATGGTATAACAAATTCACAACTTAACCCTAATCTTAGGCTAGATGCATTCACGAGTTCTGAGTTCTAATCAAAACATAACTAAGATACCATAAATTAAGTGATTCCTGATCAAACTCTCAAAGTAAATCTAAGCAAATACATAACTTTCATTATTGATTTAGAAAGTAATACAAACATAACCATCAAATAAAGAATACTCAACATCAATAGCTCTCTGGATTCAACCCAAACTTACATATAGAGGCATTATCATAGCAAGACAATAAAAGAAAAGCATGCACAAGAGTATGAAATCCAATAGAGAAAGTCAAATGGAAAACAAACTCACATTCAGTTTCTCAAGATGCAGATATAATCACACTTGGGTCTGAAGAAACATAGCTAAGCAACTCCTCATCGGATTCAAATCTAGCCATATCGTTCTGATCAAAGTTGACCCAAGCTTCTATGCCATCACCTTCCTTAGTATCAATGAGAGCTACAAGATTTTTGTAACACATCCTTTCAGAGAAACTCTGCAAGAAATCAAGGAACGTCACATGATACACTTTCCCCGCAAGAAACTATTTTTTTCCTATCTTAAAACACAATCAGTGAAAGAAAAAAAATGAAATTAGTTGAGTTGAAGGAAAAGGATAAACCTGTGAAGCTCCTTGATTACTTGCAGATTCACATGTGAATCTACTCGAAACACTGCCACATGAGGAATTCCTCAACTGTTTCTTGTTTTGTTTTTTCGTCATTTTATTTAATTAAAATTTATATACATTATTCACTTACGGGCCAAGTACCAACTGTTTCTACCAAAAACTTTCTTACATTTTTCACCTCTAAACGTCACAGTTAGACTTAGAGGTACCAATCAAATCCCAACATCATCATTAACTAGTTGGAGGTTGGGCTCGATGATCCTCAACATCTCCCGACCGTAAACGTTTGACTATTCATTTCAACTAAACTTATCGATTCGGCTCTTTTTAATCATACGAGTTTATATTTCTGTATAACGATTTAAACATATATATATATATGGTTTTATTTTGTATGTTTGTAGTCGATAGATTCCTCTTTTTTAAGTCAATGGAACAATTATGTAGAAGACTAAATGCTGTTTTTGAATTTATTGGCGTTTGAATTATATCAAACTACCATTCTTTAACTTAATAAATAAGGACTGTTCATCTACTTTGAATTAATATGATCGATATCATTACGAGTCACGACCAATAACAACTAACCAGAATAATAATATTCTGTAGAAACCATTTTCTACTACATATATATATATATCTTTAAAACAATTATTACATACAATAAAACTTCTATAAATTAATAAAGACCTAAATATTTTTAGAAATTTATAGAAAGATATGCATAATTGTTTAAAAATATTATTCAATATAGAAATTTGAAAATAATATTTTAATATTTTAGCTGTAGTTATCATATAAAACATTATCGCATACACAATTTTAAAATTATTGTTTTATATAATTTTAGAATCTAATACCACATTTTTTAATTTTTATATAGTAAAACAAAATTATAAATGAATAACAAAAATATATAAATTTATGAATAAAAATAACACTAGAGTCATATTTTACTAAATTATATTATATTTTATATAATTATTAATTTATAGTATTGATGAGACCATATAAATACATAAGATCTTCAAAATATTATTGTCTTATAATTTTATCGAATTGTATTAGTTACTACATTGGTCAACTCATGAAATTTTGCATTAATTTAAAAATATTACTATTTATAAAGCATTAATTATAGAGATTCTACTGAATGTTTTTTTGTTAAATGACAAACATTATATATAATTGTGTATATATAGTTATATATAGACGACCGTCTAACATTTCATAAAATGTGTGAACATCAAACCAAGAATTGTAGACAGAACCATTTAAGTGACTCGTATTTCCACTGATTTTTTTCTTAATCATAGAATTTTGCATAATGATATATACTATTTAAATCACTGAACTAATTTTGAGTACGTTATTATTTATTTTTAATGTTAAACAAAAGAGGCTTTCATTAATAAATTTGATCTATGCTTTTTAATCTACATAGTTATAAAAATTCTTTATAGTTACTTAATTACTAGTAATCAATTTAGCAATATTAAACGTTACTTCTTCATGTCAATTTCGTACATAAATTACGTGTCTGCCACATGGCGATAAATTCATCTGCTGGTTGCCAATATATATATATATATATATATATATATTTCATATAATATATATTATATATATGTAACATATATTAAATGTTTAAAATTCATTTGTTGGTTGCGGGTAATATGTTTTGGGAAATATTCCCGGCTATAGGGAGATTAATTCCACGCGAACAGTTATGATTTTAAATTTAAAGTAATACTTAAAAATAAACGAAAACGTAGGGTTTCATTGAGTTACGTATCTCGTTCTCAACACGTTCAAAGAATTACATCTAAATTGATTATTCAAAATACTTAATTAATAAGGAATTATCCACTATACTCAATAGAAAACGTATAAACTTCTGAAATGTTAGAAGGACACTACCATTTAAATAGTGTTCTTAAATGCTCGTTACGTTGACTGTGGTGACTCGTGAAATTTATCCGTGGACTTTGGCTGAGGTTAATTTTTAGTTAGATGATATTCACTTCGGATGAAATGAGGACTTTTCCAATATTGACTTTAGAAAAGTCATATACACGGAAGAGGGTCATCTGTTATAAACCAATGGAAATCGAATTTTTGATATTATCGTTTTTTCTTTTCTTTTAGTACTTTCTTATATATATATATATTTGTTACCTTAGGTTACCTACCGACTTATCCCATTAAAAACAAAAAAAAAATTGAAAAATCTTAATGAGTAACAAACATCGGTTATTTACATTGTATATTACTCTTGTCATGGGAAAACAAGATATGATTTTTAGTAAAATATGATATCAATATTAAAATGACATTGTTTTAAAAAAAAAGAATCTTAGTTTGATTAGGAGAGAATAATAGTAATATAGTATAGAATCGATTATGGAAGAAAGTTCTCAAATTGTTTCATAATTGATATAATAGAATTGGGAAAATAATGCTGGTGTTGACAGGTCACAGATATTTGAAGACTTAATAATAAGAAGTAGGGATTAGAAAAAACAAAACCAATTTGGTAACATAGACCTACCAACAGAAAGCATATAACGTTTTAGAGACAAGGACAAAGCTATTTCTCAAACATTACTCATGATCGCATCATCCATTCACACATTACAAACATTTCTTCGTAATCATGATCTCTGAAACAGAATACCAAGATTAAAGTTTGTGGGGAAAAACAAGATAAGATTTTCCTGTGTAATTTTGTTTTTCTGTTTTATCTCTTTGGCTTTCACAAAGTCTATTTCTTTTTTTTTGTTTTTTTCTGGCTACAAAAAATATCAATAGCGAAAAGTCGGTTTTTTTCTTGTTTGTGTTGTTGTTGTTTCTTCCAAACTTTTTATTTTCTTGATATTCTGAAAAAACCGAAGAGATAAATAGACGTGGAGAAAAGCAGACGTCTCTGTGTCAAATTTCGTAGTTTGTTTTGTTCATCGGGTTCTACGGATTTGTCTTTTTCAAGACTCAAACTTTGGGTTCTCTTCCTGTGCGTCTTTATTTGTCTTCATCGAGGAGAGAAGGGGTTAGGGATTTAATAAAGGAGATGTATTATCAGTTGACCAAGTCTTCTTACAGAGACTCTTTGAAGATTCTGGAGGCTGATATTGAGCACGCCAATGGACTGTGAGTTTCTCTATCTATCTGGGTTTCATTTCAGTTTTCTGGGTTTTGTGTTATCATTATAAATTAACATGATTTGGATTGGATGATTTATGAATTATTGATTTGAATTAGTCGACACACACTTAGGGATTCACATTTCTCTGTCTTTAATCACCATGTTAGATTATTACAGAAAAATCTCTGAACTTTACAGAAATTTTCGAAAATTTGCAATTTTTTTGGGTATCTGTGTTGTGTGTGTCTCGAGGCATTTGTTGTCTGAAGAAATGGGTTTTGTAATTAGAAGGATTAGTAACTGATTAATTATGATCGATTCAGGGCTGCTGAGATTCCAATGGGAAAGAGTGGTGTGCGTCTACAGATGAAATTGGTTTGCAGCAATTTGGCTCCTTTCTTCATATTCCTGCTTCAATGGATGGATCTCTCATGTCTGCTTCCAAGATATTTTGATTTCTTCCATATACTCATATACAAGGTTGTTACCATAAATATATGTCTCTTTTGTGAGAGACTGTGAATTGGTAGATTGTTTTTTTTCCTGATTGCTTCTCTCCTTTTATATTGGCTTGTTTGTTTTATAGGTGTCTTCTTTGTCTTGTACAGGTACGCGCTGATGGGCGGTGGAATCTCTCTAGGTATGGAAGGAAAGCTACAATTAGGGAGTTTTACTGTAAGACTAAGAAGCCCTTTGGATGTGATTAGTGTTCTTACTATTGCCTTAATCTTATAATATTAGTTTTGGGTAACCGCAGGTGTTATATTACCTTCACTCGAGCGACTTCATATCAACTTTGCTGACTTATCTAACGATAACGTATGGTATCCGAGTCCAAAAGCTATTACCAAGAAGAAGTATGACATTGAAGGTGACAGATTTATTATGAGTAGCATTGACTTAGAAAGAGAAGACGAATGCGGGATTTGCTTAGAGCCTTGTACCAAAATGGTTTTACCTAACTGCTGCCATGCGATGTGTATTAAATGTTACCGGAACTGGAATACAAAGTCGGAGTCATGTCCGTTTTGTAGGGGAAGCATCAAGAGAGTGAACTCAGAGGATTTGTGGGTGTTGACATGTGATGAAGATGTGGTGGATGCAGAGACAGTCACAAAAGAGGATCTTCTTCGGTTCTACCGTCACATCAATAGCCTTCCTAAGGATTACCCGGAAGCAGTCTTCTTAGTCTACAATGAGTACTTGATTTGATTGTATCGGTAAACAAACACACAATACGGGTTTACAGAAGGGAGAAAGATCCCCAGAACTTTAACAAAGTGTACATAATAAGAATCTGGTGGTCGAAGATGTTCCTTCATTTTAGATTATGATATAAGAATATTGTCATAATGTTTACCCATTGTTATCAAAAATAAAGAGAAATGTGATCTCGGTTACATCTTCATATCTGATTTCCTTGACCCACCATTAACATGTTTGAAGATGAGATTTATAACCGCTTAGGATAAAAATTTTGAATGAAAATTGCTATAGTTGTATAGCTAACTGTGAAGTTTAAAATTTTTAAATATACAAAAGTTATTTCTACTGATAAAATAATACTCTTATTAAGCCAAGTACAACTGTTGTAAAAGAAAAAGAAAGTAGAAGTGTAGAAGTGTAGAACCAATTCCACATGAAAAAGCTAAAATAAAGCAACGCCATTAACTTATATAATGTGTAACTGTGTATAAGATGTTATGATCAAGTTAAATCATTGAGTTTTATGATGATGATGATTTAGTTAAAAAATCATACACACAAAGAATCTTTAGTATTAAAGTTGTGTCCTTTCTTGTTTTTTTTTTGGTGTAGCTACAATTTTACCAACATCAACCTTCTTCGTCGTATTCTATAGACATTAAAAATAAACACAAAACTCAATAAAATGATCATCATTAAACTGCGTAGAAATGTTTCAACTAAAGAGTATGATACATTTGCAAATGTTCAAACAAACAAATTTTATAGTTAAGGTTTTGTCGTAAGAAGATACATGGAACGTTTGGAAAATGTGCAAATGTTCTACAAATGTGATAGATGTGCATGCAGACTTCTGGATCAACAGTTGTAGACGATTTTATGAAATCAGAATGTACAAATGACACAATAGCGACACATAGTAATTCCATGTGCTACATGTACTACACTAAGCCACTCATAGGAAACTGAATCCCATTACCATTTCACTATATGTATTAAATATATATATCTACTTATTATTTTGTAAAAATTAATCGATAAAGATGAATACCATAATTTTGTTAAAATAAGAAATGTGATTATATGTTTATACATCGTAAATGTTAAATGCAATATATTGTTTTAGAAGATTTGATCAGAAAGTTGTGATCATATAAAATAAACGTTGACTAATTTTGTGATCCTTGAATTGCACAAAATATATAGGTCACGTGAACGGAGCAAACGTTTCTTATTGGCTGAAACACATCACCCACTTCAATGGCACGACATAATTATACAAACCAAACCAAACCAAACCAAACAAAAAAACGATTAGTTAGGGAGAAAACAAAACGCACTGCAAACGCTTTAGCCTTCTCAGGGATCTCTGACTCAACCCAACAAGCGAATACGTCTCACAGAGCTCTGTTTTTTTTATTACAGAGTTTACTAAATCTCTTGTTTGGTTTCCGAATTCGTGGTTAGATCTGTTTGGAAAAGTGGGGAAAAAGGGTTGGGATCGTAATATTAGATAATGCACGAGAATGATGATATTCCGCAGGATTCGGTTAATTCTATGACTGATAGAATTGGGATTGAGGAAGATGAGTCAAATGGGCAAGAAGAACCTGATCCTGACCAGGTTAGATTTCTCTAATTTTATTCCATGCTCGACTTATTATGTGGGTATGCTGAAAATGGTGTTAAAATTTGCAGGGAGCAGCTTTTGTTGATAGTAAGGAAGATATGTTTGTTGATGCTCCTGAAGAGTTGAATTTTGATACACCAAGCAAACTAGCTCTTACCACTGATGATGATAATGATAATGGAGAGATTGGAAATCATTTCAATGTCTGTGATTTATATCATACTTTCTTAGTTTGAGTTGAATTTCTTCAAGGGTTTGTTGAACGATCTTTGTTTCTGTTCGTTTTCTTGTTTGGTTTCATCAACACAGAAGGAGAATAAAGATTGGGAAAAGGAACTTGCTGGGCTTCAGGAGCAGTTTAAGCTGTTGACTGGGGAGAATGATTTGAAAGTTGAAGATGGGAACACTGTGGAAATTGTCAGTGGGTTTACGAAGCTACTCAAAATTGCTAAGGAAGAACGAGTTCAACATGCGGATGCACTCAGGGAGCTACACGGGATTATCAGTGGCAAGGACGACGAGATTGCTGATCTAACTACTAAGATTTCGGAGCTTTCTTTGTCGCAGTCAGTTTCTGAAACGGGATATCAGGCGCAGAAAGACGAGCAAGTTGAGGCCGCAACAGATAGGATTTTGCTTTCTCTTAGTAATGTATTTGGCCAGGAGGAGCTGCAGTATGGTTCTTCTGTACCCGAAAAGCTTGCTCATCTGGATAACCGAGTTTCCTTTTTAGGTGCAAAGTATACTGAGTTTTACTACGGTGCTGATCAGTTGAGGAAGTGTTTGTCTAGTGATGGGTTGGATCTTAGTTTCCAAGAGGATTTTGGTTCAGCTCTCAGTGTTGCTTGTTCTGAGTTACTTGAGCTCAAACAGAAGGAAGCAGTCCTTTCTGAAAGACTTAGCCGTCTAGAAGATGAAAATAGAAAATTTGTTGAACTAGTGAACAGAGATAGAGAAATGATTGAGTCAATGAGAGCAGACTTTGGTAAAATGAAGACAGAACTTGAGCAAGAAAAGACAAAGTGTACTAACACGAAAGAAAAGCTCAGCATGGCCGTAACAAAGGGGAAGGCGTTAGTTCAGAACCGGGATGCTCTGAAACATCAATTATCTGAAAAAACAATGGAGCTTGCGAGTAGGTTGACTGAATTAAAAGAGAAGGATATTTCCCTTGAAACTTCTGAATTAGTGAAGGGGCAGCTGGAACAGTTATTAGCTGAAAAGACAGATGAACTTGAGAAATGCTATGCTGAATTGCAGGATAAGTCCATATCTCTGGAAGCATATGAGCTAAAAAAGAAAGAGTTGGAACAGTCTTTGGCTGAGAAAATAAAAGAATTTGAAGAGTCTTTGATGAAACTGCATGAGATGTCAACAGCATTGGATCAATCTGAACTTGACAAAGGCGAGCTAGTAAAATCCAATGCTATTATTTCATCATATCAGGAAATGATATCGGTAAAGAGCTCTATAATTGAAAATATTGAAACCATCCTGTCACACATAGATACACCTGAGGAAGGTAAATCTTTCGATATCATTGAAAAAGTAAGGTCACTTGCAGAAGAGAGGAAAGAGCTCACAAATCTTTCCCAGGAACACAGCAGACTAAAAGATTTAATCTTTTCCATTGACTTACCAGATGAGATGTCAGAGTTCAGCTTAGAATCTAGCCTAACTTGGCTTAGGGAATCTTTTTTCCAGGCAAAAGATGAAGTTAGTGCCTTGCAAACCCAGATTGAAAGCATAAGCATGTCTCTTTCAGCAGAAATGGAGGAGAAAAATATCATTAGAAAGGAACTGGATGATTTAACTTTGGGTTTGAAAAAAATGGAGGAAACTGTAGAGCAAGGTTCTTTGGAGAAAGAGGAATTTGTGAGGAGGCTTGTGGAAATCTCTGGCTTGATGGCAGAAGGTGTCGAACAACATTCTTCTTCAGCTATCAATTTACTTGTTGATAGATCCTTCGAGAAGATAGAAAAGCAAATCAGTAATTCTAGTGACAGTTCTTATGGCAACGAAGAAATATTTGAAAGGTTTCAAAGTCTCCTTTATATGAGGGATCTGGAGTTGTCGCTTTGTAAGGAAATGCTTGGACAGGAAGTACTGGTTAATTTGCAGGTATGCAATCTCTCAAATGAGCTAAAAATCGCATCTCAAGAACTTGCTTTCATCAAAGAAGAAAAAATTGCTTTGGAGACAGATCTTGCGCGATCAGAGGAGAAATCTGCTTTGCTCAGAGAAAAACTTTCTATGGCTATCAAGAAAGGCAAGGGGCTAGTACAAGATAGGGAGAAGTTTAAAACTCAACTGGATGAGAAAAAGTCTGAAATCGAGAAGCTGATGCTCGAGTTGCAGCAGCTAGGTGGTATGGTTGATGGCTACAAGAATCAGATAGATATGTTATCAAGAGGCTTAGAGCGCACGAAAGAACTAGAGACCGAGCTTGTTGCTATCAAAGACGAAAGAGATCAACTCAAGCAATCTTTATCTCTAAATGACACGTTGTTGCAGAAAGTGATGAAATTAGCTGATGTCATAACTATCCCTGTTAATTTCGCATCTGAGGATCCTTCTGAAAAGATTGACCGACTTGCTGGGTACATCAAAGAAGTGCAGATGGCTAGAGTAGAGGATCAAGAAGAACTAGAAAAAGTAAAGGCAGAAGCCGATGCATTAGCTGGTAAATTAGCAGAAACCCAAAAATCTCTGAAGTTGGTTGAGGAAGCCTTGTCTACTGCAGAGGGTAACATCGATCAGCTTGCTGAGGAGAATAAACAAATCCAAGCTGCCAAGGACAATGTTGAACTTGAGCTTCAAAAAGCAATTTCAGATGCCTCCTCTGTAGCTAGCGAACTGGATGAAACTTTTGCAACCAGGAACACACTTGAAGCTGCACTCATGCAGGCTGAAAGGAATATATCTGATATTATCAGTGAAAAGGAAGAGGCTCAAAACAGAACTTCTACTGCAGAGATGGAGCTAGAGATGGTGCAAAAAGAAGTTTCACTTCAGAAGAACAAATTAACAGAAGCACATAGCACCATAAATTCACTTAAAGAAATTCTTTCTCAGACAGAAAGCAGCATGGAGTCGCTGTCCAAACAAATTGTAGATGAAAAAGTTGTCACTACAGATTTGAAGAATGAGTTAGAGAAGCTTAAAAATGAGGCAGAGTTCGAGCGTAGCAAGATGGCCAATGCTACTTTGACAATAGGATCCCTGGAGGAGGCACTAATGAAGGCGGAGAACAGTATTTCTACTTTACAAGGAGATATGGTGAAAGCTGAAGTCGAGATATCAAATCTCAGTAGTAAACTTAATGTATGCATGGAAGAGTTAGCTGGATCAAGTGGAAACTCACAGTCAAAATCTTTGGAGATTATTGCTCACCTTGATAATCTCCAGATGCTACTGAAGGATGGAGGTCTAATTTCCAGGGTAAATGAATTCCTTGAAAGAAAATTCAAGACACTTAGGGACGTGGATTTCATCGCTAGAGAGATCATAAGAAATTTTAGCGAGAAGGGATTATTGGTAGGGGAAAGGGACAACGCTGAGGTAACAGTATTCTCTAACCTTACCAGATTGGTCTTTTCTTCTATTTGTTGACTCTTTTCATATCAAATTTCTGGTTCCCTTCATCGTGTTTGCATATTTGTTGGTTCAAAGATTCCTTACCCTATAGAGATCCTCAATTTGTTGTTTCCCAAGGATGCATGCATTACTTAGATATGTTCTAGGTAGTAGTTGATTAACTGGAGATATCATGATAGATTATTCTGTAAAACATTGATCAGTAGTACATCATCTGTTGTGCACGTGTGCATTTAGCTATATATGGGCCAGAATTTTATTTTGGTCAATTTTTTGTTAGACTGTTGTCTTGATATCGTTGTTTATACTTCCAGGATGATTCGACTGTGGCAAAATCGTTGTTAAATGGCCTTGATGATTCACTGAATACGGAACTGGAGAATAGTCAAGAGAATGCAGTTGATGAAGACGAAATTTCGTCATCCCTCAGGAAGATGGCAGAGGGGGTCAGGCTTAGAAATAAAATCCTCGAGAATAACTTTGAGGGTTTTTCAACTTCCATTGATACGCTCATTGCCGTGTTAACGCAAAACATAACGGCAGCTAGGGCTGATGTGATAAATGTCTTGAGTCATAATGAATCCTTGAAAGAACAGGTGAGGAGTGCGGAAGATATTGTTCGCGAACAGAAGATCACTATATCTGGATTACAAAAAGATTTGTCATCTTTGATGTCTTCATGTGGTGCGGCTACCAGAGAACTGCAGTTGGAAGTGAAAAATGATCTCTTAGAGCTGGTTCAGTTCCAAGAAAATGAGAATGGTGGTGAGATTGAATCAGCTGAAGACCCACATGAGCTTCATGTAAGTGAATGTGCCCAGAGAGTAAAAGAATTATCTTCTGCTGCAGAGAAGGCATGTTCTTCCCTTAAGCTTTTTGAGATAACAAATAATGCAGCTGCTGTTGTAATCCGGGATATGGAGAACAGACTAAAAGAAACCTCTGTCGCTCTAGAAAAGGTTGTGTTAGAAAAAGATCTAAATCAAGCTAAGGTTTCAAGTTCCGAAGCCAAGGTGGAATCTATGGAAGATTTTTGCCGAGATCTGAAACTTCAGTTGGAAAATCTCAGAGCCAGGGAAGAGAAGTGGCATGAAAAAGAGGCTGAACTTTCTACATTATATGATAAACTATTGGTGCAAGAGCAAGGTACTTTTTTTCTTTTGTTCTGACCTTTCTATAAAACTTCTTAACATATCTATAACTTAAATAAAATGTCATGTACTGTTGCTTTGAGTTGCAGAAGCAAAGGAAAATATAATCCCAGCTTCTGATATGCGTGCCCTTTTTGACAAGATAAATGGTATTGAGGTGCCTTCAGTAGATACAGTCAATGAATTAGATCCACGGAGTTCATATGATGTAAAGAAGCTATTTGCCATTGTTGATAGTGTTACCGAGATGCAGCAACAGATAGAAGTCTTATCATACGGGCAAAAGGAGCTCAATTCTACCTTGTCAGGGAAGGATCTTGAAATCCAAGGTCTGAAGGAGGCGGCTGAAGAAAAGAGTACAACCGAGCTAGAGTTAGTGAAGGCCAAGACTGAATTGTCCAAGCTAATATCTGGCTTGGAAAAAATGCTTGGTATATTGCCGGGCAATGATCCTGTTGTAGACCCAAACTTCTCCGAGTCAGAGACACTCTTACAAGCACTAGAGAGAAAGATAACTTCCTTTCTCCTAGAATCGGAGAGTTCTAGATCAAGGGCTCAAGAACTTGGTCTAAAGTTGGCTGGTAGTGAAAACCTTGTGGACAAATTATCATTAAAAGTCAAAGAATTTGAAGATAAACTTCAAAGCAAGGCGATTCAGCCTGATATCGTTCATGAAAGGAGCGTCTTTGAAGTGTCGAGAGCACCTTCTACCTCAGAGATATCCGAGATTGAAGACAAGGTAATAATTTATCTTGTTCTATTTTGGCTTATTCCTCGACCTTTGTCTTGCTTAATCTATCGACAGCTAAGTTACGACCTAAAAAACTATAAAATGTAGCTGCTATTTTGATTGGTAATATCTCTTGCTATGTTTTGATCTCCAAGTTTGGCTGAACACATTTTTGTGCTCAGGGAACCCTGGGAAAAAAATCAATATCACCTGTGCCAACAGCAGCGCAAGTGAGAACAGTTAGGAAGGGATCAACAGATCATCTTTCAATTAACATCGATTCAGAGTCCGAGCATCTGATAAACCACAACGAAACAGATGAAGATAAAGGTCAGAATTCAGGCGTCTACATATCTATCTCAGTTATAGCTCAAGAGTATGAGACGTGCCTCTCAATTGACTCATCTTAAACACATGTTTTCTTTTGGCAGGACATGTTTTCAAGTCTCTCAACATGTCTGGTCTGATTCCAACGCAAGGAAAGATGATAGCAGATCGGGTTGATGGAATATGGTAAATACTCTGCTTAATATCAAAATGATCTGAATAAACTCCCAGTCTTACTGAGTGCTGGGTTTGATTTCTGCAATGCAGGGTTTCAGGTGGAAGAGTATTGATGAGCCGTCCGCAAGCAAGGCTTGGCCTTATGGTATACAGTGTGTTATTGCATCTGTGGCTCGTAGCTTCCATCTTGTAACAAGACAGGTGACTCTTAAGTCTCTCACATGAAAGTATACACAAAAAGAAACACATATATTTCTCTCTTCCTCTCTCTTTTACTTCTTCTCTATTCTTCCCATTCTTTGTCGACCCATAAGCAGAGAATGATAGAGGTGTCGCCTTGTACATATTATCCTGAATAATGTCTCGATTAGCTGCGAGGTTTTGCATCTTAGTTCTTCAGTTTCTTCGTCCTAGAATGTTCAAGTAGGACTCAGAAATGGAGCAGTACGTTATTACAGTTGGGTTTGTTTTATGTCTCAAAGTGAAACATTTGTTCCATAACAAGTTTTGTGTCGTTTAAGTTTTGAACGACTGTAAAAAGCTTACAATGAAAAGCTCTCTAACGTGATAGTATCATATCATCTAATGACACTTAAGCATTTTGTCCTCTTTAATTGCCGTTTACATTGAGACGTGAGAGAGAGATACACAAAGGCCAAACCTACCTCTCATTAACTATTTTCACTATTCCCAAAAATTGAGCTTTGGAATTGACGTTATTATTTAAAGCTTTGCCTCTAACCAGACCATAGTAGAGCTAAAGCCAATAGCCGTAGCAGTGAAAGCTGTCTATCAGAAGGTAGGAAAGTTCCCTCTTTTGTGAAGCTTGTGAGTCCGGCAACAGAACAAGAGTGGAGTAGTATTTATTTTCCTTTATGATATACATCAAAACTGGAATCGAATTAAACCCCTTTTTTTACGTCTGAATCGAATTAAACTGATGAAAAGAAAAAAAAACCTGAAAGAGAGTTTAAAATTTAATTTGTAAGGTCGATTTAGTTGGACAAAATGAGCTAAATTAGTTGAAGATTATAATGATGTGTTTTTAATCAACTTTTATGATGTAATTAATGTCGAAAAGCTGTCATGAAATGAAACTAAGTCATTAAATTTAACACCAAAAATAAGATTCCACGAATTGATTGCTAAGTCCTTTTTTGTGAAAAAATGTCCCAACCCCTACCTACCAATTTCCCTAAAGAATCATATTTTTCATCTTGTGTACTTCAATTTTTAGTACACCTTGACTTCTTTAATTACCTTTTTAATGCTATTTCCTTTCTATTGAAATATTATCATCTCCTATACTAAATAGTATGATGATATGGTCTTTTGTAACTTATTCTTTTGTAATATCCAATGTTAAAAATCGCTAGGCGCTAGTCGGGCGGCGAGGGTGAGCCTAGCGCCTAGAGGATTAATCGGGGAGTAAACGGGAATTAATCGGGAATTAGTTTTAGGTTATTTTAATATTTTTAAAATATATTTATCTATTATATTAAACTTTTAAATAATATTGTTTTTAACATTATAGTAAATACATGAAAATGTAGTATTAATAATTTATTTTATGATTTTTATTTATAATTTTAACATAATTTATTATGAAACATCAGAAACTATCAATATAAATATCTGAATAACAAAAACCAAAAAAATTTATACTTGAAAATTTAAAAATAATTGGATTATAGATGATTATGCCGAAAATAATCGGATTAGGCGGGGATTAATCGGATTAGGCGGGGAGTAATCGGTTGACTGACTTTTTCGAGGGATTAATCATTAATCGAGGTGGTGAGGGTGGGCCTAGCGACTAGGCGGGATGTAATCGGAGCTAGGCGGGGATTTTTAGAACAAGAGTAATATCAACTCATTTTGTGTAACCAGTAGAGTAAATAAGGTTGACCCGAAACCAGAATCAAATTATCTATGATGGATAAAATGTTTGGCCCAAAACTAGAAGCGAATTAAATGGATATAAAGAAAAACCTCTCACTCAATGATTTTATAGTTTGATTAAACCCATCGATTTAGTTTGAAAAAATTAGCTAAATTAGCTGAGCAATGTAATAACGTGATTAATGTCGAAAATATGCCATATAACCTAATCATTAAATTTAACTTGAAGAACTATAACAATAAAATAAAAAATAACATTAAAATAAAAACTTGAAAAACTGTCCACAAATTGAATGAAAAGTTCTTTTTGTCTTTTTGAGTGAAAAATGTCTCGATCCAACCAGGTTGACTGGTTTTCAATATGTCAGAGGTCCATAACGAATTTAATATTGTTATTGTTTAAGTTTTTAATCAAATGATACTAATTAAATAAAATAAATATCATTATACTGAATACTTTCTAATTAAGGATAATTGTTTTTACTGCAACTCTGTTAATGTATAATAACTGTTTAAAATTTTGAAACAAGAAACTTTTTTTGATAAGAATAGAAAAAAAAACTAAATGAGGAATAAGACAAAAAGAGCAAAAAATGACAAAAAAATAAATAAATATTAAACTAGAAAACAATAAAACATTAAAAATATAACTATACTAAACATGATTCAAGAAAATACAAATATGTAAGAGCAACTTTAACCCACATACCCATAAAAGTATTTTTAAAATTAATTAAAATTAAAATTAATAAAAGGTGATAACTAAGGTATCTTTACTTGTTAAAAAATGTTTATAGGTAGATATTATTAACACATATTCTTAGTTTTACATCAATTTTTAATTATATTTTATTTTATTTTGATTTAAAGACATCACAAATATGTTCGGATGGTCTAATGATAATTAAAGTGACTTGTGCTACATACCATGCTGGACCCGACCTATACGAGTTTTCCCTAAATAATGATATTCTTCCTGATGTGTTTCATTTTTTCTTTAAGACGATCACCTTATCCTATATAGTATGATGACATGGTCTTATCTTGTAAGCTAAAATTTGTTTTAATTTTAAATCATTTTGTGTAAAGTAATTAAAATCGATTGAGCAAAGAAAAATAATAAATAAATTTCTCTCCCTTACAACTCCAGTTTTCCTACATAAAGAGTTAGTTAGCTGAGCTAGAAGCCAAAATCTCATGACCAAACTAATCTGCAAACAAATAAAGGAAAAAATAAAGAAAGAGAAAGAAGAACATGCGGAGAGCATGCATGCTCGAGAGTCAGCCATGGCCTCTCCATGTCGTATGCTTCATAGGCTTTCTCACTCTCCTTAGAATATTCTTTCCTCTTCTAAAATGGTTCATTACCAGATACCTCCTCACAAACCCCAAGCGGCTCAAGCAGTACGGCTCGTGGGCTTTGGTCACTGGAGCCACAGAGGGGATCGGACGGGCCTTTGCTCACGAGCTGGCCAAACACGGCCTTAACCTCATCCTAGTCAGCAGAAACCCTTCTAAGCTCGCTTCTGTCTCCGATGATTTCCGACAAGAGTTTCCCCACATCAATATCAAGATCATTCCCTTCGACTTCTCCTCTGGTAATACTAAATGCTCTCTATTAATTTAGTTTGGTCAATCCTCGTCTATAGATCTAGTCTCTACAGTCCTTGACTTATTGTGTGGGTCATAAAAATATTCTTGTTTCAAAAATTGTTATTCCTCAAAAAAATTATATAAAAGATATAGTTGAAAAACAATTTACAGAAGGAGGATATGGAGCAATCGAGGAGGGGATAAAAGACATTGAAGTTGGTATTCTGATAAACAACGTTGGGATAACTTATCCACGAGCTATGTTCTTCCACGAGGTTGACCAACTCACATGGACCAAAATCCTGAGGGTTAATCTTGAAGCCACCACTTGGGTCACACGATCACTCATAGGACCAATGCTTCACCGCCGCCGAGGAGCCATAGTCAATATTAGCTCCGGCGCCGCCGTCGTTGTCCCTTCTCATCCTCTCTATGCCATCTACGCTGCCACTAAAGCGTAAGGACTCACCACTTTCACTTTTCAGTTATCATTTACCTCTTTTCTTTCTGTTCAATGCACATTAATTTATGCGTAAAACATGTACTGACCAACAGAACCGGCCGTGACTTTTTTTAGGTCATAAGATAGATGTTTACGGGGCATTAATAAAAAAAGTTACTTAAAACAGAAAAGCATCTAAAACATTTATTTATTTTTGGAACTTACAGCTATGTATATAAGGTCCACTACAAAATTGAATAGTAACAATTTAATAGTGGCGAGTTGCATATCATTACGTTGTCATGATATTCCCTCAATCTCAATTGATAACGTAATGATATTCCCTCGATCTCAATTGATTTTTAGGGATACTCCCACTTTCTCGAAAAATTGATTTTCTAAAGAAAGTATTACTCGAAAAATGTTTTTTTTTTTTTTTTGAATTATTCATCAAATCAACCTAAATTTCTCTTTCTTAGTAATTGTTGTATAATAAATGTGAAAAGCTTGTGCGTGCCGTACTTGTGTGGAGTCTGATCTGACGATCAAAATTGTCTAATTTATTCCATTCACGTTGTTGTTGTATAATACCTTCCCCGATAAAGACACGTGACTTTCCTATTTATTATCGGTGGATGCTTAAAATTAAATTTGTGAAGTATTATCGTATGAGAACTAACGTATAAACTTAATTTTAAAGCAAATAATAATATTTTATCAAAAATATTTAAGAAAATTTTAAAATTATATTTTCTTTTCAGCGCATTAAAAATCATATCTAAATCTTTGCACTGATCAATTTCATTTGTTCATAAAAATTTATGTGCCTAAATTATTCATTTAATTAGACTATATATCATCATATTATCTAGTAGATGTCTCAATGATAAATCTCTAGATACATGAACGAACGCAGTTATGTTGATGCACTATCAAGATCTCTACATGTGGAATATAAGGAGTTTGGTATTGATGTCCAGTGCCAGGTACCTTTTCTTTATTTCTTCAAAGAATATATTTATTGTATCCCCAGGTAATAATGCTATAATACACGTACGTGTGTAAAAAATATGGGCAGGTGCCACTATACGTGGCAACGAGGATGGTGTCAGAAGTAGCAGCTATAGATAAACCAAGCTTCTTTGTACCGTCGCCGGAAGTCTACGCAAAAGCAGCGGTGGGGCAGATTGGAATTGGATCACGTTGCTCGCCGTTTTGGGCTCATTCCCTTCAGTGGTTTCTTGCCGGATTTTTGCCGGATAACCTTCTTGATACTTGGCGTCTCTCTATCGGACTTCGGAGAAGAAATTTATCTTAATTTGCTCATGATCACATTTCAAGTTTAAACATATATTTCTAAAAACTTATTCTCTTGGTCTCTTCAGTAATTAATGATGCTAACTTTTAGTGAAGAGTCACTCCACTCCAATCGGGTTCGACCTTCCTTTCCCTTTGTGGGTTATTACATTTCCTTTTAGTTACATAATTTATTTTTTTATGCATGATTCCATCTTGTATAAAATATAATGACTCTAAATAAACATCATATAAGTTTGTAAGTTTGAGGACCATGATCAAAGTATATTGAATCATCAATTGCATAACTCAGCGAAAGCTAAAAAGAAAAAGCTGCCCAAGAGAAGGGTGCCAAAGAGGAAGCTGAAGCAAATAAAAAGAAACATTCATTTAGTGAGAGTTTTTAAAGTTAAATTTACAATTGTTATGACTACTATATGTCTGTTTTTAGGCTATTTGGAGATTGCTATTTCATTAGTGGAGGAAACACTATTTGTTCAACAAAAATTGGTTAAGACTTAAGAGTCTTAAGACCTTCAAATTCTGTAACATGATTTTAAAATAAATTATATTTATGCATTTCGATAAAAATGATATTTATGTGTGAAATTGGTAACATTGGGTCATGGAAACCATAGAAAGCCACATAGCATTTAGTCTCAATTCCATCATACTTTTATCTCAAAATTCGGATATAGTATTTAATCTCAACATCCGATGCTTAGGGAATTTGTGTGTCCATACATTTTGAACAGAAATGATGTTTTCCTAGCAACCTTGTCTCAAAAACTATATATACTTTAAAACCTAAATACTAAACAACAAAATGTTGAAAAAAAATCAAGACAACTTATGAACTATATATTAATTAAAAGGATTGGTTAGTCTCTAAGAAATTTGGCTTACCAAAAAAACAGAAACTTTTTATAAATATTTTAGGGCTTTAAAAAACTTGTTTATATGTTTCAGATGAGAAATTACCGACGATGACGACTTCTACAGTTCTGTTCCATATCCATTATCATCCTCCAGGAAATGTTAATTCTTTTTTTCTTCATAAGATATGTTTTTTTTGGATAAAGAACATCAATATATGTTATTCTTTTTTTCTAATTTATTGGTTCTAAAATGTAATTTATAGTTGTCTTTTCGTCATATGTTTCACACACCTTAATTCGAGAGATGTTTTCTAGTGTCACATACACAAGCACATTATTCATTCTATTTTGTAGCATCATTTCCCTTTGGTTAACCGTAGTGTACGTATGAAAGTCATCCCTGGGTAATTGCTTCTTTCCCAATAGTCAAGCGGTGAAAAACTCGTCCGTCGGAGAAAATGCTGATCTAGGCCTATGTTGAAGTGACTCTCCTAAATAGTGAAACAGTGTCTCACTGATTCTGATTGACGTATTTTCTCGACCGCACACGAAGAAATCCCGTTGACTCAGTAGATATGTCATTTGCTTTCACAACATCTTCATAAAAACTTTCAGTATTTTCGAATAAGCTGTGAAGCTATTCCGCAAGTATGACATCTTCTTAAGAAAAGACTATGTATATAATCATTTTAAAGAAATACGCTTTGCTGCCATATTTTATAAACTCATATATGTTATTATGTAGTCTACAAGTATCTATTAGAAACATGTGTCCGTCATCCACGTCCAAAATCCAGATTTTGTGGACTTAACTGGTTGCTACATTCATGTTTATACAGATATACTTGTAGGCCACATAGTAACATGTGTTCAAAAAATTGACAGCAAAGTGTATTATTTTTTAAAATGATTAAATAGTCTTAAGAACACGATTTTACCTAGATTGAGATTAAGTTTTTGACATATTTTTTTCTCCAAATCAAAAAGGCAATGTCGACTAGTTTGTGTGTTGTGAACTAAAGAAACAAAAGTTGTTAGTTAGTTCAGTCCCTGGTCGGTGTCGCCCACTGAGACGCGAAGCAAGAACTCAAATACACTGCCAACAATTTCCAAAATTTCCTTCTTTTTTTTGCTTCTTTTACCAAAAACCCTAAAACTCTCCTACCTTATTCTCGCCGAACATGGCCTTTTCCATATCCCTTATGCCGACGAACCTTATCCTCTCGTCTTTCTCCACAACCAGAGTCCTCCATTTCCGCCGCTCCCGTTTCGGCCACACACCGTCGTCTTCTTCGTCTCGTTATCGGACTCTCGTAGCTCAATTTGGGTTCAGACCAGGTTCGTTTCCTGACACAGGTGATTCTCTCGAATTTATCAAGGATCATGCCGAGAAACTTCTGTATACGATCGCTGATGCCGCTGTTTCGTCCTCGGAGACCTTTGAATCTGTAGCTGGCTATACCTCCACAACTCAGAACAAGGATTGGTTCTCTGGTATTGCCAATTACATGGAGACTATTCTCAAGGTATAAACAAAGTTTGTCTTTTTATTTTGAAAGTATTAATTTTTATGTATAATTTGATTTTGGTTGGATTTTGAATTGAAATTGCAGGTTTTGAAAGATGGGTTATCTACTGTAAATGTACCTTATTCATATGGTTTTGCTATCATTCTACTCACCGTGCTTGTTAAGGCTGCTACGTTCCCATTGACTAAAAAGCAGGTTTTTTGTTTGTTTTCAATAACTACTGAGTCAAGATTTACAATTTTTTTTTAGTCTTCAAATTGTGGTTTGATTCATTATGGTTTATTTTCTACAGGTTGAATCTACCATGGCTATGAAATCTTTGCAGCCTCAAATTAAAGCTATTCAGGAGCGGTATGCCGGTGATCAGGTGAAACCAATCTTCCATACTGTATCAATCGTTAGTTCATAGATTTAAGGAAAAAGTAGGAACAAGTGTGTTGTTATTTTTTCCATCATTGTGGAGTGATACTTGTGAATATACGAAATTTTTTTTATAGCTTTAGTGTCTATGAATTTAGCCCTCTTGTTATTAACAAAGAGCTTCTTGTTTTTTGTTTATCTTTGCAGGAAAAAATTCAGCTTGAAACTGCCAGATTGTATAAACTTGCTGGAATAAACCCTCTTGCAGGTCTGTTGTTGCTTCAGATTTTCATTTGGTTTTCCATTTGGGACATCAGTTTGGTCAAGAAATGGGATTTTATTCTTTATTTCTTCTGGCATGTGGTTAAGCTTTATTTTTTATTTACCTGTTAGGCTGCCTCCCTACACTAGCCACGATACCAGTCTGGATTGGGCTATATAGAGCCCTCTCAAATGTTGCGGATGAGGTACTTCGGAAAAAACAAACTATATCCTTTTGTTTCTACAAGTGCTTTGAGATTCTTTTCTGACAAGTTGTTGGATGATTGTTTCTAACTTTAAGGGGCTCTTAACGGAAGGCTTTTTCTGGATTCCTTCTCTTGCTGGTCCAACAACTGTCGCTGCAAGACAGAATGGCAGTGGAATCTCATGGCTGTTCCCTTTCATTGTGAGTATCAAATAGTGAACCTTGATATTAAGTGGTGTGGAATTTTTTGAAAATGGAATCTCGACCAGACTCCTAGTTCTTGTTAACACTTTTTCACTTTAGTTATTCAAGTATGTAAAAACTGATCAAAGTGAACTGATTGAAGAGGACTTGAGAGGGGAGATGTTGGACATTATTGCTGATGTCTACAAATTTCCGTTTTATCTATCAGGAAGGACACCCACCTCTCGGATGGTCAGACACATTAGCATATCTTGTCTTACCTCTACTGCTCATCTTCTCTCAGTACCTCTCCATTCAGATTATGCAATCCTCACAGGTATAGTATCTTCTGGCATATGGGATAGTGTAGTTATCTGTTATTTCTAGCTTGAATAATAAGCTGGTTATGAAAATGTGTAAATATTTTGGTGAATGTCCTGGAAGCTCATTCAGTTAAACTAAATTCAATTCAATCGACAATGAATCCTATATTGGAAAAAATATGGTGTATAAGTTTGTATCATTGTGTCTTTTCGCAGAGTAATGATCCAGCCATGAAGAGCTCACAAGCGGTGACAAAGCTTCTTCCACTGATGATTGGCTATTTTGCACTGTCAGTTCCTTCTGGTTTAAGTCTTTACTGGTGAGCAGCAGCAACTTGTCTTGTGTATTTTGGTCGAGGGGTCAGCTTTGCACTTGCTTTTCTTCTCACTCTCAGTTTGAAAAATGCTTTTGCAGGTTGACCAACAACATTTTGAGCACAGCACAGCAAGTATGGCTTCAAAAATATGGTGGTGCCAAAAATCCTGTCGAGAAGTTCACAAATTTGGTCATGAAGGAAGATAAATCTATAAATGTTGAGAAGTCTGTTTCAGAACCGCTAGTTCAGAAGTCTATTTCAGAACTGAAGATACCAAAAGAGAAGGCAAAAGTGACCCCAGAAGGGCCCAAACCTGGTGAAAGGTGACCAAATCTTCTAAAATATGTCATCATTTGTTACTAGACGCTGTTTTTCTACTAACATATCTATGTGATTCCCAGGTTTAGGCTGCTCAAAGAGCAAGAGGCAAAGAGACGTCGAGAAAAAGAAGAGGAGAGGCAGAAAGCTGAGGCAGCTTTCTCAAATCAAGTTACAAACAAAGTAGAGGAACAAGATGGAAAATCTGATACAGCTGTTGTCACTGAAGGAGATAAGGAAAAAACCGAACTTACAGCAATGGAAGAAACAAAAGATGGCGCTGTTGCTGTGAATGGGAAAGCATCCATTCAAAAGGACGAGACTTCAAATGGGATTTTCGGCACTGGCCATGATACAGAACAACACCATTCTCATGAAACATAGAATAGGTAAACACTCGTCATCAAGATTCTTTGTTCTCACGTCTAAAGGCGAAGCCAAACAAAGGATTGAATAAGACAAGTGGAGGAATCTTGGAACTCCTCCTTGTTGCCCTCTCTGCAACAGAGTTATAGGTTTATAGATCTTAAGAGTGGGAACATTGGTCTTTTTAGAATAAGTAATTTGTGTATACAAAGCCTATAGAGTCGGAACCATGTTAATACTGGTCACTGGTTTTACTCTAATACGATAGTAGCTTACTCCACATTATGCGACTTAAATGCAAATGAAATCAAAAATACGAAAATGTGAACGAGTGTTGCAGAAAAAGACATAAAAATAACGATCTGATGATGTTCTAAAACTCAAAGCTTACAAGAGAAAGGGGAAAAGCAAGGGACCATGATGTTCAAGAAGCATCAAAAGCTAATAGAGCAAACAAACAAAAAAACAGTACAAGAGGCCAGAGGAATATCACATATCAGTATTCAGAATTGGAGATGACATCGTCGATCTTCAGGATCATCTTAACGACTTGTGTCGCAAGCAAAATTTGCTGCTGCTTCCCTATCAATGTTTCAAACACATTCTGCTCCCTCATATCGTTTGTTCCAACGTCATTGCAATCTATCCCATAGAAGGGAATATTCTCCTGTACCACAAAAGCCAGTTTTTGTAGAGTCACCGAACAAACAAGTCGATGGCAATATATTTTCTAAGAGCTCATCAATTACTTACCTTGATTTGCTGAGATTTAACAGCAGAGAGTGTCTCAATGGGCTGTAATCCACTGTTCTCTGCAAGAGCCATCGGGACAGAGTCCAAAGCTTCTGCAAATGCCCTAATTGCATACTGCATAGAGGCAAGTATTCATACATAATTAGTCGCAGCGGTAAGATTTCTGAAAAAAATGATTTCACATCAGACTTCAGAGAAGAGGAAAGATCATTTTTTACCTGCTCAACGCCAGGATATTTATCAGCAGCTGCATCAACCGCAAGTGAGCATGCGATTTCAGCTGCACCACCTCCATATACAATTGATTTGTTGCGGATCAGATTCCTAGCCACACACAGAGCATCGTGGATACTACGCTTCGTTTCTTCTATCATCATTTTGTTACCTATACCATATACCGTAAGAAATTGTTCTGTCAATCAGTTATACAATATTATTGTCCATACTTTAAAGCACATTAGATTCGGTACATAGATGTTTATCTCCAACCGCCATTTAAAAGTCAACAGTCCTGTTAAAAGAAAAGGCTATGAGTACCTCCACGGATGAAAACAGTGACAGCCTTCGAGTTAGCGCAGTGCTCAATATACAGCATTCGTTCTTTTGTTGTGCCAAATGATTTTTCACGAACCACACCAGCCTAGACATATCAAAAATGTGGGGATTCAATGGTCTGCTTAAAACATACTAAACATCGCACTAATTTTACTGAAAGTAAATAGTACCTTCCCTAACTTCTCTGGGGTCAACTCCTGGAATCTTGGAACAATTCTACCGCCTATATAAAGACAAATATCTTATCAGCTCCACATAACTGGTAAAAATACAAGCAGTAGATGCTTAGAGTCCTTTACTAACCTGTGGCTATTGCGATAAGTTCTAGTTCAACACCCCCAACCCATCTGACTGCAGGCAAATTCCTGTGCATCAACAGATGGTTTGCCTCATCATCAAATCCCCATTGGCAAATTACGAGTGTAGCACCAACATCCTGCAATGTTAAAGCATAAGGATCATATATAAGTTACATCATTAAATGCATCTCTTTATTTTTCAAAAAGACACCTTCTCCAGTAGCTCACTCGACACCCAAATGACAATCAAGTAAAAATATTAAAAATACTACCTTGCACTTTTGAACCATCTCATCGAAATATTGCTGCTCTTGCTTGCGCAATGTCTCAAACTTCTCCACGGTGTCAATGTCCACCTTATGCTTAGTTTTCGGCTTCGGTGGCTCAAAGGGGCAAGTCAAAATAGCAATGTGAGCATCTTCAATATGCTTTGGCATTTGCGGATGACTCATGTCTTTGTCAACCAGTATTCCATATATAAGCTCGGTGTCTTCCAACTTTCCCCCGACTTTCCCCTCTACTTTGATCAGATCCAAGTTAACATCCCTCCTCTCCAAATCAGCAACAGCAAGAACTGCTTTAACAGCAATCTCAGCTAAGCTGCGCTTGCATCGATTCACACTGAAGCATTGAACGACAAAAAAAAAAGTTAGAAAAATATCCAACAAAACATTAAAACAATATGCAACAACTACTGAAAGGTAGCTGAAAAAGGATGATTACATCTTAGAGGATAGAGTAGTCATGCATGTTTGAACCAATGGCTCGTAATTATTAAGATCAAATTCAAACTTCTGAGCTATACGCTCCAAATGCTCAACAGCCACTCGAGAAGCCATCTCATATCCTTCAGCAATACGGATGGGATGAATTCCTCTATCTAACTGACGTTCAGCTTGCTCCAGAAGAGCACCAGCCATGACAACAACACCGGTTGTACCATCACCAATTTCATAATCCTGACTCCGTGACAGTTCAACCATTAGCTTTGCAATCTGATTGTCAACATCCATTTGTTCTAAGATGGTTGCACCGTCGTTTGCTGCAGAAACCAAAAAAAAAAAAACAAAGTTATAAATAAGAAACAAAGATTTAGTGAACGCTTCACATGAAAAAATGCAGTTCATATAAAAAATTTCAACTCACATACAGAATTAAAATGTTACGAACTGAGAATTCAAATGCATTTAAGCTGGAGAGCGACACTAGCAGTGCTGAGAAGCTACTAAGCTCACATACATATCAAATCGATTTTCAAAAATATGGATCCATTTCATCAAACAAAAACATCTAGATGGTGAAACCTAATTTCAAGTAGAAAATAATGAAATAGATCCAAAAAAAAAGCAGAAACGAAATAAAAAAAGGGAGAAACGAACTGATAGTGATGTCTCCGTCAGGTCCCTGAAGCATCTTATCCATTCCTTTAGGTCCGAGAGAAGAACGAAGGATCCGAGCAACAGCTTTACCAGCAGCAATATTGGCTTTCTGAGCATCGATGCCTCTTAGTCGCGTCTTTTGATCTTGCTCCCTCAGTATAATGAATGGACGCCCGAACTCATCAAACGCCAACGCCATTTTCGAGCTTTGGCTTTGCTCCAACTAACAGATCTTGGCTTCTCCTCCTGGAAATGGGAAATAAATAAGGAGATGAAGAGCGTCGAGAAGATTTCAGATGTAAAACCCTAACTCACTTTTGATTCAAGGGCCTAATTACATTATTGGGCTTTTAAAGCTTAAAGCCCATTTGCATGGTAACAGTTTTACTATCTTAGCAACAAATTATCCAATAAAATTCTCACGTCTCTTAATACTATGAAATTCAGTGTGTTCATAATCCACTTTGAAAATCTTTTCACAAAACTTCTTTAAAATATGTTTTTTTTGTAACAAGTGGACACGATACTATCTACCAAATTTAACGTTTTGATGGTCTTTGTCATTAGATCTACATGTGTTTCTCCGTCCGCTCTATATCCATATCTTCATAGTTTGGTTATTTAAGAACCTCGTCACACACTTATACTCGACTTACGTAGATGGTAAAGATAATTACTGTGTATAGTATCATTCATCCTTTAAACGAAATTCTAGAGATTAAGCTACGTGAACAGTGATATAAATAGTTCATAGTTAATCCATATCCGTTTTTTGTAAGATTTATCACATGCATGCATCATCATATTTTATTCATTATACCAAAAATTTAGGAAATCCATTTTTAGGTTCTCCAGTCGATCTACATTGGATTTGTACGGTAATCCTCCATCCTAGTCCAAACGTTTTCTAATTTTCTCGTCTGAATCACACAGGACAGCTATATATATATACACATCAAACCCATCTCTTCCCCAATCATCACAATCTCTAAACCTTAAAATAAAGTAAAAGAGAGCTACGTAAGGGGGAGCGAGAGAAGAATGGGACGCCAAAACGTTGTCCTAGTGGTTTGCCTCGTCTTCATGGCCGTCCTTGGCCTAGCCGCAGCTGCCTCCACTCCGTCACCTTCAGCCTCGCCTTCCAAAGCTCCGGCTGCCTCCAAACCTGAGGTCGAAGCTCCAATCACCGATGACCAAATCGGAACCACCGACGACGGTGCAGCTGCTTCTCCTGGTGATGATGACGTGGCAGTGGCCGGTCCTCTAGGAAGTGACTCTTCCTACGCTAGTGGACCTTCAGGCTCTACCGATTCTGCCGACAGCGGCGTGGCTGCTCTTGGCGTCTCTGCGGTCGTCGTTGGTGTTACATCCATCGCCGGTTCTTTCTTGTTTTTCTGAGGTGGACATTGTTATGAGAAGGTTATTTTGAAAGAAGAAGAATTATATATATGGAAGATTGTGATGATCCTGTTGTAATTTATCTCCGTTAATATGAATAATTAATGTTGTCTTTGTAATGAAAAAAAAATTATCGAAACTTTAAATTGACAATGATTAGATACAAAGTTACAAATTGATATCCTTTAATTTATATATTAAAAAGACATAAGTAAGGGTTTAAACAGTATACAAAATATTCACTTTAAAAAAAGATTTAAGTTATTCAGGTGGAATCGTCACACTTTTACATTCTTAAGGAGTTATAACAGAAACAAACATTGTTTTCGGGTATAACTTAAACAAGGGCACGAGTTGACACTTGGCAGTAAAATTGTTCCATTTTCAGACATTCTAGTTTAAATTAAAATTTGGCCGATTTAATGTAAATCTTAAAATGTGATGGAGTGACACGGTTTAGTATATATTTCGATGGAATTTCAATTCAAACGCCGGTAAATATTGTGACCATTTTAAAATTTCTAATATCATGACTGCATTGATCTTCACTTCCTTATTTAATAAAACTGCCAACTAAAGAAAAAAGGAAGATTTTGATGATTACAATACACTTGACCATCGTTGTTTAATAGGTTTCAAATTGGTGACACCGAATTTAAAACAGAATTACGAAGCAACAGACTGTCTTCGTCTCCATTATCATAAAACTTTTTTCGATGATGGAAATTAAAAGAGTATTAATTTGTGTTTTCTTAGTTTGGAGTAAATATTGCTTGTCAAAAAATTAGGTTAAAAACATGAATTATATTAAATTTTTAAATATAATGTGTATATAGTAGATTGCAAACATATGGTCTCTCATTCAAACGCCTATACATAATATGTATAACGACACTGATACAAATAATAAAATAATAAATATGTATAACAGCTCAACAAGATTAATACTTCTCAAACGAAAATTTTGGATTACTAGCTATAACTAGTAGGGAATGAATATAGTTTTATCTTTTCTGTTCCTTTTGTTAATAATTAATATGCATTTGAAACAACAAAAATGTTATGAATTCGATCAGAAACCACTAGACTTCAATAAGAAAAATAGCTTTGTCTTCACAAAAAGAAAAATATGGACAAAAAACATTATGGAATTTAAAAAGGTGTGATCACGCGCCAGTGTATTGGTTGAGTTTGGGGATCTTCCACTTAAGAAGCTCGGCAAGGGACCCATGAACGAGTGAAGAAAGAGCCGTACGCGTAGTGTGTACTGTTCGTATTGGCGTGTTACTCTTTTGGTCCTACCTCACCTTATACCTCTTTTCTCTTTTCTTTTTCTTTATTCCATCTCTTTTTGCGATAAGATAGCTTTAGTCTTACTAATGAAAACGTACTTGGGCTACTCCTAATTCCCTGTTAAGTATCGACCATCTAAAAAGCATCACTATCTTCTATCATACTCGATAAAGAAAGTTCCACAATCACTAACCGTCCATATATTCAGTATTTTCGAAATCATTTTTCATCGATTTACAAATAAGTTTCCGAAATGACCATGCAAAATGCTAACTAATATCCATGGATTCTGTTTTATGTTTTTTATAAGAATACAATAGAGCAAAATGGATTCTGTTGATTGTGGATTAATTATGTAATCTGAAATAAAGAGACAAAACATAGGAGTAGTAGCTAGTGTGTTCGAATTGTACAACAGATTGCAAGATATTTAACTTTCTATATGATTACTATTCTCTGATATTTCTCATTTGAAATTAAAATAAACCAATGAAAATTACATACAAGTTTTATTTCAACTAAATAAGAAAATAAATAAATCATGGTTGAACAGGTTCAACTAAAATAAATTTTAGATGCGGATATATGTCTGTGAGATTGATCGACCTCTTTTCCATCGATTTGTTTGCCTCTTATGTATTTCTGTTTTCCTTTTATCTGCATGTTTATCATTTATATTGATTCATCCTCTTTACTCTATTTAAAATTTAATTATTTGATTAAATTATATTAAAAATCTTATTAATATATTTTTGAGAAACTTTGATGGACATCTAATTGATGAGAATGCTCTAACGACTTAATGCAGGAGGAAATATGCGGGCAATACAAATGTTTTGGAATATAATAATAGGATAAAGTTTTCCGTAAACGACTTCTAAGAGGCAATCATCAGGTAGTGCTCTTAGTACTCTGCAGCACTCTCTAGTTAGCCATGTGAAATCTCCATCTGCTGCTTTTCTCACTGCATCAAAGCATCTTGGCATCTCCTCTATCTCGGTTGTAGAACACTTCTTATAAGCTTCCGACTGTTGGGAATTCAATGTTGAGATTAGGGCTAACAAGAAAAACATTTCTATGGTTTTTTGTAGTTTCATTGTTGAGAAGATCCCAAATGGAATTGGTTTTGTGTGTTTGGACTTGGATTGAGAGATGATGAGATTTTGGTAAATAACTTGAAAATATGGTTTGTATTAAATGGTGTGTGAGGAGTTCTCTTATGTATATACAAGATAGGTGACTGAAGTTTGACTATAAGAAACTTAAGTAAATAAGTGAATAAATTTTGACTATAAGAAATAGAAATATTTGGAAAGTTATATATTTGTTTGACCCAAATTCATATTAGGATATTTTACAATCAACTTATGTAATAATGCAATGTTTAGTGATAATTAAATATTCAGTTCTTTTGTGAAGTTTTGTTGTACACTATTAAATATGTTTATCTATACAATTCAAATTATAAAATTGTTAATGAAAAAAAAAATTAAAGAAGAACAAAATTCTCATTAAGGGTATAATTGTCAAACAAAATATATCCAAATTTTACTCATAATAGTCAGTTGCGGTTAAACTATATTTTTTTAGAAAACAAATGTTCCCAAATCTTTTTGATATATAATATTTCTAATACAGTATTTCATTTTATAAATCATTTTTAATTTCATTTAGATAATGAAAAAAAAAATTAAGAGCTTTTTAAAAAAAAAATATCACCAAATAACATAATTTTAAACCCAAAACCAGCTTTTAGAAACATATAAACAAATGCAAATTAATTTTGTTTTACGACAAGCTGGAGTCGAATTTCCATGTTTAAAAGAAAAGACCCGCACAAATGGCAACTTACAATTATCCAATCTATATCCGCTTTAAATATAAAATCTAGCTATAAGCTTAAATAATGTGATTTTTTTAATAACTTTAAAAATGGTGGTTGAAATGTATACAGTGGTGATTGAAAGAGAAATAACCATTAGAAAATTGGTGTTATTTAAAAACAGAAATACCGACTGAATAGCACAACTGCGACATCATCCAATCATCCCTCAGCCTTCAAGCCGCTTTGTTACTGCGAATGACAAATTGGAGATAGCAATGGCTGCGGCTAGGGCAACACACTGATAAGAAGTTACAACGATTGGGCCGTCAAATAATTTAATTGCTATTATATTAACTGTATCAATTTCAAAGACAAGATCACTCTGTTGAGATTTTAGAATATTTTGTAAATTGAATATTTTGTTTTGTCTCATGTGCTACTACTAACGGTACATATTCAATTTATAAATCGTTAACCAAAATTAAAATTTAAAATCTTAAATATATTACCAAATTTTGAAATTTAAATATATATATAGATTGCCAAAATTTGGTTCGGACCATATCTTTAAAGATAAAAAGAAACAAGATAAACATAAAACAGAGAAAAATAAAGTGAATGTCTACGAAACATTCAATGAGGAGGTATAAATGATTGTTCGCAATTTGTAAAATTTAAAGATTTCTGACAAAGTAAAATAACTAAAACAGTTATTCTGAATTATTTTATTATAAGGTTAAGATCATGTACACAAGTGTTAGAAAATTAATAACGTAAGACAGGAGGAGGGTACTTACTAATACAAATTCTTTGAAATATAATTATAGGATAAAGTTTTCCAGGAAACACAGGCAAGAGGCAGCCATCAGGTAGTGCTCTCAGTACTTTGCAACAATCTTTTGATAGCCATCTCCAACCTGCATATGCTGCCTCTTTCACTTCATCAGAGCATCCTACCACCTTATCTATCTCGGTTGTCGAACACTCCGTAGCAGCTTCCGATAGTTGGAAATTCAATATTGAGACTAGGGCTAACAAGAAAAACATTACTATGGTTTTTTGTAGTTTCATTGTTGAAAACTATTCCAAGAAGGAATTCGGGTTTGTGTGTTTGGATAGTGAAGATCCGATGAGAACTTTATTTTGGTATACAAGTTGAAAATAGTTTGTATGAAATGTTGTGAGAGGATTTTTCTTTAAAAGAAGATAAGTGAATAAAGTCTTACTATAAGAAATAGAAAATATTTGGAAAGTTGATATATTTGTTTGACCCAAATGGATATTAGGAGATTCACAATCAAGTTATTCAACAATTAATTTTAACGAAATCTTTTTTTTTTGTTGACCAAAAAATCTTCTAAAATTAGGTTATTAGATTAATGATGTACAATTCTACAATCAAATCCACTATTAGTGTAAAAATCTGAAGTAGTGGATTTGAAATTATTTGAATGATTTTAAGTGAGAGTTCATAGAAATTTTAGTTAAAAATACAATATAAAATCACATGGCTTTAAGTGAAATTTCAGATAATTTTATCAACAAATTTCATAATTCATCAAAATCATTTGAAAACTCAAACCACTCCAAATTTTCTATTTAATTATAGAAATACAAAGTTAGTGAGGTAGAAAATCAGGTAATATAGTTCTTAAAAAAACCTCATTACTCTTGTTAATTTATTTCAAAAAAAAAATTATTCAAAAGTTACCTTTTTAAATATAGAGCAGATTGGTAGGATAATACTTATGAGTTATGTCTTCTTCTTGCTCTATAAGGAAAATTAATGATTTTTTTTAAAAAAAACAACAAAGTATATATTATTTCCGTCTTTGAATAAACAGAGTTACAATATGTCAAAGAAAAAACAAATATATATATATATATCAGATAAATGAATAATCGCTGGAAAAAGATTGGCTAGATATACAAAGTATATTTATCGTGGCGAAAGCTATAAACTAAGAGAAAATATGTTGAAACCATGAATTTTTCAAACGGCGTGCGTGATTTTATTCATTAAACCACGACCCAAATTCGTTTTTTTTTCTTCAAAACAAATCAAAGTAGGTTCTTCGAAACATATGAGAAGGACGCAAGAGCCTTCTTAAACCTTTCACTATTCTTGGCTGGCAATAGCCTCTCAACGTTGCTTCCCAAGTCAACAGTGTCCACTCCCCGATAACGACCGAGCTGTCCTATTTCATTTTTATAACTAATGTTCTTGTGTTTGGAATTGATTAATAGGCTATTAAATGTAGCTCGATTCATGTTGTCTTCTCTTTAGTTAGCCACTTTACAGCAACGATGTGACCATTCTCATAATCATTTTCTTCAAGTTCCCACTTCTGCACTCACACACCCATGCTTACTTACAACTGTTCAACATTCAAAAAGTGCTTCTAAATATCTGTTTTCGCAAAACCTTATGATCTTGCTAATGATAATTGAATTAATCGACTCATAACTAATTGGGTCCTACTTCTTCCTTAACCCATGCGGCCATTCACTAACCTCCAACTTCATCAATGCTGTAACGCAAACCCAATCTTCATTTTCTATCCTTTTGGTTGATTTCGAGTTCTTGTTTCTTCCTACCCCACAACCACACAATTGGTTATTGACTACTGCCTTTTCGAGTTTACCATAATACCCTCGGTCGCTTATAAGTACAATATTACAAATCTTAGTTAAACACAATCTCAGAGAAATATATTAGTCGCAGCACCGCTCTGTCTTACCTGCCACGTGGCGAAATCTCTCTTCTGTTTCTATATATCCCGCCATCGTCTTCACCGACGTATACGCTTAAAAGCTTCGAGCATGAGGGTTGTCTCATGGTTGTTCGATTCAGAAGATTCATCTCGGAGACGTGGAACACCAAAATCGCCAAAGCATTTGGATTCCGCCGATAGCGCCACGTCATCATCATCACTCAGCGAAGCCGTCACCGGCTCTATCAGCCTCCACAGTAGTCTTTCTCTTCAGACACTCCCTTCTGTTCCTTCTCTTCAGAAAATCCCCTCCGACACTCTCACCGTCACCGTCTCTCATTCCGTTACCTCTTCGTTTAAACTCCGGGAACGGAATCTCCCCGTCACTTGTCTCGCCGTCAACGGCGGTTATCTCTTCGCCGTTTCTGGACATGAAGTCAGTATCTATGATCGCGCCATGTGTGCTCATCTCGATACATTCAACGGCCAGGATCCTAACTCAGGATCCGTCAAGTCCGTCGGCTTCTCCGGTGAGAAAATCTTCACGGCTCATCAGGATGGTAAAATCGGAGTTTGGAAACTAACGGAGAAAAGCGGCTATAAACAGTTAACGACGCTTCCAACTTTAAACGACCGTTTACGGCGTTTCGCTCTCCCTAAAAACTACGTTCAAGTACGCCGTCACAAAAAATGTCTCTGGATCGAGCATGCTGACGCCGTCACTGCTCTCGCCGTTAATAACGGGTTCATTTACTCCGTCTCTTGGGACAAGACTTTGAAGATATGGAGAGCCTCCGATCTTCGTTGTAAAGAGTCAATCAAAGCTCACGATGACGCCGTTAACGCCGTCGCTGTCTCAACTAACGGCACCGTCTATACTGGTTCCGCAGATAGGCGTATTCGGGTTTGGGCTAAACCGAGCGGCTCCAAACGCCACACGTTAGTCGCGACTTTAGAGAAGCACAAATCAGCAGTGAATGCTCTGGCATTAAACGACGACGGATCAGTTTTATTCTCCGGTTCGTGTGACCGGTCGATTTTGGTTTGGGAGAGAGAGGACACCTCCAATTACATGGCGGTGAGGGGAGCATTGAGGGGACACGAGAAAGCAATACTTAGCTTGTTTAACGTCTCTGATTTGCTCCTCAGTGGATCTGCTGATCGGACGGTCAGGATATGGCGACGTGGATCCGATTCTAGTTATAGTTGCTTGGAAGTGCTTTCCGGTCATTCAAAGCCGGTTAAGTCGTTGGCAGCTGTTACAGATTCGGAGTTTGACGGTGTCGTTTCAATCGTTAGTGGAAGTCTTGACGGAGAGGTTAAGTGTTGGAAAGTCTCCGTCACCAAACTGGATAATTCATTTTACACGAATCTCGTTCAATGAATTAATTTGTTTTTTTTTTCTTTATTGTTACTTTATTTATATTGTTTGGCGAACAACAATTTGGCGTTTTTAATGAAGTATGTTATGTATTTCATATTTGTGTGCATATAAGGTAAAAACAAGGTTACTACTAATGTTATAAGAATAACAATTAACAATAATTAGATGAAATGGATTGAAATTGGACAAGTGGAAACACATGCACATGTTCGTCAGGCGTAGAAATGAAGATGCTGCCTATGCTCAACCATGAATCCTGGGGAAATCTATGCGGTGATATTTGATAAATTCATGCCTAGTCTCTGTATTATATTCCTTAAGAGGTTCGTGATTGGTTGTCAGATAAATATACTAATAAATTATGTTTGGACTCATTAGATGGAAGATCATTATAATATTCGGATGCAAAAAGTCCATGAACCAAGATTTATCAAGAAAAAAATATTGGGGTTCTCCAACTTAAGAAGTCAAAAGGCCCCTGAATGTGGATAAGATATTATTACCGAGTTTATTATATATAAAAAAAAATTTGTTAAACCAAAATGAGATATGCTGCCCAAAAAAAAAAGGTGAGATTTATAAAGACAAGATATTTTATCAGATGTTCTTCTCTAGTGTTTAAGTGAGATGTGGAGAAGAAAGAGCATACAATGATTATGTTTTAATACTGAAGTAACAGTTTCTGACTAAACAAATTGTTTAGTAAAGTAAGGTAACTCAATCAAAGCCAACAAAACAAATTGTTTGGGATATGCGATTCCTTTGAACAACACTCTAAAATATGAGCAAACAAGAACAAGACATATGTTACTCTACCCCATGCCTCAAAACTAATGTGCTGGTTCCACTAAACAATTTAGTTTACTTTTATTTTATTTTTTTGAAATTTCAAATTTACTGATCGACAAAAAGATATTAACAAAAGTAGAACAAATAAAAAATATTATCCTTTAAACCAATCAGAAACCGGAAAAGGCTAAGCAGACAGAAAAGTGAAGGGAGCTTTTTTTTTTATTAATGGATAGTATCAAAACTATATGGCCACGGAGAGCTTCCAAGCTAGTGTGAGTCTTGGTGTTGTAGCCTTGTAGGGAGATTATCTTGTTTCAAATAACTGACTTCTCAATAATATTACGATTGAGGTGAAAGATAGGACCCAATTGTTTTGATGTTGTCGACACATTTTCCTCTTCTGTGGAAATAAATCGAGGTTTGAAAATTCGACCCAGTGTCGTCCAACTTGCCCAAATTATGTTTTCATGTTGTCGCACATTTTTCTCCTTCTGTGGAAATAATTCGTGGTTTGAAAACTCAACCGTATATCGTCTAACTTGCCAAAATTCGTATCAGTGAGATGAGCAAGAGTATTATGATTTATGACCAATCCCGTGTTAGGTCCAAATTGAAATATTTCACTAATATACAAGTAAAAATTTCATGTATTGGTTTTGTCGATAGCACTCCCTTTGTCATTCAATAAACTATCACTTACGTACGTACAGACTAAAATACAATATTCTTTGAAATTACATAAAGCAAAACTACAGTTTTGGACAATGAAATGAAACATCTCCCTTTCAAGAGGTTGACTACAAAAATTAAATGGAGTTTTATACATGTTTGTTTTTTAACTTTTTGAAAGCCAACAAAGGGAGCAAGGGATTTTTATAAATAAAGGACAAAGAGGGAGGATCATAATTAATTAATGCAACTTGCAAATAGTTTTACAGAAATTGCATGCTACAACTATTTTTTATTTATTTATTTTGGTCAAACAAGAACAGTATTGATTCGTTAACATATTGCTGACATATTAGAAAAAATAGGAAGAAAAAAATGTATTGCTAACCAATCAATAATGCTCAAGATCGAGTATTGGGACGTCGCGGATACAACTAAATAGTTATACGAAAAAGATTAAACTTATTGTCAAGAATCATCTAACTTTAAATTTGATTTGTTTGGATGTATAGGGTCCTTTTGGTCATAAAACACTTGAAATGAGTTTATTTAATTTTCACCATTGTTGATGATTTTTTTGAATAAAATGAGTTTATATTCAAACAAAAAAGTGATGTATCTACCCTTTTCCTTCTTTATTTTTTTGAAACTGATTTATACATAATTTCATAAACAAGATGAAGCCATTTGTTCTGATAATGTTCATTGAGCATTCCCTAATTTGATTTAAAAATTCGGCATGATTCCTTATTTCCTTACTACTTACAAATGACAATGACTAGTCAAGATCTTTTAAATGTGGCTAAAGGTTTAATGTTTCAATCTAACATTTTATTCAATATTGGGGTGATTGTGTTTCTAATTAGACCCCATCTCTTTTGCTTGATGATAAGTTCCCTTTTGAGATATTGATGGACTAAAGATGTGACTGTCATTCAATTGAATTGTTTGAGTTAATTGCATTATTTCCTCCAATTTCCTTAAGTTTTGAATAATGTTTTCTTTTAAAGCATCACCATCTGTTTTTATTGGCTATCATTTGCTTTAAAAAGATATAACGTTTGGGATTTGGTTATAAACAAAATCTTAATTTCATGAAAAACTGTTTTTGTGAAACAAATTTCCCTTTTAAAGAAAATATTTCCCTACTATGTCCTTCTCATTTGTTTCCTGTTCCATTCTGCCTGCTCTCATTCAAGATATCACTTATTTACATGCAGTCCTTTCTTCTGATCATGTATCTTTTGATTCATCTGGCCTGTTTCATTCATCTTCTCAATTTACATTACATTCTAGTACTTCAACAATTTTACCTGAAACTTTTATTGACAATACTGCTTTAGCTTTACTATTCAATGTTAGACGAAGACATTATTGACAATATCGTTTTAGCTTTACTAAGAGACCTAGTTATATCTTTGAGTCTCATTGCTTTCTTACCAATCACAAAAGTATCCATCATTATCTACTCATTTATATCCGTGAACCTGGTACTTCGAACTAATTTAAATTTTTAAATCAAAAATTTTTATTTTAAGTCAGCTGTTAATTCCATAATTGATTTTTTTAATTATGTAATAGTAAGATTTTCTATATAATTATTTAAATCTGCATAAGTAATCATAGTATATTGCTTTTTACTATTTGAGATGTACCAATCAAGAAAAAACACATAGAATGTCCATCACACATTTACAAATAAAAGAAACGAGTAGACATATCTTGTGTGACAAAAGTGGACAAACTTGGCACATACCTTGGTATGTCTAAGTGACCGTGAGAATGAAAAGTTGACATGCAAGTTGCCAACTTGAGCTCGTCTTATTACGAACAAATTACTTTCTCATGATGATAATAATCCTTTTTAAAATTCACGTAGAGTAATCTTACATCGACATTAATTTTATTCTTTTTAATACTCCAAGATCGAATGGCCCAAAAACTTTGGTTTGTTTTATATATAGTGGAGAAGATGGGTCTCTGATTGCGACCTTAGACCAAAAACTTGAGAGTTGGCTAAGTTCGAATATATATTCATATAACTGTTGAAATATGGATTCAGTGTGTGCATTTCGACTGCTGCAGATAATTTAAGTAGAAGATGACAAATTTATAAGCTAGCGTATATCTAAACAACTATAGATATCTATATGCTACGTGCATATATGTATAGAATAAGTTTATATTAGTGATTAGTGAACTGCGATATCATTATGGACTAACATATATGGTGTGTGTTGTCCCGCGATTCATGACATCAAAACTCAAATTTTTATATATGTACTCTACTATTAAACGAAAAGAAATCAATGACATCTTATAAGTTTCAAGTCTGTTCTCTAAGTTTTCACACTGAATTTATGCACAATTGGGTGTATATAAGATATATGTACATGCTATTATTTTAAGTTTTAATATGAGCGTTGACTGTCGGCCAGTAATGTATGAATGATCCAACTTAAATACGTTTGACAAAAAGATAAAACTATTAACAGCAGATCGTGAAATATTCAATCCATGTAAATCGTATAATCCGCTGACAATATAATTAATTCAATAATGATATCCAGGAATGTCCCGAAAATATTAATCACTACAAAATACAAAATAGATTTACAAAACATGACATATATACTGATTCAAAAGTATCACCGCTAAAATATCAGATTTGTGAGTTAGAGGTTCGAACAGTTTATGAGAATAAGGCCGTTACTTGTGTTGTGTGGGAACAAAGCAATGATCTAAATTATGGGGACAAATAGGATGGTCCAACCTAGCTATTGGCAGAGTACGCCCACTTGGCATAGCTCATATATAATATCAGTTTGATTACGAAACTTGGGATAAATCAAAAAAAAAAAAAACAAATATTCTAAAGGAATGGATAAAATAAAAGTACAGTACATTGCAGTAAAGTGGAGCACTGAATTAAAATTAGTTAATAAAAAGAATTGGTTAGAAGTTAATTCTTTAGCATCTCAGATGAAAGCGATTGATGAACAATATGATATAAATTCCTTACAAAGATGTACTACTTAACTTGCTTTTCCCCATTTATGAAAAGAATTCAAAAAAATAGTAGAAATACAAAAGGAAAAGAAAGAAAGAAAAAAACAAAAACAAATAAATAAATGAGTATTGAATTGAACATTTGAAGATATTTGTGTTAAAATGAAAAATTATGTGTTATTGAAACATGAATTTTAAAATATGAAAAATTGAAAAATGATAGTTTTTATGTTTTAATTTAGAGATTCTGTATTTTGACTGTTTTAATGTAATTTTGGGATATTTTTCAAAAATTCAACTCCTATTTTCTTCTTAAAACTATCCAAAACTACTTAACAAACTAACTAAAAATATTTAATGGGCAAACACAATACAATTACTAAATTAAAACATAAAAACTAGTCAATCACCAAATATACTCTTCAAAATATCTTTTAAAATCTAGTGTTATTTAATTATTGAATTTAAAACGTACAATCAAATTTTAACTTATGAAATTTCAAAAGATTTCTTACATATAAAAACAGAGAGCAAAATCTGATAACTTTTATATGTGAATTGAAAGAAATTAATAACAATATTGTTAAAAACTAAATCTTCTAAGATTTTAATTAAATTTAAATCATGTCAAATATGTATTTCAATACATTCCCCAAAATCCAAGATTGGCATGTTTATGGGTCTTCAAAGAAAAATAACATGACGATGCTCTAAAGCTAAACAGACATGTGACATCTGAAGCTTAATAAGTATAATTCTAGATTTAGGACCAATGATCTCAGAAAAAATGAAAGTTGCATTTCTTATCGAGTTAATGAAACACACAAAGGAAAAAACTAACCCGTTGAAAAGAATAGTGACATTATCTAATATTCTCAAATGATATGTCACAATTAGGTACAAAGGTTGTCTACTCTTATAATCGATCTCTACTCGGTTAATCTCCATCATTTCCCAAAACTAAAAGTTAATATGTTATTTTATTAACAATGACATTTAGCTGTATTAAATAAAACTCATCAACTCAACAAAATGTAATCTCTATAAGAGGTAAAGAAAGGGGAACCTTATATCTAATGCCTGTGATGACCACAAGTAGTGAGTAAGACTATTAAGCTTTTGCATCCAATATTACACCACTGATGAAAATTTTGCCGAGAACACATGAGCCTTAATTCAATCTACGGTTTAAGTGGTTGGGACTTGGGAGATCAAGACTTCAAGATAGTTCTTATTCTGAAGTACGTTTAGAAACAAAATATATTCCAATATATATATATATATATATATGTTTATGTTTTTGGTTCATATATAAAATCATCAAGTAAATATTTTGGAAGAAATCTCTAAAGGATAGAGATAAAAAAAATCTAGTAAACAAAATATTTTTTAACATTTCTCCAAAGTTCACATCATTGATGAAATTATAGCCGATAACAGACGACCCTTAATTCACCCTACGCTATAAGTTGTTGGGACTTGGGAGTTAGAGCCTGCCAGGTAGTTCCAATTCTTGGTTCATATGTAAATCAACATGTGAATATTTCAGAAGAAATCTCTAAAGCGTAGATATAAATTATTTTTTTGAGTAAACCTTTTTTTTTAACATTGCGTGATACAAATCAGGATAGTTTATAAAATCAGCCAAAGTATACATTTCTGTGAAACACAATACTTATAAACATTTTTGTGGTAAGCTATACAATCAGTAACCTAATACACCTAACCCCACTATTATAATTGTATTCCTCATTTAGTAAAGCTATAAATCCTAATAGTTAATATAGTTTATCAGGGTCTAACGAAGTTGGTGTGGTCATTAAATAAAACTGGTATATCTCATAACTCAGACGTTATTTATTGTCCTTGTATCATCCTCATTTCTACAATTGTAACTCGCTCAAAGGTGTAATCTTTTTGTGATTATGTACAATAATCTGCCGAAACATATCTGAGGTGATGGAGATGAACATGTTAATTTCTGGGTTGGAATGGGTATACACTCACTTGAGGTTTTCGGACGTGGCTTCAGCCCTAGTAGGGCTTTTTCTTCTTAGTTACTTGCGTGAGAAGTTAGTGAGCAAAGGTGGACCTGTGATGTGGCCAGTGTTGGGGATCATACCGATGTTAGCCGTAAACAAACACGATTTGTTTGGTTGGTGCACGAGAAGCGTGGTCAGAGCTGGTGGGACGTTTCATTACAGAGGAGTTTGGTTCGGTGGGTCGTACGGTGCCATGACCACGAATCCTGCAAACATCGAGCACATTCTCAAAACCAATTTCAAAAACTACCCTAAGGGTTTGTATTATAGAGAGAGGTTTCGTGATCTTCTTGAAGATGGGATCTTCAACGCTGATGATGAGCTTTGGAAGGAAGAGAGACGTGTGGCTAAAACCGAGATGCATTCTTCTCGTTTCTTGGACCACACGTTTACTACGATGAGGGATCTGGTATACCAGAAGCTGGTGCCGTTGATGGATAAGATGTCTACTTCTAAGAGAGTCTTTGATCTACAAGATGTGCTCTTGCGTTTCACCTTCGACAACATCTGTATCTCTGCCTTTGGGGTTGATCCAGGATCGTTGGATATCGATTTACCAGAGATTCCATTCGCTAAGGCTTTTGAGGAAGCCACAGAGTACACACTTGTAAGGTTTCTGATGCCTCCTTTTGTGTGGAAGCCAATGAGGTTTCTAGGGATTGGGTATGAGAGAAAGCTGAAGGAAGCAGTTACAATCGTTCACGCTTTCTCTAATAAGACAGTGAGAGAGAGAAGGAACAAGATAAGGAAACTCGGGAGCTTGAACGACTCATCTGATCTCTTGTCACGCCTTATGCAGATAGAGTACGAGAAAGAAGAAAGCACGATAAGAGGAAACTACTATTCAGACAAGTACTTCAGAGAGTTCTGCACAAGTTTCATAATCGCAGGTCGAGACACCACATCAGTGGCCCTTGTATGGTTCTTCTGGCTAGTTCAAAAACATCCAGAAGTCGAGAAGAGAATCATAAGTGAAATCAAAAAGATCCGAGGGAAACTTGCAACCAAAGAAACCACAGATCGATTCAAAGCTGAAGAGCTTAAAGAAATGGTTTATCTACAAGCTACTTTAACAGAGTCACTGAGGCTTTACCCTTCTGTACCAATGGAGATGAAACAAGCTACAGAAGACGACGTGTTACCTGATGGGACAAGGGTGAAGCGGGGCGCAAAGGTTTACTACTCGATTTTCTCAACAGGGAGACTAGAATCGATTTGGGGGGAAGATTGGGAAGAGTTCAAGCCAGAGAGATGGATCAAAGAAGGAAAAGTTGTGAGTGGAAATCAGTTCAAGTATGTTGTGTTCAATGCAGGTCCAAGGCTATGTGTTGGGAAGAAGTTTGCGTATACACAGATGAAAATGGTGGCTGCAGCAATCTTGATGAGGTATTCAGTCAACGTCGTTCAAGGACAAGAGATTGTTCCTAAGCTCACCACCACGTTGTACATGAAGAATGGTCTACGTGTGACCCTCCAGCCCCGCGACTGGTAGGTAAGCCATTTTAATATCGGTTTGGTTTCCGATAACAACAAAATAATATTGTGGTTAATAATAATTAATACTATTTTTAGGTGTTTAAATCTGTCGTAGTTTATAAATACTACTCTTACTGAAATACGGTTTGGTTTGTTTTCAATATAAAAATTGATTTACTGTTCGGTTTGGTTTTGGTTGATAAACTTCGGTTTGGATTCTCTGTACACGCCACCTCTAGGCTCTAGTAATTAGTTAAAGCAATGATGGACACAGATGAGAATAACACAAACTGTACATGTAAAATGTTTTCACGCTATCATGAAAACATTCTTATTGTTGTGTTGAATCCTAGTGAGGATATGATGTGAATGAAGGAACTAATCACAAACTGAACTATAAAATATGATGTGAAGAGATGACACACTCTTTTAGATTTAAACAAGCAATTGACTAACAAACTTAAAAGCAATTATAAATTAATAAACTAGCAATTGAAAATCGAAAATATATCTAGAATAAATTGGGCCTAAATTTTAACATTGTTGAGTCTAAACAAATGTTACAAAAGTTGCCAATCAAATATTTAATTAAAAATAAATAATAAATATTGCAAACTAAACTCGAGATTGCAAGGAGATTATTACAATAGTGGATTGAATTCACTGGAGCTTTGAGCATCGGAGTTACAAGTTTTTTCTGTCTTAAACTCTTTTTTACGTCTTTTGTAATCTCTTTTATTTCTCGCTCTTCTCATGCTCAAACACGTGAGTTACCTTTTATTAAGTAAAATTTTATACTCCGGATTGGTTTCCTCATGAGAACCACATCCTAAAAGCTTTATGGAAAATTCATTTTGGCTGTAAAAAAACATCTAAACTCAAGACTGATACATATTTTTGTTTATGTGGAATTTAAAGTTTCTATGTTATAGAAGATCGGCTCTTGTTTCATTTACTCTAATAAATCCATATCAGAAGTCAGCAATTGCTTCAATTTGACACTATCACTTTAATTGTATGGGCTCACGATTGGGCTTTAAATAATAACTAATAGTTTAGGTTTAGTTAATAGTTTTTTTTAATGTCTTTGTTTTCAAAAGATATCGAAAAGATCAATAAATTAAAATTATTTACCTTCTTCTTCTACTTCTTCTTCTTCTTCAATTCTTCATATTCAACCTCAATTTCCAATTCTCAAAACTTCCTTAATAAGCCACATTCAGGGACTATCACCATTCCTTGCACGCCTTTGTTTACAAAATAAAACCCTAGATCGTAGATAAGGCATCATCTTCTTCACTGATCGACGGTGAGATGACTAGTGGAGCCAATGAGGACGCCGATGCTGTCCTCAGCGATTTCGAGGCCGATGAACCACCGCCTGTTGTTTTAAAGGATCCTCCGTCGGAGGAGAGGCTAATTGAGCTAATCGCCGAGCTCGATCGCGAAAAGAAAGCTCGAGAAGCCGCTGAGAGTTCGAAATCGGAGCTTCAGGTATCGTTCAATCGATTGAAATCTCTTGCTCACGAGGCAATTAAGAAGCGTGACGAATCCAAACGAGAACGAGATGAAGCTTTGAAGGAGAAGGAGAATCTAACTAAGGAACTGGAGAATGTGAATAAAAGTAATGATGAATTGATTAAGCAGCAAAATGAGATGTTGAAGAAAGTGGATGAGGCTGTGAGATCTAGAGATGGTTTGAAAGCTGAGATTGAGAATTCATCACATATGTTGGTTTCTGGGATTGAGAAGATATCTGGTAAAGTAAGTAGCTTTAAGAATTTTACAAACGGAGGTCTTCCTAAGTCTCAGAAATATACAGGCTTGGCTTCTGTTGCCTATGGAGTTATTAAGCGTACAAATGAAATTGTGGAGGAGCTTGTTAGGCAGATTGATATGAATGCCAAGTCCAGAAATGAAGCTAGGGAGCAGATGGACCAACGGAATTATGAGATAGCTATTGAAGTTTCTCAGTTGGAATCTGCGATCAGTAATTTGCGATTAGAAGTTGCTGAAAAGGCTTCAATTGTTGATGATTTAGAGAGGGATCTGAGGGAGAAAGATAAGAGGGTTTATGAACTTGAGAAAGATAATTCAGAGAAGGTTAGCGTATTGGAAGGTGAAGTTGTGGACCTGAAACAGTTGGTTGATGAGTATGGTGGGAAGTTGAAGACTATGGAACTGAAGATGGTAGCTCAGCGTCCTTTGTTGATGGATCAGCTAAATCTTGTGTCAAGGATTCATGACCAGCTTTATGAGGTTGTAAATATTGTCAATGGAAATAGCTCAGAACAGTCAGATTTGTCTGAGTCTTTCTTTATGCCTCAAGAGACAGACATGGAGGAGAACATTCGAGCTTCTTTAGCAGGTATGGAATCCATCTTCGAACTGACCAAAGTGGTTTCTGGGAAAACACATAGTTTGGTGGAAGAGAAGAACCATGAACTGAAGAATTTAAATGAAACTGTGGGTCTATTATTTAAGGAGAAGGAACATATTGGTACTTTACTACGCAGCGCTTTGTCCAATAGAATGATAGCAGAGCAGCCATCCCAAAAACGAGAACTGTTTCAAGCTGCAGAGAATGGCTTGAGGGATGTTGGTATGGATTCCAAATTCACTAAAGGCTATAAGGATGGGAAGGTTCAGGACTCTCATAGTGAGAAAACTGATGATCATACTACAGAAGAGAATGAAATATATTCCCTGGTGTGTGTTCCTTTAGGCCGATTATGTTTTATGAACTTCATTCATTAGGGTACCTTCTGATGTACCCACATTGAAATGCAGGCCAGCACATTGGAGAATATTGTCAAGGCATCTCAGCTTGAGATCGTAGAACTTCAGCACTTGTTGGAGGAATCAAGGTAAGCTCTCTAAAGCAGAACTTCTTCTTTATATCTGATAACTTTGATAGAGGACTTTTACTTGTTTTCACTAGGAAAGTAAATGCTTAGCATCGGATTGCGTAGGAACCATGAGGCCTTATCATTATCAGATCAATTCCAAATAGTAGGAATATGATTCCAAATAGTAGGAATGTGATTCCAAACAGCTTTCTATTGGAACTTATATATGTGCTTGTGACATCTTACTTGATGTTTAATGAAACTCCATGGCAGTAACTGTTGTAAATGCATCTATGTAGTTTCTTGTGTAATGTGTATTCCTTATATGTGATACTCCTAGTTTTCCAGTGTATTTTGCTGTCCAGATTGATCCTTTGCTTAGTTTTGTTGGCGTAACTTTTATGTAACCACTTGGTTTTGCATATGTCAACCAGGGAAGAGACAAGCTCTCTTAGAAAACAATTGGACACTCAGACAAAGGAGCTTAAACAGAGAATGTGGCAAATAGAAGAACTTAAAGAGAAGGAGAGAATAGCCAATGAAAACGTGAGTGAATTTCTGCGTGCTGTTGCCATGCATCATTTTTGTCTTATATGACGGAAGTATATAACATTCTGTCCTAAGAGTTTGATTAAATTTTTTATCCTTTGGATGATAGGTTGAAGGGCTTATGACCGATATTGCTGCTGCTGAAGAAGAAATAACAAGATGGAAAGTAGCAGCCGAGCAGGAGGCTGCTGCTGGTGGAGCTGTTGAACAATACTTCACATCACAGGTGCGTGATAAGTCCTTGGGTTAGTCTAGTATAGGAGCACTGTAATTACCCTAGGTGGTTTGTAGTGGATTACATGAAACTATAGCTGAAGCAGTTAGCTAGGAGAATGAGCTGCAGTATTCGGGATTTGTGTAGGGTCTACGATTAGGAATTGGGCAGAGAGTAGAGATTCAATGATAATTCTTGGTGAAGTGAATAAAAGATTTTTCCGGTTTAGGATCCTACCAATGCGCTCTGTTGTAATTCTAGATACAAAATTACTGACAACTAGAGAATGATGCTCTTAACTCTTATTGGCTTTGTTTGTTCAGTTGTATGTACTAAAAGAAGAACTTGAAGAGGCAAAGCAAGCGATTAGAGAATCAGAAAAGAAATTAAAGTTTAAGGAAGAGACGGCTGCTGCAGCAATGGGTGCAAGGGATGCAGCAGAGAGATCTCTGAGACTTGCAGACAATAGGGCGACTAAGTTAAGGGAAAGAATCCAAGAGCTAAACCGTAAAGTTGAAGAATTAGAAACCCATCGTGATATGAATACTTCAAACAGAGCTAGATATGCATGTTGGCCATGGCAACTTCTCGGGATTGATTTTGTTGGAGGTCGAAGAGTTGAGCCGGGACAAGAAAGTTCGAACGAGATGGAACTAGCTGAACCTCTACTATGAGAAAACCGGTAATGTACACCAATACTCTCTGTATCTGTTTTTTTTTTCCAATGTATATATATTATTACCACCTGAGAAAAGTTTCAAAGCTTTAACATGGTTTCATGTTGTAATGTTTTTACTAAAAGGAGTTTAATTTGGCTTGGCGAGAAATATCAATAAATATGAATCTTACCATTTTGTTCATAATCTTACTTTTGTTCATAATCTTACTTTTGTTCATAATCTTACTTAAGAATGCAATGGCTCAAATGATGTGAATTATTTTATCGAAGTTACAAATAATTTGGACACTTTCAAGTTCGCATCCAAAAACTCACATATGATCCCTCATTCTAAGACGTTCAAATGATAGTCTTTCGATGCCTGCTTTAGCAATCACTATACTTGGTGACTTAGTCTAGCTAGCATTCATCTCTTAATCTGGCCATTTCTTTTGTTACAGTGTTTTTGCTTGTGGTTTTATACCTTGTTCTAAAAATCCCTGCTTAACTTCGATTACACTCCGCTTAGTCGCTAAACTCACAATCGCCGGTTCGATTAATGATTAATCCCTCGAGAAAGTCAGTCAACCGATTACTCCCCGCCTAATCCGATTAATCCCCGTCTAATCCGATTAATTCCCGCCTAATCCGATTATTTTCGGCATAATCATCTATAATCTAATTATTTTTAAATTTTCAAGTATAAATTTTTTTTGTTTTTGTTATTCAGACATTTATATTATAAATGATAGTTTATGATGTTTCATAATAAATTATGTTAAAATTATAAATAAAAATCATAAAATAAATTATTAATACTACATTTTTATGTATTTACTATAATTTTAAAAATAATATTATTTAAAAGTTGAATATAATGGATAAATATATTTTAAAAATATTAAAATAATCTAAAACTAATCTCCGATTAATCCCGTTTACTTTCCGATTAATTCTTTAGGCGCTAGGCCTACCCTTGCCGCCCGATTAGCGCCTAACGATTTTTAAAACATTGGTTTTATCTAGTCATACTTCCTTGGTCTAACTCTATAAATTGTTTTTCTTAGAACGTTACTAAATTATACACTGAGGATTTCTCTAGATGCTGATATATCACAATTTTTATTGTAACCCTATGGTAAAAATCACAAATACCATTAAAAATATCGACGTGTAGAGCATGCTCTTCTATGAATTCAATTTCTTGTAGCCGTCTAAAACCTCAAAGACATTCAATAAGCTTAACTTTTCATATCCGCTGCCGTTGATCAGAGTTATAACTTAAGAAATTAAACGTATATTTAACGTATACACACCTCTCTTTAAGCTGAACCATCAAATGTTAAAATAAACTCGACCACAATTTCATATGTTTCCCGTCTCAATTTCCTAACCATTTCAACTCTATAACTTTCTTAAGTTCATATTTTTTTTCGTCCAAGATACATATGACAATCAATTTTATAAAATGCACTAAATATATTAAAAACGTAATTATATATAATATAACTATAACACCCACATTAAATTAATTGTGAGAATTCTAAAACTTTCAGAAAAAATCCCCATTTTTGGCTTCCATTTCCATGTACTGAATCAGTAATCATATTTTAGAAAATCTGGAAATTACTCAAAAGATAATCCAAATGCCAGCTATTCTACCTTTTATATGTTATTGCAAAACAATAGAGATTACAAAAAAGCTTTGACCAAAAGTCCAAAACCAAACAAAACCCACTCTGCTCTGATTACTGAGGATGGCTGAAAAACAGTAAGGATCTCCAAAATATTATCACTAATCGATACGCGTTTCTCGTGTCAAATTTTTGTCGACTAAGATCATATGGCTTCTGATCACACGTGAAACATTAGCATTGTTTTGTTAAAAAAATTGCATCTTGATTAAGATTATTCGTTGTTTTAACTGTATCGCTCGAGTGATTAATGAAAGTTTTTTTTTTAAATCAATAGATAGGAGTGATGGTGTTGATAACATTTGGAGCTTATAATCAAAATTTGTAATTAAAATCATTACTATGGGTGTGAGAATCTTGTCGCGCAGGTAAAAAAAACCTATTTATTTCGTTTATCGTATTGTTCTCTATAAATCATATAGATGATGATTGTTGTCATCACAGCCCAACAAGTATTAGGAGATCAGAAGATGGCATGACACTTCTTACTACCGCATTGTTTGCTATAGCTTTTGGAGTTCTTCTTGGACTATCTTTTCCATCTTTATAAATCACTAAGGTTCTTCTTCTTATTCTTCATATCTTTTTTTCTTCTTAAAGATTTTTTTCCATCTGAAACCATTTTTAATTGTATAGGCGTATCTACCGAGAACCCTTCTTCATTCCTTTGCTATCTCACATAGTGGTCACAAGGACATTGCAATCCCAAAGGCATATTTTAATTTAGGAATTTCACACATGTGTTTTCATTTTTTCAAGAACAAAACCAAATATTAAGAAATGTTTTATGTGTCACAATTGGTGTAGATATGGGAACCTTCAAATCCTCGAGGCGCCGAGAGATTACCATCCGGTATTATTGCATCCGAATCATACTTATACTTGCGCCGATTGTGGGGGAAACCTGATGAGGTTTGTATGTTGCTCATTCTTGATTTTGACACCTTTCATGTGTGACATTAGCTTCAATTTTTGTTTTCTCTGTTTCATCAGGATTTGAAGAAGCAACCAAGATATCTAGCAACATTTACAGTGGGTTATAATCAGAGACACAATATAGATGCATGTATTAGCAAGGTTGATACATGTTCTTTTCTTGTGTTCTGTTTTTGCTTTTAATCGTAAACTCATTATGACCCGACTACTTATAAACAGTTTTCAGAAAACTTCACAATTGTTCTGTTTCATTACGATGGAAGAACAAGTGAGTGGAGTGATGAGTTTGAGTGGTCGAAGAGTGCAATACACATAAATGTCAAGAAGCAGACAAAATGATACCACTACCTTCGCTTGTTTATCGTCTGGTTATATGGCTTTCTTGACTTATATATTATGACTTTAAGGTGGTATGCGAAAAGATTCTTGCACCCGGATATTGTAGCACGATACGATTATATATTCATATGGGACGAAGATCTTGGAGTCGATCACTATAACGCAGAAGTGTGAGTTTCTTTTTCTTACTCACTTCCATTTTCAATCCATTAAATCATATTTTCATGTTTGTTGTTACAGATACATAAACATGGTGAAGAAGCACGGCACTGAGATTTCGCAGCCTGGTTTGGACCCAGAGAGAAGGTTTACATGGCAGATCACTAAAAGAAGTGAACATATTGAAGTCCATAAGTATCTATATATATGAACTGACTCATAACTTCCTCTATAGATAATTTTTTGTTGCATTACAAAATGTTATATATATATATATATGTGTGTGTGTGGGGCTTGAATTTTATCAGGGAAACAGATGAGAAACTCGATTGGTGCTCTCATCCACCTAAGCCTCCATGTGCTGCGTACGTTCAAAAATATCTCTATAAAACTCAAGTGTTACGTATCTAAGCTAACTTTTGTGACTTTGATATACCACAGATTCGTGGAGATCATGGCGCCTGTATTCTCAAGTGATGCGTGGCGCTGCGTTTGGCATCTGATCCAGGTTACAATTAATCTATTATCTCGTCTTCTTCTTCTTCTATTTGTAAATATACATTTTGTGTTTCCCTGATTCTTACTTACACCATACTATGAAGGGAAAATAGAATGATTTGGTTCACGGTTGGGGTCTTGACTTTGCACTCAGAAGATGTGTTGAGGTACACAAACGATTAAAACATCGCTCGTAGTGGTGTTTACATATTGTTATTTCCTGCATAGGGTAAGATAGGAATAGTGGACTCTCAGTGGATCGTTCATCAATCCATCCCTTCCCTCGGAAGCCATGTTAATTAACCCTTCCCTTCTTCACTTTCCCATGTCCAAAAACAATTAAAATCTCATTATTTTCTCCTTTTTTTGCCAATAGGGAACATCACAAAAGGGGGAAACACCATGGCAAGGGGTAAGAAAGCTTGGTCTTGTTTTGAGACCTAGCTAGGGTTACCTTGAAAACTTGAAAAGCAAGAAACTAGATGGATCAATCTGTCTTAACTTTGTGTAATGTTGTTGTGTTTTCAGGTAAAGGATAGATGTCATATGGAATGGAAAATGTTCGAGAGCAGTGGATAAAGCGGAGAAAGATGTCTTCAAAACTTTACAAGTTGAAGCCCATCCAATTCAACCACCCTTCAATAGGATCTTACCATATTAGTAGTAGCCAGAAGATTCAAGTAGCTATACACTATGGTTGTCTATAGCATTTTACATATATAACTTTATTGATTAGATTATATAGAATTTTTGGATACAATATCTATAATCAGATTCCATTGAATAATAGAAAAGAGGATTGTCAATAATGATGATTCATGATTTAATCACCAAATATAAAAAAAAAAAGAAGTAAAGATTGCGACTTGTGAGGAAGAGCTGAAACAGAACAGGTGTGTGGACTCGGAAAGACTTGGTCAATTTTGACCGTGTCAGTGCGCCCGTACAGATACCGTGGCATGCTTACGTAGCAATCATGAAAGTTGGGTCTCCACGTGTCGATTATGAATCGAACTCGGGAGAACAAGGAGCTCTCCATAACGCACCATTTGGTTGGCTGATCAGAACACGTGTCAGAGCAACAGCAAATCTAACCACAGAAAAACAAAACAGAGACTTTGATATTTCATAAAAGATGAACCACACCTACAAACTTTAGTCACAATCAATTTGTGAGAGATGAGTCTCTAACGACAACCTCTCTCGCGATGCCACGTGTTTAGACCATCGCTGGTTAATAAACCCAATCGCCCATCTGAACATGAGTGGCGGCTATCCTTCCTCTCTCTATTTTAGGATTTTTTTCTAAGTCTCGAAACTTTCATAGACGCTTCACAGTCTCATATATCTGTGAATATAATATAACAAGAAGTTTTAAAAATGGGTCTTTCGCATTTTCCGACAGCGCCAGAAGGAGTACTGCAACTTCTGGTGATGAACACGGTTGTTTCAGTTACTATGCTGAAGAATATGGTGAGGTCTGTTTTTCAAATTGTTGGATATGAGACTGAAGAAGCCACTTGGGAGATAGAGGAAAACGACGAGACTGAAGAGGGTTTTGTGAAGAGAAGAATTTCGATGACACAGTTCAAGTCTCTGCGTGAGAACAGAGAAGAAGAAGAAGAAGTAGAAGAGAAAGGTGTGGAGTGTTGTGTGTGTCTCTGTGGGTTTAAAGAGGAAGAGGAAGTGAGTGAGTTGGTTTCTTGCAAGCATTTCTTCCACAGAGGTTGTCTTGACAAATGGTTTGGTAATGATCACACAACATGTCCTCTTTGCAGATCCATTCTCTAGTGGTGGAATCTTGTTTAACATTTTCCTCTTTTTTGCTTTGTTATATTTTATACAAAATACCATACATTCTATCCTCTGTTTTTTTCCCTTTGGTGTTTATGGTTTACCCTTTTTCTGGTTTGATAAATGGATTTTTTTTCATATAGAGGACTTCAGTTGCTGTGTCTTGTCTAATGCAAAAGCATCTCGCATTTTGTTGTGATTGTGGTGAATTTGATGAACTTGTAAAAACACAAAATATAATTACAACTCTAAGGTAATGTCTTTTGTATACTTCAAAAACTTTGTTCGTGGCTAAATTTCCCATTAAGATGGGGGAATACCTTTAGTCAAGTGACTAATTTTTTGCAATTTTTTAACCGGAATTCTATTCCAATAAATAGCGTTACTTCGCAAGAAAAAAAAAACAATCGAAACTTTAGGAAATTTCCAATAATAGTCTTTATTCCATGCACCTTGTTATGACAAAGGAAACAACATCCATATTGTTACAAAAACCAAAATAAATACCCAGAAGAAGGAGAAAGACACAAAATATCATTTAAGACAATCTACTATATAGAATATGGTGTCCTTATTTTATCTTATTCTTTGTCAATAGGGCTAGAAGCTCTTAGTCATCCACTTACTGAACTTCGTATGCTCAAACTTGATGAATTCGTCTGCTTCCTTGTCAACATCTTCTTCTTTTGCAACCTCTCTCGTCTCTATCCTCTCGCTCTTGGACCTCCTCATATCTGCGTTTTTGAAGAACTGAAAGGGTTCTTCGTTTGCAAAAACGGCTCGAAACTCCTTCATCGAGTTCCGGTGATGATCATCATCATGGTGATGATGGTGGTGATGATGAGATTTATGATTAGAGGAGTTTCCAAGCACCATTCTTCTTCAAATTAAAACCCTTTAGTTAATTCTTTGTTGGTTTCTGAGTATGTTTTTGTTAGATATACATTTGAAAACTATTGGAGGTATCTATCTTTATATAAGAGATGTTATGTGGTTGATGAGAGTGAATCCGATTCCCTTTTTTTTTTTTTTTTATCTTTTTGTCTTTTCCGAGAAAAATATACAAATATAGCCTTCGAAGTTTGGCCGATTTTAATGTATTCTATGCACATGTCTATAGAATTGATAATATTACAATGATAAAAAGGATCTAATACGATTAGGTGTGTAAGAAATGAGCTTTAACAACAAGCAAGATTGATCGGTCGAGAACATCTTTAGAATCCTTGAAGTGGGCTAACATTTTTTTTTAATTTTCAAAGGTTAAGGTATATGCCCCGAGTACAAACGAGAAACAGTAAATGGTAGTGACTGTTGGTTATTCTTCTTCATAGTTTGATCGAATTAGATGCCTTGATAATTATGTATCTAAATATCTAATGCCCAATTTTTGTGTAGAACGTCAGAGAACCGTCTGTTCTATAGATTTGTCTTTGTTGCTTTGTCAAAAAATTGACAGAGGAGGTTATGTGTCAACTTGGTTGATCTTACACTGCTGACGGGTTGCGTCAATGTGGTCAATCCAGTCCATCATAAGTCCTAACTACGATTTCTTTTCAAACTTGCTTGTAAGCTACCATGCAATTTGTTTTTAATTTATCTTTATAATTTAATATTGGTTAAAAAATCAGTTATGAAGATGTGTTGGTTATCGACCGTCCATAATTCGTTTTAAATTCATCTCGAAATTTTGATATTGATTTTCGAAATATAAAATTGAAATCTAATTGTACTTACAACTTTTTAAGAAATTGAACGGATATATGTCATGTTCTAAAAATTTCTGTCTAGCTCCGATTACATCCCATCTCGTCGCTAGACTTATCCTCGCCGTCTCGATTAATGACTAATCCCTCGATTAATGACTAATCCCTCGAAAAAGTCAGTCAACCGATTACTCCCCATCTAATCCGATTAATCCCCGCCTAATCTTATTATTTTCCAGCTAATCATCTATAATCTAATTATTTTTCAATTTTTAGATATTATTTTTTTATTTTTTTTATACAAACACATTTATATTGAGAGTTTGTGATGTTTATGATAAATTATGTTAAAAATATAAATAAAATTCATAAAATAAATTATTAATACTACATTTTTATGTATTTAATATAATTTTTTAAAAATATTATTTAAAAGTTTATTATAATAGATAAATATATTTTTAAAATATTAAAATAACCTAAAACTAATATGCGATTAATGATCGTTTACTCCCCGATTAATTACTTAGGCGCTAGATCTATTTTTGCCGACCAATTGGATATATGCAAACAATTTTGGGTTCCCAAAATACGCCTAACACATATATTTCTGATAGTCTGGCACTAAAGAAGTGGTTCAGATGACTTTTTCATTTTATTCGGATGTGTTTCAACAACCCAAGGCTCGGCCCATAATTCGTAGGTGAAGGAAGCTGTGGATGAGATAGCATAAATTTGAAAGGATACTTTCCATCCACATTGTTTGTTTTGCTTTGTTGTAAGAGTCATAGTTTTTATATTAAAATATGTATCGATTTTATGGATTTATAAAATGATTTTCTATAAAAAAAATTGTTTGCTAAGGAAATGATTTTCTTTATTGAATATTATTTTTGTGCATTTTTCGTAAATGGAACAGAATTAGTCTTTGTTGGTGTAAAGTTACAACTCAAAACCAATTGACAATGAGTGAATTGACCCATATACCTTATATATTAGTGTTGGTCCCTTCAGTTATCCGATGTGGGATCCTAACACGCCCCCTCGAGATGTTGGTTCTTACCATCTCATCTCGAACCGAATCCCACTTTAGGACCGGTCATAAGCCCTTCTTGTACCACCCTACTTGGGTTAATGAGGCTCTGATACCATGTAAAGTTCTATGTACTTCCAACTCAAAACCAATTGGCAATGAGTGGATTGACCCATATCCCTTATATATTAGTGTTGGTCTCTTCAGTTATCCGATGTGGGATCCTAACAGCTGATTTACCATTGTAGAAATATTCCGTCTCTAGTTGTAAGGTGTAACTAGCTAAAACTAATTTAACAACAACCCAAAAAAAAACTAGCCAAAATTAATTTGATAATGCCCCCTGAAACACCTTAAAGGCCAACTTCATGAGGGGACAAATCTAACACCAAGAAAAAGAAATTCATTTACTCATGACGAAACTTAAGATCTTAAATTACCAAGATTAGTGGTAAGTCGAAACTCGCAGGAAGCTATCAATAAATTTATTAGAGATTAGAAGAATGTTAATTAAAATGTTTAACACTTAATGCCCGAAATGAGAAAACCCTTCAACATATAAAGCCAATAACTGCAAGACGTAAAGACAAAGAGAAAATAGAAATGCTACAAGTTTGGTGACTAGCATAAGGATCCATAACGCTCCAAAGCATAAACACAAATCGAACCCTAAGCTTTCTAGCTACTACTTAGCTGCTTCATCTCCGGTGCTAGAACCATCCGGCTTGATCATAGGATTTTGAAGTATGTTAGTCTCAATGCTTTTGGTACGTTGCAGTGAAGGAATCCGGTGAAACCTGCACCGGAAAGACCCCGGGTGAGTGGTCGGTGAGCAAAGGCAGTTTGACTTAGTGATACTGGTCTGACGGGCCAGCCCGCCTGGGCTCACTCCCAAAGTACTCTCCATGGAAGCTTCTATCTCCATGATTCTCTTGTCATTCATTTGTAAATGAAAAAGAAGATGAATAAAGAGATATGTATCTCTTTGTGAGTATATTATCAGCTTAAGTTTTGAAGATGATTTTATGGCTGAACAAATTTTTTTATTTATCCTTTGTATGGTTATCACGGGAATGATGATGTAGTCCATCAAGGACCAACCATATCCCTTTGATCTTTTCATAATGGTTCAACTACCACTATACACAAAAGCCACATCGGTCCTTATCTTGTGTTTAATAGATGATTCATGATTCATGATTCTGACCCCCATCAATCATGAACAATATATATATATATAAATACTCTTGAACTTCTTTGCTTCGCAAAATGGCTGTAAAACAATTGTTTCTTAATTTTTTTTTAAACCGTTTCTTATGGAATTTTGTTTTACGGCATGGAAATATTTTCTACAGTGACCGATATGTGCAATATACACGGGATTATTAGAGCATCTCCAGCGGGAGAAACTCAAAGTTGGATTTCTAATTATTAAAATTATCAGTATTTATAATAATTTGTAATTATTTTAGTTAAATTTAAAATAAACAAAAATTGTACCAATAAGAATATGACAGGAGATACTAATTCAAGAGATACCCTATCTCAAATGAGATATTTTAGTAATGTTTATTTCCCCCTCTCTTATTTTATCTCTCATCATATAATTATTTTCTAATTTTTAATGATTAGATACTGGTTTAGATAGTCACAGATGATAATTATGCTCTTATATTGACATTATATTGACAGTAAAGAACACAATTTGTTTTGTCTTCATGTATTTAAAACTTCACTTAGAAATAATATTGGGTAGATACTAACCTCTCGTAATTCCTCTTCAATCGTTCCTTCTCATAGAGAATAATATAACAAAAGTAGTCCTCATTAAATTTGGAAAAGCACACGAAAAATGTATATTACAAACTATAATTTTAAAAACAAAATTAGTTGAATAATTAAAAAGATGGTTCAGATCATAATTTTGAAGAAATTTTTTTATAACAATATAAAACATCTCTTAAAAATATAAGATATATTTTTGTTTTTTGTGTTTTATATTTTGAAAAACATGTTTTATATTCACAATTGCAAACATGTTTAAATGTTCACATTATAGTATACTACAATGATGAAGATTTTTTTCCCCAAATATATATATATATATTTAAATTTTAATCTAAACTCAGTTTAAAATATAATTTGAATTACATGGACGTTTGATCGAGTCTCTAGGATTTATGAAAATTTACGGACAAAATGTAATTATGGGCTTCTGATGACCTGAGAGGGGTAAAAGAGAAAAAGCAAGCGGACAAAGGCTGTCTTTATGGCTTTCAAAGTCAACTTATAGAAAAAGTCTAACTTTCTTAAGATAGCTTTTTGTCCTCTTGGTATTGTCTTCATCCCCTCGAGTTTTCTTCTCTTTTTTCTCATCAATTTTTTATAGTTAACTCGACATATGTAATATGTCATACAGACATACAAAATTAATTAAACTTTCCTCATACTCATAAAAAAATTACCCTTTTGCTAACACAATCTATCTTGAGAGATAAAATTGATCGTACAACTAGACGAAGAAACCAAAATTTAAAAAGAAAAAAAGATTTTGAGTTGGTTACTCCTGAACTCACTTACCATAACCTAATTAGAAACAACAGTGGAGTACTTAAAAGTACTTAAAACAACAATAATGACTGATTCTAGTAATCATGAAAGCAATACTGATAAAACGTTCCTCCATTTCCGCTCTGCTGCATCTTAGCTGAATCAAACTCATTAGCCTGATCAGCCCATCCCAAATCTCCATGATACTTCACCAGACCAAATCCATTTCCTTCGACATTGACGTTCGGTAAACAAAGATCTGCAAGAAAACCGGCCTCCGGCATCGTCGGGAAAACGCCAGCTGACTGTTGGTTGGTCTTTGGAGGTACAGGAGCAGCATGTTGCGAGATAGGTTTTGGTAAGAAGCCTTGAACAATTTCTTGAAGAAGACCAGACCCAGCTGGTTCTGGTTCGAGGATTGAGATCATGCCCTCGTTGTCCATGGTACTTGACCTCTTCGCTTTAGGTGAATGATCTTCACAGGCATCGTTAACGTTAGTGAAGGACTCGTGAACTACGTCGTTAACGTTAGAGAAATTACAAGGCGGGTAAGCGAGTGTGGTTAACGGAGAAAGAGACTGAGAGTTTAAAACGTCACGTAGAAGGAACATATTCATCGGAGGAGGCGAGAAAATGCGGTGATGATAAGAGTCAAGAGAAGGCATTGGGTAGACGAAGTTGGTTCGAGCTTTAAGACCGCGCATGGCTCGAGCGGCGCAATCATATGCACAAGCTGCTTCCTCCGCCGTGTCAAAAGTTCCAAGCCACCTTCTTTCTTTGGATAGAGGGTCGCGTATTTCAGCTGCGTAACGACCCCATGGCCTACGCCTCACGCCTCGGTACCTCAGTGTGGAGCCACTGGAAGCACCGGCGCTGGAGGCAGCTTTTGCGGTAGTTGCTCCTACTGGAGAGCCAGGAGCTGTGGAGGAAGCTCTTGATGGCTTTCTCTTTAGTGAGTGGTTGTTGGTTTCTCTGTGGTCGGCACCCTCGAGTCTCATGATCGCTTCTTCCATGGTTGACATGAGGAAGGTTTTTAAGCTATGAAGTTTTTTCTTTTTGTTTGGTGTGATTCTTTTCGGGGTTAGAGGCACCTGAATGTGATGGACTGATGGTAGCTGATTGCATATTTATAGAATAAAAGTTTTTATTAGTATTAGACTATTAGTATTTTATTTTAAAATTAAAACAATAAACGAGACGGACAATTTTTTTTTTACTTGTGAATGTATGGGAGACGCAGAAAGTGAAAGTACGTTTAACGAAGTTCATGTTCTACGTTCGAACTTATGTCTTTTTCGACGGTTTTACATAAAAGCAGAGTAATAAGTTACATGTCTTTTTGACAAATAACAATATCATAATTGCATGTTTACTATTTTTATCTTAGCCCTTCCACCCTTCTGTCTTATTGTCAGAGTTTAAAGGTCTCTCGATAATGTTAATTGATTTCTTTTCGGTTTATTCTTTTGTTTTTAGTGAAAGACATGAATCTTAGAAAATTTATTGAAATTTTTCAAAACTTTCATGCACTTCCATGCTAGAAATCTAATAAGAATGGAATTAGCACTAAATTCAAAAATACAGAAGTTGATCTATTTTCTATTCCAACAACTTCAGAATTTCTTACTATTCATTTTCACCTATTTAATTTCTAACTTTTAAAAGCATCTCTAAAAGAAAATTTTAGTTGGAGTTTTTCAAATAAAAAATTATAAGAAGAATGAAAATTAGGTGAGAGAATTAAAACATATTTTTAATAATTAAAAAAAATCACACAAGTTTTCTTAAACATGGAAATTCTCTAAAACCATTTCAATATCTCGTACTTGTATTGTGGGTGTTTTATTTGTTAGTTATTATTAAAATTAAAGGCATTCTTCCTTTTTAGAGTTTAAATTGTATTTGAGAAAATATAAATCTACATTTAAAGATAATCTCTTATTTATTTTCATTAGTTTATATTTACAAATTTGGATGTTATAAGTGTATTTTCTCTACTAGTGTAGTAAGAGCATTTTTATTAGAGAATTGGGAAGGAAGTTTTTAATTTAAAAAAAAAAATACAAAAATATATGTTAAAATATTTTTAAATATATTAAAGAGTTTGTACATATATACTTTATATAGTTGATATGTCAGAGTTTTTAATTTATAACATTAATTTATATATATGACACACATACGAAGGTTGAGGATAATAATGTTCTTAGGGTAATAGTTATTAATAAAATAATAATGATGAATTACAGTAAAATAATTAATAAATAGTTAAAAATGATTTACACGGTAGTTTATGGATGGGAAAGGAAATTATGATGTTGGGAGTTGAACGGAGAGAGGTTGAGAATCGTGAAATTATGATTCTGAATTAATAACACTGGCGGCGCTCAGAAATTGTTCCTTCTACATGAGGTTGTGTTTTGTCTGTTCTTTTTACGAGATTATGGTCGATTTGCTTATTTAGGGTTTTGCTTTATTTATTTATTTTCATCTGTAAACCAAAAGTCACGTGGATTTGTCTCAAATAGGGTTCTCTTTCTTCATGGTGTAGCCTCTTTAGGGCTTTCCAACTGTTCCTCGATCGTGACTAATGACCTCTCACGTTTACGGAGATTAATATCCACCACTAATTAATTTCATATCTTTTTTGTTCTTAGATTTAATCTGGCCCTTAACATCTAATTCATACAAAAATCATTCCACTATCTTGATCAAACGTCCGTAGAGTTTGATTAACCGATTAAAGTAAGATCCCCTCCTCTATCTTCTACTATATATGATTACATGCAATTATCACGTAATTAATAAAAAAAACAAAAATAGTATTGTTGCAACATATCGCCTAGGATCAATCGTTGAACTCTATGTGAATGTATAAATATATTCATCTGTTACATATGAGATATTTCTAGCTAATTTCATGTATTTTTCCATTTAGGCTGTGTCGTGAAAAATGATGATTTTTAAAATTGTGTGCGTGAGGCTTTGGGAAAGAAAAACATGCATAATCTAGGTTTTCTCAATAAAACGTTGGCAAGAACGAGTCTAGGAACAGAAGAGGTTGAAGAAAGAGAGGTCAGCAATTCCTTGTGAAAGTAATGGATTATGATCACCATAGGTCTCAATTTGCAGGCCTCGAAATCACTTTAGAAAAGGTGAAAAATGTGGTAAGACTTGAACCTTTTCTTTTTTAAACGATAGGAGGCTTAAAGGTGGTGGCAGGAAAAGGGCCAAAACTTCATGAACACAGTCAACTTCATAAAATGCAGCACAAGTAGGGGAGACGGTGGTATGTACAGCAGGAGATTCAAGAAGTAGGTTTTATACGTGAATCTTCATTTTAGTCATTATTTTAATATTTTGATTACTAATTAATACTAAGCTTGTTGGAAACGTAACGGTCCATAAAACACCCCCATAATAGTTTGTTTTACATTCAGATAAAATGAAAATATAAATAAAGGTCCGAGTTGAAATGTCTGAGAACAAAAAAAAGGAAATTGGAAGGCAAAAATGAAGGGGCAAAGCTAGGAAAGTAGGTTACATGCAACGGTACGACATTAAAGTTGATACCAGAATTGTCGCTTCTCTCCTAAACGCGTGGGGTTTCCTCTGCACAATGCATCTCTCTATGACTAAATATAACTTATATATATATTAAGTTTGACTTTCATTTTTGCTCACACGAACGGGATCATGATATGTCGATCGCTTTATACTTAGAAAACCCAAATTACTTTAGACATTGTAAATGTTTATAGCTACCCGGATTTTATTTTTGATAGGGCACATGGTTTTGAATATGTTTAGGTTTGATTTGGTAGGTTTACTATTTTATTAATCAAAATAACACATTTTTCTCACGGTTTAATAAAATATCGTTGGAATTTGAATGAATGTAAACTGTAAAATATATTTTTTGTTTGTTGATTTACGTCATCAAATAGTCTAATATTTTTTAGTGTACATATATATATATATATGTGTATTCTCTTAATTATAATGCTAAGTCATATGATATACAGACTATACTTTGTATTCATTGCAAACATTTTTCCATTGACTTAAAGATTACAGACGTACAGTTGCCAGAAAAGAAAA